>WHPX01000569.1:0-318076 GCA_011057435.1 Actinia equina
TCCGCAAGCCGCGCCCTCCGCCAGCCCTGCAATCCACATATACAATTCATTGTCTTCTGTTTTTATAAGCTGATAGTTTATTCTTAAACGGCTTGCTACCCCCGTTATGCCGCGTGTGCTGGTTTTGCGCATAACCTAACGTCGTATTTCTGTTTTCGAGTTCTATCCGCCTGCATTTTGTCTTGGTAGTTCTTGTCCAACCACCCCTGAACCGTGCTTTTTCCTTCCAAGCGGCACGTCACTTTGGATTTTCTCCGCGCTAAATCGTGCCTTTTTCCTCTCAGCGGCTAAATCTCCGCTTTGTCGCCTCTGACTAATCTATTCAAATACTGACCACCATAATTAGCTCCAGTGAATGCTAAAGCTGCAATAACTCCACCTGCGATTAAACTAGCCATTTATATGTTAGGCAGGTACTTTTCCTTCCGTAGGTAATCCTTTACCATGATAGCCCCAACCACGGCAGCGGTCATCTTAGCAAAAATTAGCGAAGCTCTTGCTTGGGTCTTCAGTAAAGTCTTCTTTGAGCACTTTCTTACCTACCCAACCATACCCGCAACGATGGAAGTATTGATAGCTGCTTCTTCAACAGTTTTCAACAACGCGGTCGACATTATATTACAAAGCGAGAAGGAAAATCTAGGTCACCGCGGGGTGATAAATCTACTCCATTTCAGGGATCTTACTTTTTCTAACAGCCGGTTCCACAGGTGGGTGATATGTTGGCGGCACATGCACGGCCTCCCACTTTACTTTTGGCTTCGTAGCCCGCCATTGTAAGTAGAGGCTGCCTGCTGCTATAGCGACTCCTAACGCGCCAATGACGTATCCCGGATTAATAAAGGATTCCTCTTCTTTTTCCTCCACCTTTTCTTCTTTTTTGGCTCTTGTTCTTTGTATTCATCTCCGCGAGCTTCTTTCCGGCAGCGACTCTGCCCGGAGATTTAGCCTTGGTAATCTTGGTATCTTCTACGGGAGCCTTTTCTGGTTGTTCTTCGGTGCCACTCATCTTATATTAAGGGACTTGAAGGACTTGACAAGTAACTTGATGACGACTTGACAATGACTTGGCAATGACTTGACAACGACTTGACTAAGTACTTGAGGTGACTTGACAACGACTTGACTAAGTACTTGAGGTGACTTGACAACGACTTGACTAAGTACTTGAGGCGACTTGATCAGGTACCTCAGCAAGTGCCGCCTGGAAGACCTTTTCGACTTCTCTGTCCTTCTTGAAGTCTTTCCAAGAGGCACCAAAGGTGCCCGCAAGTTCCTTCAAGTCGACATGCTGAGCTACGTGAAGTGCCGCAGAGGCGACTGCCATTAACTTACCGCACTTCAAAGACAACCACCCACAGGTTATCTTAAGTTCTTGGGCGATGACATAGTCCTCGCTTATGTCCTTCCGCAGTTGCTCCACGTCGTCTATGGGCAGTGCAAGTCCAAGCAATTTAGTCGCAAGTCGGATAGCGGAGTCTGCTACGGCGTCCGTGGTCTTACTTGCAAGGGCAGCCTCATACCTCTTATGGAACTTTTTGACTTCCTCTTCCGACAACTTATTAACCTGCTCATGGGTAAGTTCCTTGCCTATCATTTCTTTACACTTCCCAGAAGACACAAGAATGTTAAGTTGTTCCTTGAGGTTACTTTCATCTAACTGCGTGGGGACTTCATCTAAGAGCTGCTCAATGTCCATATACATTAGGAATCATAGATTCCAACCGTGTAGGGAAACCTCAAAGAGAAGATCATCTTGGAATGTTGGTGCGTTTTTAAATGCCGCATGTATTCGTGTAACTGTTCCTTGCTTATCTCACCGCCGTAGTCGCTTAAGAGGGTTTCCAGGTCAGACTTGCTCGGAGTATAAAATACGACAAGTGAACCTATGTTTTCCCTAAAAGGCTTAGAGACGCTGGTAAGCTGCTGCGAGAGCAACCAAACGCTAATATTGTCGTGTCTGCCGCTAAAGGCGAGCTTCACTAATTCGGAGGTGCGTCTTTTAACGTCGTCCCCACAGGCAATGTCGTCCAGTATGAGGAGGGTTTGCGTATCTTTAGGGAATTGTTTGTGCCAGAACTTAAGATGTCCAGATAACTCGTTAGGATCCAGTATGTCCACAAAGAAGTCGTCATCTTTCACTCCTATGCCCGTCCAGGTGCGGTTATTCACGTAGGTGGGGCATAATAGCACGATGTAGTCGAAGCGGTATCTAAAGGGTCCTAATAGCTGCTCCACGACGAACGGGGTCTTTCCGCAGCCGGTGGGTCCTACTATCAGAGCATTGCAGGGAATATGGTTCGGATCCATTATATATACGATGGACCCAGTGGACGCAGTAAGAAGGATTGCCACCGACGCAAAAGATAAAAGAGACACCATAGAAATGCAAAGGGAGGATATTAATCAGTTAAGAGAGTGCGTGCATGAATTGCATGATAAAATGTGCGGTCTGAAGCGCGCGGAACGGTTTGGCGCGCTGATAACGATGGCAACGTGGGCTAAGGAGTCCGTTAAGGACTTCATGCGATATCCCCTGTAGAATGTTAACAATAAGGTTAAATCTTTGTTAAGGATGCCTGGAAACTATTTCAAAGAGTGTCTCAGAATGTTGACAATAAGGTTAAATCTTTGTTAAGACACCACAGAAACTATTTAAAAAGTGTCTTAGAATGTTGACAATAAGGTTAAATCTTTGTTAAGACACCACAGAAACTATTTAAAAAGTGTCTTAGAATGTTAACAATAAGGTTAAATCTTTGTTAAGTATATGCTATTTAAAAAGTGCCTTAGAATGTTGACAATAAGGTTAAATCTTTGTTAAGGATGTTAAATGGAGGCTAAGATACAGTTAAGTATATATGGACTGCTTGTTGTGTAAAAAGGTGTTCAGCACCAAACAAAGACTACGATACCACATTCGTCGTGGCGTTTGTACAAGAAACCAATTAGTAAGGTTTGTAAGGATTGCGGTAAGGAATTCAGCACCGTTCAAAAGATGCAACAACATCAGGATAAACGCATTTGTGGGGCTTTGTAAGGACTGTAATAAGGAATTCCCCAACACCTCCGAAATGCAGCAGCATCTGAGAAGGGGCGTCTGTAATCAAGCCAGACAGTGTAGTTTCTGTAATAAGATACTTAGTAGTCGTCAACGTTACAGACGCACCGGAGAACGCATGATTATAGGCTTCTCTCCCGCGCTTACGACTTGGAAGGCGTGGATTGCTACCAATGTGCGGATTTGATGTGTCGCTGCTCGCATAAAGAGGATTACTTAAGGAATCGCATAGATTACCATAAGAAGATAGTCCGTACTTTCCCCTCTTTTGAACGCGCCGAAGGCGTTCCTTGGACTAAAAGGGAGTATTGGAGGCAGGAGTGCGATCGTTGTGGTTGTGTCAGAGAAGAGGAACATATCTTCAACTGTCTTAACAAAGATTTAACCTTATTGTCAACATTCTGAGACACTTTTGAAATAGTTTCCGGGGTGTCTTAACAAAGATTTAACTTTATTGTCAACATTCTGAGACACTTTTGAAATAGTTTCCGGGGTGCCTTAACAAAGACTTAACCTTATTGTCAACATTCTGAGACACTCTTTGAAATATATGATACGCAATAGCATTTCTTGGGGCCTTTAATAGTAAAGCAGGGTTTGCGCAAAGAGTCTCAAATCCTGATCTTATTTTTCTTGTTGTTTGTTAGGGATCAACATTTAACAAAACAACAATAAAAATAAGGACCCCTTTTAAAGGTATATGCTAGCCTACGCAGCCGCATTCTTTGGAGGATTCCTAATCGCCCTTTCAATATATGGACTGTATTACATGCGAACTACCAAGCGACTGCATAATCCCTGAAACCCCCGCAATTCGTGAGGAGAAAAATACACCTGCCTTCATTGTGGCAAGGTATTCCCCGAAGAATCCTTTGTGGGGCATTGGTGCTCCGCGGATCCTAAAGCGCAGCGGACTTTAGCAGACGCGCTTAACTACAAAGAGGAGATGGAGTGACCCTCCTTTCAATGTCGAGCTCCTACCTCCCATTCTTCTTACCATGCGAGCGCAGATGGGTGAATTCCTCGCCCTGTATGACGTACCTGACCCTATCAGGCGCCCACAGGGAATACTCTATGCCGTCACTGTCTTTGAGGACCAGCCGCAAGCGGTTGATATCCTCGAAGACGACATAATTTTTTATTTCATACGCAATACCTTCTATTAGATCTCGCCAATGTATTTGCCGCAGGCTCATTATACCTATGGAATATCTTTAAGTGCGTTGCCAAGGTCTCCGAGGTCTTGAAGGCCTTACAGCACCACCTGCAAGGAATTCGTAGGCGCTCTGCATACTCCGTGATCTCCCTGCAAATGACGTCGTAGTCGCTGCTAATCATTACCTTATAACCGTTTTCTTCATACCTCTGTAAGAGTAGTCGCTGATCCTCGGATAATACCCCGTTGCCTTTTGGAGTCTTCAGCTCGATGCAGAATCCACGGTAATGGGTGTGCGCATTCAAGATGAGCAGGTCGGGCTGACCGCGTTGATATCCTTTCTGCCAACACTTTATACGTTTGCCGTCCGAATCCTGCAGTTCGCCTAGACCAGGGGTCACAAGCATTTGGGGGTAAAACCTGCGGATGTAGTCCACTACCTTTTTATGCAGGTCAAACTCATTTTCTATTTTGAATACCAACTTGTTTGGACCGTCAAACCGCTTTTCTATTGCGTATCGACCGTCCTTACGCAGCGCGGGTAGGACCTCTTCGAATACCCAATCCTGAAATGCTTCTGCCTTTGGCATCTTTGAACTACATATTAATTGATAAAACCCAGGTTCGGATATGAACACGGAATGTGGGTGAATAGTAGAAGGGATGCGATTCGTTACCCTTAACTCACTCAGCCTTTTCTTATGTTTTTCAGAGACGTGGTCACTAATAGCTTTTTTGGTGTTTTCGTATCCTAACGCAGACGCCACCTCCTTTGCTTTAAAGTAAGGCTTGTCGCCTTGCACTATGCATTGCAGTTTGGTTTCGTTCTTTTGAAATACGCGAAGCATATTATACGTAAGGAAAATTTTTTTATCCTTTCGCTTGGCTCAAGGAACGCGAGCCTAGTAGGCAACGCTTTTAGCTGATTCATTTCTACGCTCAGTTGCGCGTCTGAGACTACGAAAACGTAGCAGTTTATTTTGTCGCCGTCGCCCGCACTGGCGTTTTTGGTGCGCTTGATCTCCAATGTTATGCCATCCTGCGTATTTACTAGACGTAAGCCCTGACCGTGCATAGATTCGTCGTTGATGGTGCGCATATCAATCCACAGCGCGTACTTATCATTAAAGAATTCCTCAGGGCTAATTTGGTCGCCAAACTTGCGCATTGCCTCCCTGTACACGTCTGCGGGCTTTATCCCCTGGGAGTAAACCTTGTTTGGGACTCCGTTGATATTCACGCCGACGTTAGTAATGTTGGGGTTATGAAAGGCTTCGGAGTCGCGCTTACCGGCCTCGTAGGGTTTGGCGAACACCAGCATCAACCCCGTGAGACTTCGTCGGGGGAGGTTAATGCTTTGGTTGATAACCTCATCCGTCTTATCCAAGAAGCTAAATGTCTTATACATCACTACGTGGTCGTAAAGGAATGCCTTTCCGGAGCTGTATTCCATGCCAGCGCTACGGGCCAGCTCTTCGCTGTACACCGTTTCGTACTGTAGCTCTAAGTTGGTAATAGAGTATGGGGTTGTTTTGGTAAGTGCACTGCTTAGCCCACCAATGATGTATTAGCATCTGCTAAAGTTACTTCAAACTGTAGCTCGGATAACTGTCTTGGGTAATACACACCGTGATTCGTAATCACTTCAAAGTCCAGCGGTATGACATACTTGCTACCATAGGCGGTCTTTTTTCGCTTTGCGTCTGCCACTGCGATTTCTCCGCTGCCGTCAGTAGGTTGCGTTTTCGTAGGTGTGCGGACCTTACGTAGAATGACACTACCCATTCCTTGTTCTATCCTTTGCGCGCGGTCAAAGGCTGTCAACCATAGGTCCTTATAGGTGGTATACAGATCGTACCTATTTAAGTCCAGCAAGGATTCCCCGGCGAACTTTACGCGCATCTTAGAAACAATGTTGCGACCCACGTTGTTAACGATAATCCTTTCATCTGTGGGGCTTGACTGTACCGCTAGGTCGAACCTTAAAGCCAGGGTGCCAGGAACTAAGACTAGGTTATCCGTTAGACGGGGCACGCCTACGTACAAGGTTTCTCCTGGCTTTGCGCTAGAAGGTGTGAATGTGACCCGGTGAAAGGTGCGTTCTGCTTTCAGTCCGCCAACCTGCTTAGGTAATACGTTGGGGTTTAACTTTGAGCTTATCATATATAATGGAAGTAGAAGGAACGGATTTTGACCCCCTTACCGAAGAAGGCCAAGTCGACATTAACGACGACGAATTCGACGCATGGACTAAAGGCGCGGATACCGACCCCCTGGTTTACGACGCAGCCCTAGAAAATAAGTATGGTGGTAGATGGGAACGCTTCAAAGCTGCCTTAAGAGATAAGTGGATATCTAAGAAGCCTAATGAACCCATTCCTGAGTACTTGGAGCTTCAAAACATAGACGAGCCGGAAGCAGCCGCGCGGGAAACCGTAGAGTGGGCAAAGCAGGAGCTAGAGCTGCGCTACACCCACCTTGATGCTGACGGCATAAGACTCACAGAGCGCAACGGTAAAGTCCTCATAAGCGTTCAAGACCTGAGGTATCCCGACAAAGACCGCTGGACAAAACCACAGCTCCTTTTCGACGATGCTGGCTCGGTTAAGGTTAACGTGGCAAGATTAAGGGGCTTCCAAGAGGCTACCCGAAGCATGTTAGAAGGCTTGGAAGCATTAAACGAAATGATTGCGCTAGAAAAACGCGCTATCGAACTGCAAAAAACGTTAAAAGAAAGGGAGGAAGAATACGCAAAGCAAACTCAGCTAATTGTCGATGCTGAAAAAAAGTTCGGTAACGAAAGAATGATAGAAATGAGGAACCACTTGGATAAAGCCCTGCGGGAAAGGGATAAAGCGCAAAGGGACCTGGAGGAGGCTAAAGGCTCAGGCGCCTCCGTTGAGGCGCTGCGAGAAACATTGGAAGAAAGGGAGGAAGAATACATGAAGCAAAACCAACGGCTTGCCGACGCACATAGGAGGGAAGTCGAATTTAAAAATCAAGAAATAAGTGAGCTGGTAGACCAAAGAACCCGAATTCGGCGTGAAAGGAATCAAGCACAAAAGGCTCTTAACCTCGCCCTGCAAGAGTTGGACTTAAGAAGCGAAGATGCTAATGACTTACAAACTACCATAGCCGGCTCTTTAGTGGAGCGGCGACGGTTGGTTGCCGAAATTAACACCATGGAAGAGCAACTTCGGCAAAGAGATCAGGCTATTGAAGACCTGGAGGGGCAAATAGAGCGGCAGCAAGAAGTAATCGAGGACCAAACTCGTACCGAGGAAGAAAGGGGAGCAGCTCAAAAGGAAGTAGATACGCTCGAAATACGCCTTGCGGAATTGCGGGCTCAAAAGGAAAACCTGGAAAAAGAGCTGGGGCTTACCACCAAGGAAAAGGTAAAAAGAGCTCTGGTGAAGTATGGTATTCCGCTGGCATTTGCGGTTGCTATTAGCACCGTAGTAGGAGTTATCCTATCCGCGCTTAAGGCTACAGGCGCGGGCGTAAGCAAGTTAGGTAAGGAACTAACGGACTTGGGAAAAAAGATGGCAGCCGGTCTTCCTGGGCTGCTGGGTTCGGTTGTTTCCTTGGCACTTAGGGCCGGCGGCGAACTGCTAAAGTTCGTGGGGAATAACATTTGGATCTTGGTCGTAGCTATTGGGGTGGTCCTCCTGAAGAAGATGAAGGGTTGATCTTATCCTTATGTATTATGTCGGGCTTATCGTTGTCGGGTGTCCGAGGCGTCCTCGACTGGGGATAAGTAAAGATAGTATTCGCGCCGCCCTGATAATGCGGAACTAGTGGTATAGCGGTCATAGTAGAAATGGTCTTATGATTCCAAACAGCATTCGTTGGAGGATCTTTTGACGGGGCGGCATTTATCCGAAGGTAAGCAACGTCGTTGGGAAGAACCTGAAGCTTCGCATATTGACAATTGGCTATCATATGAAAAGTTACCGGCGTTAAGTCTTCTGTGCTTAACGGTGGGGGCTCCGACGAGAAATGAGCTGGGTTCCTATTATTATCTTTTTTTCTGTAGGGTAGTAATGGGTGGTCATCCTCATCAACGATCCTTAACCCGACATTACACGAATACCCCGTCGAAACGCAAATGGTACACATGGTCAATCCCAGGCCCCCAACCTTCACCCACAGCCCGGTGTCATGCCAATGCTGTTCTAAGTAGTCCTTCTCCTCCAAAAAATGTAGAAACCAATCTTCCTTCGCGTGTGGGTTCATATATTTCAGGGAATAAATTCCCTTCTATAGACTCATTACCGTAAGAGTGCTAATGGTCTTGTGATTATAAACCGTATCTCTCTGATTTTCTATACTATTTATGCAAACGCTCCCGGTGTCATCTACGCGCATTTGCAGCTTTACCTTCCCATGGCAATCGGCGACCATGTGGAAAGTCCAAACGGAATGATTTTCGGCGCTATTCGTTGGCGGCTCTACGGAGAAATGCGCAGGCTCCCTGTTGTTTGTCTTCACACGCATAGGCTGCAGTATGCCATTCTCATCCAGGAACCTGAAGCCCACGTTGGCATGGCTGCTCGTGCCAATGCAAATACTACAAAGGATCAATTTCTTTCCTGAGTAGTTCAAATTTACGGACATGCCCGTGACATCAACCCAAGATGCCTGGGTGTATTTTTTCTCGCCTGTGTAAGTCGTATAGACACAATCTACTCCAGCTACGTAGGAGTTGTTCATCGCCATATATAATAGCTCAGACCAATGCTTGCAGCTGCTAGGCCGGCTTTTAGTAGGTTATGGTCATATTCCTCAGGTATGGTTGCGGGAATATGCTTTGATGTTTTCTTGACCGCTGGCTTTTCTGTGTGTTCCTTCTTTGTTTTCTCTACGAAGTGAGGAATGCCCTTGGTAGTATCAAAGTTCACGTCATTCACCCCAAACTTCATATCCTTAGTAGCTCGCTGCAGTTTGTTGTTATAACCCACGACGGAATTAGTGTTGATAACCAAATTACTTGGCATTAACCAACAACCAGGCGACAAAGCGTAATCCAGCCGCTCTTTGGATTGCTGCACCGCTAATTGATATCTCTGCACCGATTTAGATATGTCATTTTCTATTATTGCGGACTCAAATAAAGTTAGGAATTCCTGTTGCGTTTCCTGTGAAGCACCTTGGGCACCAATCATTGGGCTGCGGGTATTTACCTGCGCTCCTAAGACGCAGTAAACAAATGCTTCTATGCTGCTATTTATGCGAACCAAACCTGCCTTTGTCAATCCTTTACCTTTCTGAGGTATGAACCAATTATACTGACTTCTATCCTTATGGGTGGATGTGTAGTATGCCGTAAGAGAATCTTCGTGGGGGCTGGTGTAATGAAAGTTAAATTCATCCGAACTCTCAGATCGACCCTTAAACCTAAAGTCGGGGTTCGCTACGTTAAACTCCCTACATAATTTAATGAAGGCACTCTTATTATATCTGGTGACGGTCCAAACAAAGCTATTAGTCCATGGCAGTACGGCTTGAAGCTCGCTTAAAACTCTCCTAATCGTAAACAAGACATGAAACCTCAAAATAGAACCGGTTTGGGTATCGGGTTTAATTAAGTCATAGCCAATACCGCAGCCGCCTGTCGCACACCACACGGCAAAGTTTAATTGCTGGGACCAATATTTCATATTTGGTCTTTCGGACCATTTGGCGTAATCACTCACGTTTTCCACGGCTGGCGGTGTTAGTTGAAAAACGTCGCCCGTTTTGGCTATGAAAAACTTCGATGGTGTCACGAAGATCTTAAATGGGAGCTTCTTAATGTCTTGCGGCTTATCGGTGAGCTCCACGGCCGGAATAGGATAGGTACTGGTACCAAGTATTAATTCCTTTGGCCAAGCGGGCTTAACGGGTGTTGGTTTAGGCGCAACATGTGTGGGTTCATGTCGTGGATGCTTCGGCTGATCCTCTATCTTGTTGGTCAACGTGGGTTTCAAATCCGCATTGCTGTACATCCTGGAGCCGTTAAAGTAAATCCCATCGGGTCTACGCTCGAACTTACTAGGGTCTGCATGCGGAAACATCTTCCTAAAGGCCCTCCAGTTCCAGTAATCCCGGTTGTCATGATGTGGCTGCTCCTCAATATCATTCCCAAAAGCGTCGTACATTAGTATATATAATGGATGTTATACCATCAGCACCTCCACTTTATCCTGATTTACCTAGGGAGGGACCTAACGAAATGAATGCCGAAAACTTTAGGCTCAACAAAGCAAATTTAATCCTGGCTTACTTGGAAGGACAAGCAAAACACTACGAAAAAGTTAGGAAGAAATACGTTAGAGCCCGGAGTACGCTACATAAGATTGCGATAACTTCAGGATCCATATCCGTTGTGTTAACGGGCTCCGGCGTTGCTACTTCGCTTACTGGGCCGGGAATAATCGTTGGAGTTCCTTTGGCCGGCGTTGGGGCAGCCTGTGGTATTATTTCTGCTGTTGCTACGGGTATTATGAAACAGTTGTCAAGCAAAATATCCAAGCATGACACGACAATAGCTCTGTCAAGGGCTAAAGTAAATACAATTACCGATCTTGTCTCAAAGGCTTTGCGTGACAGAAAGATAGACGACGTAGAATTTTCGCTTATTCTGGCCGAAGAAGACAAATACGAGAAATTAAAGACGGACATAAGGAATAAAAAAACAGTCGTAAAAGATATTTCCGAGGAATCTCGCAAAAAGATCTACCAGTAGGCAAAAGAAGAGCTTCAAAGAAAGCTTGCTCAGTAAACATCGTGACAGGGTTCTATTTACATATCGAACGCCGGCTGTCAGGTTCATATGCAAATTAATTTCACAAAATATTACACAAAATATTACACAGCCTGCATCGTTTTCACAAAACATTACACAGCCTGCATCGTTTTCACAAAATATTACACAGATGTGAAAAAACTTGTGTAAAATCATCGCCTGGGAATCCATCCTAACAGGGGGTGGTTGGGGTCTATTTTGTAAAATATTTCATAAATTACGTCAGGATAATAAGGAATATCCTTTTCCAGCCGACAAAACATCCACTCGGCTCTGCTCATATCAGAAACCTCGAGAATAGACTTACCGGTAATTTCAGACAAAATGTAAGAGATGTCTTTGTAATATTTTCCTAGTTTTAATTTTTTCAGCGTTTTCCGTAGACTTTGCGGGGTTGGCTCTTCTAAGTGGTCTATGATTTTCTTCCTTACTTCGTTGTTTAAATATACCGGTCGTAAACCCTGGATATGACTCATCCAGTCCCTAAAGTATTTTATTCTCTTATAAGGTGTTTTCTTACGACCTCCATTGGCGTAATACTGCTCTCTGGTAGCATTTGGTACGGCATTACGAATATTCTTACCACACTCGTAACACTGTGCTGACGTGTCGTCTTCTATTTGCATTTTCTTACCACAACACCAGAAACCCTTGGGCTTGGGTATGTTAACTTTGGATCTTAGGCAAGTTATACAGAAGTCATTGGTGAACTTTTTACATTCATGCATATATAAGACAAATATTCCTAACATAGCAGCAACAAATAACAAGACGCGGGTATTTCCCGCTGCCGGCGCCTTCCTTAAACCGCCTGTAAAACCCGTAAATCTTTGACATTGACCGCGAGTCCCCCTTACTGCCTACGGGTTTGGTACGGGTAAAGTGGTCAAATCGGATATTCGCCTAAAAGTCCGTAGAGTTGGCTCAAATAATTCCCGCGGCCGGCGCCGTTACGTGGGGGCAGGTAATCCCCGGCGTATTCCGAACAGCAGTCGCGAGTCCCCCTTACTGCTGCTAGTTTGGAGGGTGCTAACGTGAATGATGGAAGAGTTTAAAGGCACAATGTAATGTGGAGTATAGAACATCCACAGCCATTGTTTGGGACTCAGAGCCAGCGCTGGGGGGAGGGCCCGGGGGAGGTGAAAACTACTAGAAAGACGTATTTTAGTTGGAAATTTGCTGTTGAACATGATTTCCCTATCGAAAACGGTCAAGAAAATTCGGTTTTCCAAACGAAATGACGTTGCCAAAGGAATTGGCAAAGTTCCTGTTGCGTTCACATACATTTGCTTATAAGAGCATTTTGCTGAATTAGCAAGGACTCCCCCAAGAAAATCCTTAATTTCTCAGTCGGTACATTAGCTGCAGCCCCCAAATTAAAAAAAGCAACGACTTTGGAGCTCTGGCTACAAGACTATGTAGTTTGGTGGGTGCTAACGTGAATGATGGAAGAGTTTAAAGGCACAATGTAATGTGGAGTATAGAACATCCACAGCCATTGTTTGGGACACAAAGCCAGCGCTGGGGGGAGGATCTTAAAGATTTCGAAAATAATAGTATTTTAAAGTGATTTTCCAATTTGAGGCAATGCCGAGCTTTAAACACAATTCGGGCACGTTTTGTAGAAGTGAATTAATGGAATCGCGTTAGCGCATATATTCAAAAGAACCTCACTATGTGAATAAGCAAAAGGTAATATACAAATAGGTGTGAGCGATTTTTGATATTTTGAGTATTTCTTCTTTTATGCGGTAAAATATTACCGTCATTGTTCCGACTGTAAAATTCAATAACTTTTTAAAGAAGCAAGATATTGAAATTCGTTTGCACGCTTTTGTTGTTTATGTTTTGCTTATTCACATAATGGAATTCTTTTGGCTATACGCGCTAAATCCGTGTTTGATAATTCACCTCTACTGAACGTGCCCGATTTGTGTTCAAGGCTCAGGCATTGTTTCAAAATAAATAACCGATTTAGTTCAAATAATATTATTCTCTGAATCATTATTATATTAACTTTAAAGCGATATATAATGTTATGGGGTTTTGTTTAAAGTGATGCGAAGAGAGAGTCTTAAGCGAAACATAATCATGAGGGTCTCCAGTAACCTTAAATGATCTCGAGTTAAAATATCGCCTTCTAATCAAACAAAAAGCAATACAAAATACTAACTAAGAGAATGAATTAGGAAGGGCGTTCAGCAAAGAATCAAGAAACATCAATTCAATTAGCGGCGTTGACATCGGTCGTGGGCGCGATCTATCTTGAATTTATATTATATTATTCATTAGAGTCTTGCCCTAATTAGTTTTCTCAAATTACCTAGCTACGTCTCTTACAAGCGACAACACCGAAATGACTTCTCGGTAGTGGGGAAAGAATGTTACAGCAAATACACCATGTAAAATGAAATGCCGTATTATTGAAATAGTTTCACATAAGAATGGTTATCGTATGATTGGGAAACATACGGTAAAGTCTAAAGCAACTACACGGTAAGTTTGTCGACCTTTTCAACAAGGTTCTACAAAATTCACAGGACACAGAAGAAGAGTTGTCTTGTTTGAATGAGCGTATTAAAATTGATATAACTGTGAAGTATGGAAGAAATAAGTTCCGAGCTTGCAAAAATATGATTGTTTCAAAAATCGAAATGTTTAATGAAAACATTTCTTAACTCATGGTTAGTAGGCAAGCGATGTCTACCGGCAAATGTTTTCTTACAACATTAACAATTTAAAAAATAATATATACGCGTGATTTGAGCTTATTTCCTTCAACTCTCACCTCTTTTTTTAATAATTTGAACATGCTCCTCAAGCTAATACTTATACTTAACATGGCGTGTGTACTCGTGTATTTGCGACATAAGGAATTACATTAAGGAATACTGGTTGAAAACATTGAGCCTAATACATACATATATATTTTCTAACGCCATTTCTCTTTGTTTATTAAGTTTATAAATTTTGGTTTATTTGTTTTGAACATATGGTTCACACTGTTTATACATTAAAAACCCTGCCTTTGCTAAAAGACATATTTGTCTAAACATATATATATTTTAAAAACCTTCGTCATCGCCAAAAGGCGAAAAGCAATAGCATATAATTCATTCCAAGATCCATGCAAGAATAGCTGGAATAATAACAACAATGATATACACTTATTTCGATAAAGATAGTCACCAAAAACCTAGAAAGCTGAGATCAGCAGCAGTAAGGGGGACACGCGGAGCGCCGGCAGAGGCAAAATAGACCCCCGGCCCCCCCTGGGCTTTTTCGGGTTTGACGAGGCCCTACAGGGGGTCTTGCGCGATCCGTCGGCAGCGCGAAAAGTCCCTTACTGCTGCTGTGTTGGGTACCGTAAACGGAGGTAAAAAATATCTTATAAATATACGATGCACGAATGTAAGAAGTTCGTTAACGACTTTTGCATAATTTGTCTAAGACCTAAAGTTATCGTACCTAAGCCAGAACCCTTTTGGTGTTGTGGTAAAAAAATGCAAATAGAAGACGACACGTCAGCACAGTGTTACGAGTGTGGTAAGAATATTCGTAATGCCGTACCAAATGCTACCAAAGAGCAATATTACGCCAATGGAGGTCGTACGAAAACACCTTATAAGAGAATAAAATACTTTAGGGACTGGATGAGTCATATCCAAGGTCTTCGGCCGGTATATTTAGACACCGAAGTAAAGAAGAAAATCATAGACCACTTAGAAGAGCCAACCCCGCAAAGTCTACGGAAGACATTGAAAAAATTAAAACTAGGGAAATATTACAGAGCTATTCCCTATCTTTTGTCTGAAATTACCGGTAAGTCTATTCCCGAGGTTTCTGATATGAGCAGAGCCGAGTGGATGTTTTGTCGGCTGGATAAGGATATTCCTTATTACCCTGACGTAATTTACGAGATATTTTACAAAATTGACTCCAACCACCCCCTATTAGGATGGATTCCGAGAAGATGAAATGTGCAGTCGAAATCCCCCTACGTTCTTTTCAAAGCAGATGTCTACTGAGCGAGTTTTCTTTGGAGCTCCTCCTTTGCCTCCTGGTAGATCTTTTTGCGAGATTCCTCGGAAAGATCTTTCACGATGGTTTTTTTATTACCCGACTTTAATTCGCCGTATTTCTTTTCCTCCGCGAGGATCAAAGAGAACTTCGTGTCGTCTATGCGGCGGTCGCGCAGAGCCTGAGACACCAAGTCGGCGATGGTGTTAGCCTTTGCTCTTGCTAGGGCTATATGAGTGTCGTGCTTGGATATCTTACCGGACAATTGCTTTATAATGCCTGTCGTAACAGCGGAAACAATGCCGCAGACGGCTCCAACGCTGGCCAAAGGAATGCCAACGACTATTCCAGGTCCGGTGAGTGAGGTAGCAACGCCGGTGCCTGTTAACGCCACGGACATGGATCCTGAAGTTATCGCGATTTTATGTAGTATGCTCCGGGCTCTAGCATACTTTTTCCTAACCTCCTCATAGTGTTTTGTTTGCCCCTCTAAGTAAGCCAGTATTAAGTTCGCTTTATTAAGCCTGAAATTCTCCGCGTTTAGTTCGTTAGGACCTGTATCCTTAGTGGTAGTGTGATAATTGGGAACATCTGGGTACAACTGAGGTGCTGAAGGTATAACATCCATTATATATACTAATGTACGACGCTTTTGGGAATAACATAGAGGAGCAGCCACATCATGACAACAGGGATTACTGGAATTGGAGGGCCTTTAGGAAGATGTTTCCACATGCAGAACCTAGTAAGTTCGAGAGAAGACCCGATGGTATTTACTATAACGGCTCCAGAATGTACAGCAATGAGGATTTGAAACCTACGCTGGTCGATCAGATAGACTCTCAGCTGAAGCATCCCACGCCTACTGTACCTGTGCAGCATTCCACGGTACCTGTGCAGCATCCCACGGTAACGCAAGGTTGGTCAAAGGAATTATTGCTTGGTACCAGTACTTATCCAATACCCGTAGGTGTCATTTGATAAGCACCCAAGCTTGGACCTAACGTTGAACATGCGGATCTCTAACAACCATTCCTTTCCGTTAAAGGTGCGAGATATCTTCAAAAACGTGCCCATTGTTCATACCACCGCTAAGGAAGCCCACGAATGGTTACGTGGTCCTAACATGCGTTATTGGCCGCAGCAGTTGAACTTTGCGGTTTGGTGCGCCACCAGCGGTTGTGGGGTAAGCGCGAACTTGATGAAGAATTCGATATTCATGTTTCACTTCCACTTCACGGTTAGAAGAATACTGCATGAGATGGGTGTTATTGCGCTGCCAGGAGATGCCACGTTTTATCAAAGAGATAATAAATACAGCGTGCCGGCTTATAACAGACTTTGTAAGGAGTTTGGTGCTGAAGGGAAGGATTTCCGATGTACCGCGGGTGCTAACAATGGTTTGGGACATATTTGGGCTCATTGGGGGATTGGTGGACATGAGCTAAGTGATAAGGAAGTTCATGCATTGAATCTACGATGGAACACGGGATATCACAAAGAAACTCACGACAGTAGCACCTTCTTCGAACCAAATGCCAAAACCAATGAGGAAGTCCGCGATGGGCCTTTGTTCAAAGACGAGGGCGGTAAGTATGCCGGGGCCAATCCAATGATTATCAAGATTACCAACGACGAGCAAACAAAGCAATATTTTAATTTCATACCCCCAGAAGGTAAAGGACTAACAAAAGCCGTCCTTGCCCGTTTGAACCGCAGCATAGAAGCTTACGTGTATTCTATTCTTGGAGCTCAGGTAAATACCCGATCTAGCATAGTGGGAAATACCGGCGCCGCAGAAGAAACGCGAGCCGAAGCCTTGATATTATTCGAAAGTTCAATCTTGGAGGGCGACATTAGCAAGGGCGTACAGCGTTACCAACTAGCTATACAAAATTCTAAGGCCCGACTGGACTATGCAGTAGCCCCGGGTTGTTGGTTAATGCCCAGTAATTTATCTATAAATACTGGCTCTGTAGTAGGATACAACAACAAACTTCAACGAGCTACTAAGGACATGAAGTTTGGGGTGAATGACGTGAACTCCGACACTCTTAGAAGGCACTTTGTTGAACAGCCTAAAAAAGTGCACCAACCACCTAAGAAAGTGCAGCCAGTATACCGAGCGCCTAAAAAAGAAGAGGAATATGACCATAACCTGCTAAAAGCCGGCCTAGCAGCTGCAAGCATTGGTCTGAGTTATTATATATGGCGATGAATAACCCCTACGTAGTTGGAGTAGATTGCGTTTATACGACTTACACAGGCGAGAAAAAATACACCCAGGCATCTTGGGTTGATGTCACGGGCATGTCCGTGAATTTGAACTACTCAGGAAAGAAATTGATCCTTTGTAGTATTTGCATTGGCACGACCGGCCATGCCAACGTGGGCTTCAGGTTCCTGGATGACAATGACATACTGCAGCCTATGCGCACGAAAACGAACAACAGGGAGCCTGCGCATTTCTCCGTAGAGCCGCCACCGAATAGCCCTGAGAATCTTACGACTTGGACTTTTCATATGGTCAGTAACTGTCATGGGAAGGTAAAGCTACAAATAAGAGTAGACGACTCAGGGAGCGTTTGCGTGAATAGCATAGAAAATCAAAGAGATACGGCTTATAACCATTTAACCATTAGCACTTTGACAGTGCTTAGTCTTTAAATATATGAATCTACATCAGAGGGAAACCCACCATGTTTATTACTTAACAGATAAGACTTTTGAGTATCGCGGCTGGCGTGATATTGGAATGTGGGTTGAAGTTGGAGGTCTTGCACTGATCATTTGTAGTATTAACTTTTCCCCAGCGTATCAATCTAATATAGGACTTAGATTAATAGATGAGAATAATGAGCCTTTGGCGCCCTTTAGGATATCGGCTAATAATCGAGAGCCTTCTCATTTCTCGGGGCAACCATATCGATATAGTTCCGAGGCGTTTTACGTTTTGACGTTTCAAATGGTGGTTAATTGTGAGTACGCTAAGCTACAACTTTTCCCAGATAGTAGGCTTAGCACCCGCATGGTTTTCATAAATAGTTTACTTAACGACCCCAATGAAACTTGGAATCATAAGACCATTTCTACTATGACCGCCATACCACTAGTTCCGCATTATCAAGGCGGCGCGAATACTATCTTTACTTATTCCCGGTCGAGGACGCCTCGGGCGCCTGACGACGATAAGCCCCCAGTACCGTACCCAGATAAGATCAACCCTTCATCTTCCTCAGGAGTACCACCCCAATAGCTACGACTAAGATCCAAATGTTGTTACCCACGAACTTCAACAGTTCTCCGCCGGCCCTAAGTGCCAAGGAAACAACCGAACCCAGCAGCCCAGGAAGACCGGCTGCCATCTTTTTTCCCAAATCCGTTAGTCCACTGCCTAATTTCTTTACGCCCGCGCCCGTAGCCTTAAGCGCGGATAGGATGACTCCTACTACGCTCGAAATAGCAACCGCAAATGCCAGTGGAACGCCATACTTCAAAAGGGCTCTTTTTACCTTTTCCTTGGTGGTAAGCCCCAACTCCTTTTCCAGGTTTTCCTTTTGCGTCTGTAATTCCGCAACCCTCTCCTGAAGGGCTTCTAATTCCCTTTGAGCTGCCTCCCTTTCCTCTTCGGGACGAGTCTGGTCAGCAATTATTTCCTGCTGCCGCTCTATTTGTCCCTCCAGGTCTTCAATAGCCTGATCTCTTTGCCGGATTTGTTCTTCCTTAGTGTTAATTTCGGCAACCAACTGCCGCCGTTCCTCTAAAGAGCCAGCTATGGTGGTACGTAAGTTCTTAGCTTCTTCCTTGCTCATGTCCAGGTCTTGCAGGGCGAGCTCGAAGGCCTTTTGGGCTTGGTTCCTATCGCGCAGGGCTTTGTCTGTTTGTTCTCTCATTTCTATCATTCTTTGGTTTTTGTCGTCAAGTTCTCTCTTTTGAGCATCGAGGAGCAGTCGGTTTTGTCTCATGTAATCTGCTTCCCTTTCCTCCATTGTCTCCTTTAGTCCTTCGACTTCCCTTATCGCTTCGATGCCCTTTTGTTGCCGCTGCATTAGGGTCTTGAACTTTTCAAAGGCTTCGCTGGTGTTTTCATCGTTTTCTCTTAGTCTTTCCACCAAATTAGGCCTTCCTAATGCGTCTTTGATTTCTTTTGGGAGATTACTGGTGAGCCTGTCGGAGTCTTTCCTTTGGTAGAGATCATACCACTTATCCCTTCCTTGGTACTGGATTTGAATTTGCCCCTTATCTCCGGTTTGGAAATTAAGGCGGGCCAAGTTCACATTTGGAAATTTCTCCCTTACGTCGTCTAAAAGCCCCCTTAGCATTTCAGTTCTTAGGTCCGTGGAATCCAAGTTTTGCAATTCCAAATATTCTGGAATAGGTCGCCCTGGGTTCCTTGATTGCCACTTATCCTCTAAGGAACGCATAGCATCGCGGGCCCTGCTGCCATATTTGCGTCTTAGCTTATCGAAGAGACCTCGGGAGTCTACGTTGTCATTAGGAAGCAAAGACTCGTATTCTTCGTCATTAATGTCTACTTGGCCTTCTTCGGTAAGGGGGTCAAAATCCGTTCCTTCTACTTCCATTATATATGATAAGCTCAAAGTTAAATCCCAACGTATTACCTAAGCAGGTTGGCGGACTGAAAGCAGAACGCACCTTTCACCGGGTCACATTCACACCTTCTAGCGCAAAACCAGGAGAAACCCTGTACGTAGGCGTACCCCGCCTAACGGATAACCTAGTATTGGTACCCGGCACCTTGGCTTTAAGGTTTGACTTAGTGGTGCAGCCCAGCACTGTGGATGAAAGGATTATCGTTAACAACGTGGGTCGCAACATTGTTTCTAAGATGCGCGTAAAGTTCGCCGGGGAATCCTTGCTGGACTTAAATAGGTACGATCTGTATACCACGTACAAAGACTTATGGTTGACAGCCTTTGACCGCGCGCAAAGGATAGAACAAGGAATTGGTAGTGTCATTCTACGTAAGGTCCGCACACCTACGAAAACGCAACCTACTGACGGCAGCGGAGAAACCGCAGTGGCAGACGCAAAGCGAATAAAGACAGCCTATGGTAGTAAGTATGTCATACCACTGGACTTTGAAGTGATTACGAATCACGGTGTGTATTACCCAAGACAGTTATCCGAGCTACAGTTTGAAGTAACCTTAGCAGATGCTAATAACATCATTGGTGGGCTAAGCAGTGCACTTACCAAAACAACCCCATACTCTATCACCAACTTAGAGCTACAGTACGAAACGGTATACAGCGAAGAGTTGGCCCGTAGCGCTGGCATGGAATATAGCGCCGGAAAGGCATTCCTTTACGACCACGTAGTGATGTATAAGACATTTAGCTTCTTGGATAAGACGGATGAGGTTATCAATCAAAGCATTAACCTCCCGCGAAGAAGTCTCACGGGGTTAATGCTGGTGTTTGCTAAACCCTACGAGGCCGGCAAGCGCGACTCCGAAGCCTTTCACAACCCTAACATTACTAACGTCGGCGTGAATATTAACGGCGTTCCAAACAAGGTTTACTCCCAGGGAATAAAGCCTGAAGACATTTACAGAGAGGCCGCGCGCAAGTTTGGCGACCAAATTAACCCTGAGGAATTCTTCAATGATAAGTACGCGCTGTGGATCGACATGCGCACAACGAACGACGAAGACCTACTTGGTCAGGGTTTACGTTTAGTAAATACGCAGGATGGCATAACATTGGAGATCAAGCGCACCAAGAATGCCAGTGCGGGCGACGGCGACAAAATAAACTGCTACGTTTTCGTGGTGTCTGACGCGCAACTGAGCGTAGAAATGAATCAGCTAAAGAGTGTTGCCTATTGATCCACTCGCTCATCCTTTTGATAAAAAAATATCGTTGGTATATAATGCTTCGCGTATTCGAAAACAACGAAACCAAACTGCAATGCATAGTGCAAGGCGATAAACTATACTTCAAAGCAAAGGAAGTGGCGGCTGCGTTGGGTTACGAACGCCCAAAAGATGCAATTAAGGTGCATGTTCGTGAAAAGTATAAGGTAAAGCTTAGCGAACTTAGAGTGGAGGTGAATCGCCTCCCCTCGTATTCACAGCCTAATTCCCTGTACGTAACCGAATCTGGGTTGTATCAACTAATATTTAGCTCTAAGATGCCAACGGCAGAGACATTCCAGGATTGGGTCCTCGAAGACGTTCTTCCCGCATTGAGAAAGACAGGTAAGTATGAAATAGAAAGGCGGTTCGATAGTCCTAACAAGTTAGTCTTCAAAATGGAAAATGAGTTTGACCTGCATAAGAAAGTCGTGGACTACATACGCCGCTTCTACCCACAGATGCTCATAGCGCCCGGCTTAGGGGAATTGCAGGATTCTGACAGCAAACGCATAAAATGCTGGCAGAAGGGTTATCAAAGGGGTCAACCCGACCTCTTAATACTGAACGCGCATTTAAGGTATGAAGGGCTTTGCATCGAATTAAAGACGCCGAAAGGAAATGGCATACTCTCCGCAGACCAACGCAAGATAATTTCGCAGTATGACGCGAATGGTTACCTGACCATGGTTAGCAACGATTATGACGTCATCTGTCGTGCCCTTAGCAACTACGCGGAAGGCATCCGTATTCCCTGTCGGTGGTGCTGCAAACGCTTCAAGACTACGGAGACAAGGGCAACGCATTTAAGAATATTTCATAGATATAATGATCGTCAACCAAATACACTGGCGTGACCTGATTTGCGGTAAAGCATACGAAATAAAAAATTACGTCGTCTTCGAAGACATCGACCGTTTACGGTTAGTCCTCAAAGACTTAGAAGGCAAGGAATATTCCCTTTGGGCGCCGGATTGCGTGCGGTACGTAATTCAGGGCGAGGAATTCACCCACTTACGCAGCTATGGCAAGGTAAATGGCCGATGGAAGTTTGACATTGAAAGAAGAGTCACTCCATCTGCTCTTTGTAGTTAAGCGCGTCTGCTAAAGTCCGCTGCGCTTTAGGATCCGCGGAGCACCAATGCCCCACAAAGGATCCTTCGGAGAATACCCTGTCGCAATGAAGGCAGGTGTATTTTTTACGCGGTTTGGGTATCGGTGGCTTACGAGGGGTAATGCAGTCGGCAGGTAGTTCGCAAGTAATACAGTCCATATATTGAAAGGGTAATTAGAATGCCTCCCAGAAAGGCAGCTGCGTAGGCTAGCATATACCTTTAAAAGGGGTTCTTATCTTTATTTATTATTATTAGATTATGCAAGCGCCCTTAAAAGGGGTCTTTATTTTATTTATTATTATTCAGTATCCTTAATAATAAATAAATAAAAATAAGAATGGGATTTGAGACTCTTTGCACAAACCCTACTTTACTATCTTAAGCCGCCTACTAATCCTTACGGGCTTTCCTTGCCGCCTCATTGCCGGCATGCCAAGCTTCGAAGCGATCTAAGTACTCCTTAAAGCCGCCTTGACCGTCGTAGAGGCACTCCCAAATATGCTGGTCACTTCTTTGACAGCCGCAGCGCTCACAAGTTGCCTCCCAATGTTCCCTGTTTTCCCACCTTACGCCTTCGACGCAGTCAAAATCCGCAAAGCGCTGGTCAATTTCCTTCTTCCGGCGCGTTAACTTCCTTTGGGTTTCCTTTGGGCAACATCGTGCAGCAACGTCGCCGTGCTCCTCGCAAGCCACGCTCAGCAGGTCGTAATTGCCGCGGCACCGATGTCGATGCCATTCGTCGTTCTTGTCCTCCTCGCAGCGCTCACATACGTTCTTTAGGCACACGCGGTTATCCACGTGGTAATCCAACATCTGCGCGCTGCTAAAGAGGCGATTACATTCCTTACAAGGCTTTTCGCGTGCCTTCTTAGCGCACACCTTCTTTTCGACATGGTATTTTAACATTTGCTTGCTGCTGAACTCCTTGTTACACCGCTCACACTCCATATATAATAAGGATTTAATAACCCTTATATGGGATACCGCATAAAGTCCTTAATGGACTCTTTTGCCCAGCCCGCCATCGTCAAGAGCGCGCCAAACCGTTCTGCGCGCTTCAGACCACACATTTCATCGTACAACTATTGCACGCGCTCTTTTAACCGGTCTATCTCCTCCCTTTGCATTTCTATGGTGTCTCTTTTATCTTTTGCGTCGGCGACAATTCTTTGCACTGCTTCCACTGGCTCCATATATATCAGGGAACAAGTTCCCTTCGAAAGAAGGGATATAATGAACCCAGATCACATGCCCTGCAATGCGTTGATTGTAGGACCCACCGGCTGCGGAAAGACCCAGTTCGTAGTAGAGCAGCTATTAGGACCCTTTAGATACCGTTTCGACTACATAGTGCTGCTTTGCCCCACCTACGTGAATAACCGCACCTGGGAAGGCATAGGAGTGAAAGATGACGACTTCTTTGTGGATATCTTAGACCCCAACGAGTTATCCAGCCATCTTAAGTTCTGGCATAAGCAATTCCCTAAAGATACACAGACACTCCTCATACTGGATGACATTGCCTGCGGGGACGACGTAAAAAGACGCACTTCGGAGTTGGTGAAGCTCGCCTTTAGCGGCAGGTATGACAATATCAGCGTTTGGTTGCTCTCGCAGCAGCTTACCAGCGTCTCTAAGTCCTTCAGGGAAAACATAGCTTCACTTGTCGTATTTTATACTCCGAGCCGGAGTGACCTGGAAACCATCTTAAGCGACTACGGCGGTGAGATATCCAAGGAACAGTTACACGAATACATGCGGCATTTAAAAACGCACCAACATTCCAAGATGATCTTCTCTTTGAGGTTTCCCTACACGGTTGGAATCTATGATTCCTAATGTATATGGACATTGAGCAGCTCTTAGATGAAGTCCCCACGCAGTTAGATGAAAGTAACCTCAAGGAACAACTTAACATCCTTGTGTCATCTGGAAAGTGTAAAGAAATAATAGGCAAGGAACTTACCCATGAGCAGGTTAATAAGTTGTCGGAGGAGGAAGTCAAAAAGTTCCATAAGAGGTACGAGGCCGCCCTTGCAAGTAAGACCACGGACGCCGTCGCAGACTCCGCTATCCGACTTGCGACTAAATTGCTTGGACTTGCGCTGCCTATAGACGACGTGGAGCAACTGCGGAAGGACATAAGCGAGGACTATGTCATCGCCCAAGAACTTAAGATAACCTGCGGGTGGTTGTCTTTGAAGTGCGGTAAGTTAATGGCAGTCGCCTCTGCGGCTTTGCACGTAGCTCAGCACGTCGACTTGAAGGAACTTGCGGGCACCTTTGGTGCGTCTTGGAAGGACTTCAAGAAGGACAGGGACGTTGAAAAGGTCTTCCAGGCGGCACTTGCTGAGGTACCTGATCAAGTCGCCTCAAGTACTTAGTCAAGTCGTCGTCAAGTCGTTGTCAAGTCGCCGTCAAGTACTTAGTCAAGTCGTCGTCAAGTCGTCGTCAAGTCGTCGTCAAGTACTTAGTCAAGTCGCCGTTAAGTCATTGCCAAGTCATTATTAAGTCGTCCGTAAGTCATTGTAAAGTCGTCATCAAGTTACTTGTCAAGTCCTTCAAGTCCCTTAATATAAGATGAGTGGCACCGAAGAACAACCACCCGTAGAAGATACCAAGATTACCAAGGCTAAATCTCCAGGCAGAGTTGCCGCGGGGAAGAAGCTCGCGGAGATGAACAGGAAGAACAAAGCCAAAAAGGAAGAAAAGGTGGAGGAAGAGGAATCCTTTATTAATCCTGGGTACGTCATCGGCGCGATAGGAATTGCTATAGCAGCAGGCAGCCTCTACTTACAATGGCGGGCTACAAAGCCAAAAGTAAAGTAGGAGGCCGCAACATATCGCACACCTGTGGAACCGGCTGTTAGAAAAAGTAAGATCCCTGAAATGGAATAACCTTCTCGCTTTGTAATATAATGTCGACCGCGTTGTTGAAAACTGTTGAAGAAGCAGCTATCATTACTTCCATCGTTGCGGGTATTGGTTGGGTAGGTAAGAAAGTGCTCAAAGAAGACTTTACTGAAGACCCAAGCAAGAGCTTCGCTAACTTTGCTAAGATGACAGCTGCCGTTGGCGGGGCTATCATGCTAAAGGATTACCTACGAAAGGAAAAGTACCTGCCTACGGCGTAATATATAATGGCTAGCGTGGTCGTAGGCGGAGTTATTGCAGCTTTAGCGTTCACTGGAGCTAATTATGGTGGTCAGTATTTGGATAGATTAGTCAGAGGCGATAAAAGCGGGGCCGCTGAGAGGAAAAGGCATGATTTAGCGCTGGAGAAATATCAGCGAGACGTGGCGGCTTGGAATGAAAAAAGACAAGCTTACAGGGATTGGTTGGATAAGAACTACCAAGACAAGATGCAGGCGGATAAGAACTTCGAAAACACGGACTACGCCTTTAAGCTCTATGCGCAAGCACACCCCAACTTTAGAATGAGAAAGCCCCAGTTTAAGGATTACTATCAGCCTTCTAAGAAACAAAAAGATAGCGAATTGGTCTTCGTAGGAGTCGCAGGGCTGGCGGGAGGCGTAGCCTTGGCGTATCTAATATAATGATCGTCTTTTTGGAAAGCGACAAGAATAACTTTACCACTTATCTGAATCCCCCCATCAAAGCCCGTAAGGTTCGGTTGGTTAGTTGCTCTTTGTACAATTCTTGGTATAATTTAATTAATGGCTTTGTCGTCGTGACTTCCACCAAACCAAAAATACCAGATTCCCATTACACCCCTATAACACTGGCTAAGGAGCTAGCAAAGCATGGATATACTCTTACCACAGGATTACCCCATGAAATGAAATTCAAGAAAAATAGTGGAAGCGCTAATCTAAAGGACAGTTCATTGGTAGAACTCCTGGGCCTTACTAGTACCACGATCAATGGTCAACTTGATGTAAAATGGAAAGTTGCATCCTCTTACGAAGTCTATTGCGATTTAGTCAATAGTTACAACAATGGAGAAAAGTCTTCTCTTATGTCCAAGTTTCTGCCCAAAGGTAATCCATTTGACCCAGTAGAATACACTCCCATTTCTTTGAGCTATGACTTGTCTACTTTGGTAGAAAACATAAACATCACCATTAAAGTGGACGGAAAGACGGTGGATTTTAACGGGCGAAAGATCAATCTTGTTTTGGAATTCATATAATGGGCCGCGTAGAGGACAAACTCAAAAGGATTTACTATGGGCCTGAAGGCTATTGGAAAGGAGCGTCGGCCATCAAGAAACTCGCGACCGCGGCCAGGGTATCAGAAGAAACGGCTAAGAACTGGCTAAGAAAACAAACCATCTGGCAGGTTTATCTTCCCGTGCCCAAGTACATTCCCAGGCCCAGCTTTACCGTAAATGCCCCCAATGAAGTTCATCAGGCGGATTTGCTTTTCTTACCGCACGACAAGGTGAGAAAAAAGACCTATAGATACGCTTTGACCGTAGTCGATATCGCAAGCAGATACAAGGACGCCGAACCCATAACCAGCAAGGATTCTGGAGAAGTCGCAGAAGCCCTAGGTAGGACTTATAAGCGCGTCTTGAAATGGCCTAAGCTGCTGCAAGTGGATGCGGGGACGGAGTTCATGGGCGTGGTTACCAAAACCCTGAAAGACCACGACACCAAGATTAGGAGAGCCGAAGCAGAGTACCACAGGTGTCAGAGCATCGTCGAAAGATTCAATAAGACCTTGGCCGAGCGTCTCTTTGGGTACCAGTATTGGAAAGAGCTGGAAGATCCCTCCAAACGCAACAGGGAATGGACTCAGCGGCTCCCCCAGGTCATCGCGGCTTTGAACAACGAGGCGGCCAGGGCTACGGGAATGAAACCCAAGGATGCCATAAAAAAGAAACACGTGGAACACAAGTCCTACGTCAGAAGTTCGAGGGCGGTCGGACTGAAGGAAAAAAAGCTACCCCGCGACATAGTGGTCAGATACCTCTATCAGCCGGGGGAACTCGAAGGTGGCAGTAAGAGAGCCACGGATCCTAACTGGTCTTTGGAAACGTATGAGATTTCAAAGTCCGTCACCAAGGAAGGGCAACCCGTGTTGTATTACCTAGATGGCCCAAGTCGTGGATTTGTCAAGGAAGAGCTGCTCATAGTCCCCAAGGACTCAGAGTAGTGCTAGCTGCCCTTCAAAGTAGCGCAGCACCACGCGCCCGATTGCACTCTAGGCATGTTAGCCTTACGCTGCCTCTGCAATGCCCGCGCTTGTTGTTGATACGATCCACGGAGAACTGCTGATCGTCATTCGGGTCAAACCTCCATAGTAGCGGTACGTTACATTTGGCACACCTTGCCCCTTTCTTATAGACGTCGTCAACGCATAGGTCGAACGTCATATTTTTTTCTTCGTCGTGCCGCTTGTAGCGAAGGAGTTTCTTAGCAATGTTTTCTTCGGCTATTTTTTCCGGTGTCTTATCGTAACGCATTTGCGGCCCCCAGGCTCTTTTCAACTGTTTGGCATATTCTACGCGGCTTACGGCGGTGTATATCAAATTACTCCAACACAGCCGCTGGTCTATGATCCATAAGGTCTCTTTTATGGTAAGTCCCTGCGCGCTGTGGACTGTCATGCAATAACCCAAGCGTCAGTCTGGGTGGGAGGTTATTTTTTCCACCTTTTCTATGGGCACCCAGGCTTTATCGTGCGTTACAGCGTTCTGCAGTTGAACGTCGGTACCAGGTACCCAGACGTCTCTTTTTTGCATGCGGGTATCGTGGGGTTTGTAGCAAACAGGCACCAAATGACTAGGAAAGCGCTCTCGGTGTATATTTAGCAAATCCTTTTGTATGCGAGACTGTGGTGCGCGTTTGCTGCTTAGCACCAAATCCTTTGAATGCCATGTGTAAAGGAAGTCCTCGTATTTCTTCGCTCGTATGTGCTTACGTAGTATCTTGTTTTGTTCCGCGTCGCTAAGGCCCCTTAATTCCGCCTTTAATTTACGTACTTGGTCTTTACTGCGGTAGTCGGTGTTGATTTCTTCACAGTGGTCTACCATTCCTTTTAACCATTCGTGGGGCATTTCTCCGGCTATTGGAGGAGGTTGGCATGGATCCCCAGCAAATATCACCTGGCATTTCCCTTTTAGGAAGTCTACGAACTCCTGCAGTATTTCCAAGGGAACGGTGCAAATCTCGTCCCAAAGTATTACCGGAGGTATGTCGTGTACTGCCTCCGGTACCCACTTTTGGCCATTCCAGCGAAAGAAGCTGTGGTAGGTTTGCGCGTCGTAACCCATCTCCGTTAATTCCCTTTCCAAACGATGCGTAGGAGTTAACACCTTTATCTTTGGAAAGAGTTCCAAAACCCTGATGGTCTTACCACTACCACCCGTTCCGTAAAGGTAAGAGAAGCGTTGGTAGGAAATGGGGTCCGTAACTAACGGTAATGGCTCTTCTGTGGGGGTAATGGCGCCTTTTGTGTGTCCACCATGATATTCCACACGTTCTCTCCAGGCTTTTATCTCTTCGTCTTTAACTCGCCATTGACCACTTTCCGCTAACTCGTCTTCGGTGTAGAACTCCTGCATCTTTTCTAACACTTCGGGCTTTACGTACAGGGAATCCGTGGCTACACGTGGTATGTCCTCTTTGTCGAACCGCAGTAACATCGCAAGAAGGTTAATGTGCGCATAGGCTAACATGCTGGCACGCAGATGATAATACTGCGGTCTGTGATCTTGGTAGTAACACAAAGCGTTCCATTTGTGTAGTTTATCATCTACGACGTAGTCCCATTTCTCTACGGATACCATTGTTCCTTCATCATGTGCGCGCTTTATAAGGAAGCTTAGTTCGCCTTTCGTCCGTTATTAGGCGCCGCTGCATATGTTTTTCGCCTTCTTTTGCGCCCTGCGTGAATTTACCTATGACCACCCGCGCTGTGGGGTTGTGCTCTGGGAGCCATTGCGTAAAGGCGCTGTGACAAAGTATGGCTTCATGCGCTGTGTATTTTAAAAGTTTGCGCTCTTCAAAGAACTTCAATAGGGGTATGGGTATCCATTCTTTCTCCTGCAGGTGCTTTCCGTACCACGCATAGATTATCGGATGTAAGTTTTTTGTAAATTTCCAGCTGGTTAACCTTACGAACCCCGTTGCTGGGGCGTCGTAGTGACCATCCAACGCGACACGAAAGAATTGGGAGTCTGGATGTCCGTAACGGTCGTAATATTCCTTACAATCCCCTAGACCTTTAAAACTTGCAGGGTAACAGTGTTTCATATCCAGAGACACGTACTCGTCTTCGTCGTACTCCATGTTCCAAAGACCACCGTGACCGTGCTCCACGCAAGCTTTAGCTATGTCTTTGAACTCCTCCGGCGTGGATTTCCACCCATTTCTCTTTTTGGCCGCTAAGAAGTCCAAACTGCGACTGCTAAGCACTTCGTCGGAGAAGTCTTCTCCTAAAGTCTCACAGGCGCTTCGAATGCGCAGCTGTTCCACTTCAAGACGATACAAAGTGCCGTCTTGCGTCATAAATTGACTTCCCTCCGCATCCATTAACCAAATAGAATTCTCGTGCATTAGTTCTGCAAGCGGCGACTCCTTGTAAACGCGCGTCTCCTTCTTCTTTGGGAACCTCAACTCCCTCCACGCATGTGCGTTATGCTGGTAGATGACTATAGGCGCACCGCGGCCCCCATATTTGTGTGTTCCGGAGTAAATAAAGCCGTCGGTGATATCTTTCACGTGTATGCGCCTCTCCAGCGCCGTTTCTAACTTCTTGATGTTGTCTATCGACCCTCCGGTCCTATTAGTATCTTTTTCCCATTTCCTGATGGCTTCTCTTCTCTTTAAAGTCGGTTTACCGCCCCGAGAGGAGTCTTCAAAGAACTCTCTTACTAACTTCCCTACGCAATTACCGGGATGTCGCATCGGTTTCAACTTCTTAACGTCTGGCGTCTTTATCTTGTACGCACCGTAAATGACTACGGTAACAGGGTAAGCAACCTCGTAGAACAGCATGTCTATTCCTACCAATGCTCCCGGGCGTGTGTTTTCGTTTAAGACAAACAGGTCCTTCTTACCAGACGCCCTGATAGGATTGCGCCCCTTTTCTATCATCCACTCGCCGTCTAAATACTTTATGAACGTTAACTCCAACCGGTAATTACCTTCGGGCATCAAGTCAATTATCCTTTCTGCTCTTCCTTCTGTCATCGTCTCGTCTGTATCTCCCTCTATAAATGTTGTGAAGGCAAAGTCCGCATCCAGGCGATCCAACACCTGAGTTCGCAGTCGGCGCACAGTTTTGTTACGAATGCTCGTGATGGTGTCCATCTATATGTAAGGAATATCTTAACCTCCGTTTACGGTACCCAACACAGCAGCAGTAAGGACTTGTCGCGCGGGTATTTCCCGCTGCCGACGGATCGCGCAAGACCCCCTGTAGGGCCTCGTCAAACCCGAAAAAGCCCAGGGGGGGCCGGGGGTCTATTTTGCCTCTGCCGGCGCTCCGCGTGTCCCCCTTACTGCTGCTAGATCACTGAGGACGATGGGAAACAATTCCTTTCAAACAAGTAAAACATTTTTGATACAAACTCCAGCTTGAGGACGCAAAGGAGAGGTGAGACTGTATTGATAGAAGATGTGCAAGTCCATCAACAGTTATCAAAGCGGTTAAAACATGTAAAATGTATCTACCTATAATCCTTGTCGGTCTCTGCTTTGTATCTTTTCAGGTGACTAACTTTATTGAAATAAGTGTATACAGTTTTAGACACGCATCTCAAAATCTCGATGCGTTTACAATTCGTAAAATAGAGTAAAATATGTATAGAACATCAAAATATATATACAATAATAATAATATTTACTCTAAAATACATTAAGTTATCATGACTTATATGCTAAATCAAAGAAAATTGTTTTGAATTTAGTTTTACATGGTTCAACTGATGGAGAAGTTCTAATGTTATCAGGTATAGAGTTCCAGAGTTCCGCAGTTGCGTACCAGTAGACCCGCTGGCCATAGGTGACGGTATTGATCTTGGGAAGATTAAGGAGTAATTTGTTAGAAGATCTAAGAGATTGTGTAGGTCTGCGGACATCTATAGGTTTAGAGAGGAAGTAAGGTGTCGAACCGTTTACAGATTTATACACGAGTAGTAGAATCTTGAACTCAATCCTAAACTCGATGGGCAGCCAGTGAAGATTACGTAATGCACCAGTAATATGTTCATATTTCTTTGAATAACTTCTGTTTCTGTCTTATTCTCGTCAAGAACATGGATTTTAGTGTTAAGACTGATTCAATGTTGTTCGTAGTCGACGAAACCATTTTGTTCGTAAAGAAGAAAGACTATAGAGCGAGATATTTAAATAAAAATTTTAATAGATCAGATAGTCTGTCATATTTTAATTACATGTAAACAATACAGCTCATTTGCATAATGCAGATCACAAGTTGCTAGACTGGTATGGAAAGCTGCTAAACTAGACTAAATGTAAATTCAGAAAAGGAAAACGTTCTAATATGTGTTCATGCAAGCAAGTTCCAAACACAATTTTAGTGACAATTTGATGAGATCCTGATTTTTTATTATTTATTTAGTATATCTTACGAGGACGTATTCATTGTACAATCGATGCGTCGAAACGTAAAAATAGGTAAGCAAAAAAAAAAGCTCCTTCGCAACACGAAACAATTGCCTGTGGAATTTCAGTCAGAAACAGTTAGTTGAATAAGTGATATATCTGGGAAAATTAGTGTTGTTTAGTGTGATTAAGATACTACAATGTTTTTGTTTGGGAAGTTTGAACTTCGGCTATTTTGCACTTCTATATTAAAGGTCAACGTATGTCGTATTCGGAGAACACATATAATCTCTATACTTCAACTTACAGTTCTAAGGCACAAAAATAATTTTTCAAAGTTTGGTTTGAAAGACCTTTTGGTTTTTTCGGAGCAAATTTTGAAATTCACTGATATCGCGCTTCGCTTCTAAAAAAATGAAAAATGAATTTTTTCTATAAAAAAATATGAAAATATGTTTATAAATGTGTTAATAACAAAATCAAAACTCGAATAAACTTATGTGCACTTGGTGTTTAATTATAGTAGTTTTCAGAGCCAAAATACCTTTAAAAATATTGCATCTAGTGATCAGAATCGGGTCAGCGTGCGAAAAAGTCGAAGACATTGATGAGGCGTGTAGTTCTTTAACACGACTATTCTTATTCCTATGACTATTGCTGGTATAAAATTTTGCAGGGATGAACTAAACAATAGCGCGTTCAGGTTTTGTCCCGTTAAAGAAAGCAGCTGGCCTTCCAGTCAACTTTTTACAGTTTGTTATACTTTATATATATATATCAATAGCATGCATTCAAATTTTATCAAGTAATCCTATTCATATTACTTCGTATTCTCTTGCTAACGGTATACATCTCCATTTCTATGTCTCTTTTTGAAGACTTTAAGGACTGGAGATCTTCAGGGGTATGTTTCTCTTAATCTCTCTCTACGCAACACGTTAAACAAAAAAACCCTAATACTATATATCGTTTTGAAGGTCAGATGTTAAAGACTTCGAAAATAATATTATTTTAAAGTGATTTTCCAATTTGAGGCAATGTCGAGCTTTAAACACAATTCGGGCACGTTCCGTAGAAGTGAATTAATGGAATCGCGTTAGCGCATATAGTCAAAAAAGAACCTCACTATGTGAATAAGCAAAATATAATATACCAATGTCTGTGAGCGATTTTTGATATTTTGAGTATTTCTTCTTTTATGCGGTAAAACATTAACCGGCATTGTTCCAACTTTAAAATCTAATAACTTTTTAAAGAAGCAAAATATCGAAATTCTTTTGCAGGCTTTTGTAGTTTCTCTTTTGCTTATTCACATAATGAAATTCTTTTGGCTATACGCCCTAAATCCGTGTTTGATAATTCACCTCTACTGAACGTGCCCGATTTGTGTTCAAGGCTCAGGCATTGTTTCAAATTAAATAACCGCTTTAGTTATGATAATATAAGTATCTGTATCTTTATTATATTACCTTTAAAACGATATATTGTTTTATGGGGTTTTGTTTAAATTGATGCGAAGAGAGAGTCTTAAACGAAACATAATCATGAAGGTCTCCAGCAACCTTAATTGATCTTGGGTTAAGATATCGCCTTCTAATCCAACAAAAAGCAATACAAAAACCTGCCTAAGAAGAGGATGCATTAAGAAGGGTGTTTAGCGAAGAATCAAAAAACACCAGGGCGCTTATTAGGTAGGGCGGCGAAACGGACAGGCCGAGCAAAAAATGTGTGATGCGTGTGACTGGGAACGAGTTTCCTTTTGTTTTCGGACAAATCGGTCAAACTATGATGGCGGGCAATAGTTTGGAGCCTATTTTGTGCGAATTTGACCAAAATTTTCTGGAAATACGATACCGATGATGATAACCATTAACCTGAACAGGACGATTAAATGATTCAAGGAAAGGACATGAATAAGAAAGAAGGTTTCCTTCTCACAAACGTTACAAATATTCCCTTTATTTCTTATTGGAGACATTAAGTCATCCAGAATCGAACATCATTGAACATGAAAGATCTCTTGCTGAAAAAGTGACCAACAATGCGTCCAAGGAATCGCTCATTTTCTTTCTCGCTTTAATTCTGTTTGCACGATCTGAAAATTGATTCTTATCAGTCATATTTGCCCACTGTACTAAGATAGTGTTGTAAAGTTTACATAGACGTACACAAAAATTACACAAAAATTACACAGCAAATTTTAAAAAATCGTAACATTTTTATATCATAATATATCAATTCAAAAATCTACCATTTGAAAGATGATTCATCATAATATAGCTTACATGAATCTTGAAGAGGTGCTTTAAGTTTTTATTGGAAAACAGACCGTTGAAGATTCCTTCATGAACACGCTTCTTACGTCTTTTTTCTACTCTATTTAATCGTTACCTCAGCAGTTTACGAAAAAAATCGAAAGCTTTCATTTATATGAAAACACTTCGAAAAGACAAAATCCACTCCATGTATCATCACTAAAAGTGATTTACTAGAAAAATTTGCTTCCGATGATAGCAGTCGAGCGGGACAAGAGTAGCGGCGCGGAGCAGGGCGCTAATTAGGCGCTCTCCTGCTATTATCGGAAGCAAATTTTTCAAAACTTGCGACATTCAGTTATTTGCTTTGAAGATATAATTCACTAGGTTTTTTAAAGGCATTAAAAAACCTGCCCTTTGCTAAAAAGACATATTTGTCTATACAAACACGTATTTCCAAAACCTTGTCATAGCCAAAAGGTGAAAAGCAATAGGATATAAATCATTTCAAGATCCATGCAAGAATAGCTAGAATGAATATTGTTTCTGCTTCTTATTCTCGTCAGGAACATGGACCTTGGTGTTAAGGCTGATTCAATGTTGTTTGTAGTCGACGAAACCATTTATATTTCTCTTAATAATCCTATCGCCTATCACTTTTGGTGATGACAACTTTTGTTGAAATAGGTGTATTAGTAACATGGCCAAGTTCTATTTCTCGATTTTGTTATCACCGTCGTATTTCCACAAGGTTCTGAAAAGTTCACAGGACACAAGAAGAATTGTCTTGTTAGAATGAGCATGCAAAATTTAACTTAGCTCCTAGGCAAGATATGTCTATCAGCAAATGTTTTCTTACAAAATTCACATTTTCAAAAATAATATGTACGCCCGTCTTGAACTTATTTTCTTCAACCTCCCTTTTTTAACTTTTGTTAAATAATCATCAAGGGTAATTCTTCTTCTTTTTACTTTCAAATTTCATTCAAAAATACCGCAATAAAACCTCATTGGTTGCAATTGATTCAGGTTGTTTTGATACTAGAGCTGCATACTAATGTGATTAATTTCAACCCTTCATTTGATACTAAAGCTGCACACTACAGGGGCGGCGGAAGCTGAAAAATTTTGGGGGGGCACTCCAATATTTCACGGTACCTTGAAATGACCCCCCCCCCCCCCCCTCCCTGTTTAGCTTGATTACAAACGTGTATGTGTGATATTTCAATCAGTAACATTTTGCGCGCATTAAACCACTTGCAATTGTGCTGAGAGACACAAAAATGATGCAAGTCGCCGCTAGATATATGGTATATTTTTTAGATACAGAAAATTATGTAATATCAAAATAATAAATAATGGTAATCATAACCAAATCTCATGCGTTTTTTTTTTTTTTGTGTGAGGCATTATATTCTGGGGGGGCCAGGCCCCCCCAAAAAAACTAGTGGGGGGGCCAGTGCTTCATAAAAGCTCATTGGTTGCAATTGATTCAGGTTGTTTTGATACTAGAGCTGCATACTAATGTGATTAATTCCAGCCCTTCATTTGATCATATAAATAGCAGTACCTATGATCATAGTCTTTAGTTGATATTTCAACATCAAGCATCGCACACCAGTCATCTTCTAAAAAACGAATCTGCAGAGACTCTTCAAGATAATAATTTGAAATACAGTAATGCTCATATTTTCTTTTATTTAATTACTACTTTTCGGAAAGAGGGGCCATGATAATGGAGAATCACAAATGGTATTTCAATTGTGTATATGTCTTTGTATTTTTAACTGTTCTGGTTGAGTGATATCGACTATTACACAATAGAACGATTTCACATAAGCGTTTTTAACATGCAAATATGTTTTTTCGAGTAATTACCATGCAAATTAGCTGTCAGCCTCGATAACTGAGGCAAGTGCACGCTAGCAGCTTCACGCCTCATTGACTGGGGTCCGATTCTCGTTGGAAAAAGCACCCATGATATTAAATTTTTAATTCATATATGAACTTTTGTGTTTTTGAACGAGTTATATTGTTTTTATTCCGCTGAAGGTGTATACACTTATTTCAATAAAGTTAGTCTCCTGAAAAGCTATAAAACTGAGACCGACAAGGATTATGGGTAGATATGGTAGTTCACGTTCAACCGCTTTATAACTGTTCATGGACTTGCGAGTTTTTTACCGGTTACAGTCTCACCTCTGTAAAAAAGAAACTGGAAAACTTTTTTAAAAAGCGTAATTTAGACTCATGGAAGTTAAACGAGACGACTCAAGATTTAAGAGATTGAATTCGAATATGAAGTCTGACAGTATTTTTAATAAACGAAGAAGATGAGCCGCGCAGATCACTTATTTTAAACAACGAATGCAGTGTAAAGCTAAAGAAAATCGCAAAAAGGCTATATAACTTTTAAATCTGACACTGTCACACCGTTGACTTCCACGGGTATTCGTTGTAAACTTCTGAACACTCACAGTTCTGGTATTTACTTCGCGTATACTGCGAGGATTAGCTCAATTTGATACTGTTAGAAAAGTTGTTTTGTTTTGTTTTGTTAACATTGTTAGAAAAGTCGTGAAAAGTGAACACAAATCGTTATCTAAAGCGTTATCTTATGGCCAACCTTCTAACGTCGCGATAGCAGTTTATATGCATGAAATGCCAAGAACTTCGAACTCCTGCTATTCAAAAAGTCCTCGAGATTGTCTCGAAAGGAATTACTGGGCTATACTCTAGAGCGCCAATATTTATTTCTTTGAGCGATTTCCCATATCCAGTAGGCAGACTTTCAAAGAAATCTTGTTTTTTCTTGTAAAATCTTTCGTATGGCGTCTTTTTTATGATCATTAAACTGTTTGATGCGAAATTTCTTAACTGCTATCTCGAAGCCTTCGACGCATGTTGCTTTCCATATGGCGCGAATGGTTACTGGTTTTCGAGGGCTAAGCCGTGATTGGTTAATTCATAGGAAAGGAATGTTGTGCTCGGGTAAGCAGCCGCTACTCGTTGCGTGACGACACTGAAAGCGGCTGTGGGGGAAACTAGTCAACTTTTTGAACGGTCAAAAATTCGTCTGGTACTGTGTAACTAATTTGCATGTTACATACTCATTAGCATGTTAAAAACGCTTATGTGAAATAGTTCTAATAAAGTGTGTATCAAGGAAAAATTATATTTTATATATAAATACTTATGTGGTGAACAGTGTAGAAGGGAAAATGAACTAAGAGAATGAATTCCCCCTATAAAGCCTTGTAACCATCATGTGCACAGTTTGATGCTATTTTCAAGCCTTTTTTTCTGCACGCGCATTTACTGTTTAGGGGTTTTTTAAATATGAGAAAAAATATAAGAAACTATTTAGTGAATCGCAATACCCATTCTAGTACCCACAGCCTTCTCAGCTCCACAACAAAAAATTATTCCCTGCGATTTTTTTTGCGAGAAAGATCTTGGTACGTGAATGAGATGATATACTCCCTAAATAGTTGTGGGTTTAGGTTTTGAAGCGTCATACACGATTATCGCGTGACCTGTCTTGGCCACCTTATCTTGGCTATCTTTAACCTATCTTAGCATTGTCGAGATAATCTACTTCTCAGCTCGTAATGGCACATTTCTTTGATTACCACTCTTTTTATTGCTACGTGCTGATCAACAAAAAACAGTCGCGGTAGGGAAATTGGGCAATGCACTCTCTTCAATCAAATAAATTGGTCCGAAATATTTTGGCAAACATTTTGAATTTTATTGAACACGAGCTTAGTTGCGTCGATGGATTCGGCCATTTTGTTTTGACTAGGCCCCAAGCCAGCTCGGCCATACAGGCGCCAGTCGTCACCAGACTGCTGCATAAAAGAGGCTGCATAAAAGAGGCTGCATAAAAGAGGCTGCATAAAAGAGGCTGCATAAAAGAGGCTGCATAAAAGAGGCTGCATAAAAGAGGCTGCATAAAAGAGGCTGCATAAAAGAGGCTGCATAAAAGAGGCTGCATAAAAGAGGCTGCATAAAAGAGGCTGCATAATAAAAACCCGAAAGCTGCATGAAAACGGCTCCATAAATTTCAAAGCACCATTTGACAAAATTAAGTCTCCGATATTTATTACTGGATAAAAACAGCTCCATTTTGATATCGGATGCTTCATGTTCAAAGCATCATTTCAAGAAAAAAGCTCCATTAATGAAATTGCAAGCTCCATCTTTAGAGTATCATGAACATAAACCAGTAGCTGAATATTGGCGGTAATGGCACCCCATAAGAGTCGCCATTGATGATTGACCTCATAAATTATTAATAAGTTGAGAAGATGTAAAGGGACTTGCTAGCAGTAATAAGTATTTTTTTAAAGTGCTTCTAATTTGGGAATCGAAGTTTCATTTTAGAATTGTTTTCACGATGTTAGGAAAGTATATAGACCTATTTCTTCTGGTCAAAGCCGTTTAATTTGAACGTAAATACACGAATTTTGACGCCCGCCTTTAATATATTTGGTTCTTGCGCAATAATTGATATTTCGGCTTTCAACACGAGACCAGCCAAGGGTCTTAATCCCATAAACCTCTTTGCATATGCAGTAGAAAAGTGTTCCCATAGTTGACCGAATTTTTTGCTAATTTTAACATAGATTCAGAGATTAATATAGGAGATAAAAAAGTTTAGTACGCTTATATATCTTTGCCCATACATTTGGAATATTTGCTCTTTTCGGTCTGTTTTCTCTCTTTACAAAGCAAAAGATTGTTCTTAAAAGTAAAGTTATATAGCACAAATAAACTGCGTCACAAAACATCCTAAATGGCCCGTACATCTTCTATTCTTATAACCGCCAACCGGTTGGCCCCGTTGGCTGAGCATCGGACTTTCGTGCGGGAGGTCGTGGTTCGAGTCCCGGCCGGACCAACACTCAGGGTCTTAAAATAACTGAGGAGAAAGTGCTGGCTTTGTAATTACATCTGCAAATGGTTAGAACTTCAAGTGGCTCGGATGACCACTTTAAATGGCGGTCCCGTCTCTCCACACTCATCATTACTAACCAACATCAGAGGGACGTAAAAGAACCACTGAGGACGTAAAGAAACCCTAGCAGTGACCACCCTCAGTGCCTACACTTCATACTAACCATCTCTCATGCTTGTAAATTGCATAAAAGCAATCTGTCATTCACTTCTCAATGTAAAGCGCCTTTGATTATATTCATATAGAAAAGGCGCTATATAAATTCATAAATCATTATCATTATCATTATTCTTTCGCTAACTAGTAGTTAGCGTGTTTTCGAGGCTACGAAACCAAGAAACCATAAGAGGCGAATGTATAGGCCAACAAATAGTATGAGCTTATAAAATCAGCAAAAATACGGTTCTAAATTTTAACAAATTCCTATGAATTATATATCAAAATGTTCAGGAAAGCCCGGGGTTTTCAAATCCACTTTTTATTTTTGACAGGTTCTGTTTTATTTCAAGGAGAGACGATTTTCTAGCGTGACCCCGGTTATGTCATGCATTTTCTCTTGTAAAATAAATCCAATACTATAACGTACATTCAACTCAAAAAGTACGGTGGTTTTTTTCAAAAAAATTAAATCTAAACATATAATACGGTCCGTGAATAGTTGAATTTACTGAATCCACTTCTGTTTTTTGCCTTAGATAGTCATTATTTTGAGAAAAGTTCCAAAAACCGTGTTTTTTAGACATAATTTGGGGGGGGGGGGGGGGGGGTGGGGGGGGACACTGTTTGACACAGACCACAAATGACTTCTATAATAACCAATCGATCAAAATTGTAATTTTGACTAATTTTTTTTTTTTCAGAATTTCATCATGAATCGCCTAATGATACTGTCATTTGCAGCTGTATTCCTCGTTCTGGCTTCAGCAGATACAGACGGTAATGATGGTGATGATTTTGGTTTAAAATGAAACACTGTCAGTTGGCATGCAATTCTAATTCAATCTTTGGGCTTTAAATCAATTTGGAGCCTAGCTCTTTGTGATCGTCCCACGCTGTGATGCGATAGCGAAAAGCTTTGTAGATTTAGATTTTTTTTATCCGCATATTTATTTTATTCATTTGAACTTTCAATTTCAGAAAATGTCGACATAGCACGTAGGGGTATCCAGTGCAAATGTTTAAATGATGGCCCTCGAGTGAGTAAATTTAAAGGTCCAGGAACATACTGGTTTTTTGGCTGTCCTTGGGATTGGTATCATTGCGGCGGTCACAATTGCTGTAGAAAGTACTAGTGACCGTCTGCACTAATCCATTGTTATACAACTAATATTTCAGATATAACTAGCTAAAAACTAGTGTGAGCTGCGTCGGTGTTTCTAATGAAACAGTAATGATGAAAAGGTAAATTATACACCGTGAAAAGGTGAAAAAACTTACTGACGTTTCGGACGCTAGTCCTTCGTCGGAGTAAAAGAGCGAAGGAAATATAGAAATATAGAAATATAGATAATTTATAGTGCTTGGGAACGAGGTTATTCCGGGCGAAAGACCCTTGGAAATAAATTCGGAAAAATTAATTTTCGACCTCGCTGGGAATAGAACCCACGAACTTCGGAATTGTATTACCGATGCTCTACCAGCTGAGCTAGAGGTCAGACTGAGATCAGGCCGGGGTGAAATAGATGTTTGGTCGCGGTAATTATGATGCAAAGATGAGAATATGTGGACCGCGTAGCACTTATGAAATACAAGATATAGAAATATAGATAAGTTATAGTGCTTAGGAACGAGGTTATTCTATATCTTGTATTTTATAAGTGCTACGCGGTCCACAAATTATAGACCAACAACAACTTTATCTGAATGATGTAAACTTTCATTTTTCGAAAACTTTTCGGTCGTTTGGGATTCAGTTCCATATACAGTCAATTCAAAAAACGTTGTCGTCAACCGGCTCAAGTCTACGCGACTGGACCAAAAGGAATATGGGTAAAAATCACTGAAGCGGTTTAAATATTCGTTCTGAATAAATTGTTCCCGCTAGTAATAAGATAATAATGGCGAGAAACAATCCATCAAATGCATGTCTTTGGGTTTAAGGAAACAAAAACAAAGTGCTTATTATTCAGTTCACAATTTCGAATATATGAAGGCATTTAAAAAACGTCTCCTTCAACACTTCCCGCTCGCCTACGAAGGTTCGTGCTGTAAACCAGGTATAACTAGTCAGATAAAATTATGGAGTCAACTCGGCTTCAATGATTACTACCCAGAGTTCCTTTCGGTCCAGTCGCGTAGACTTGAGTTGGTCGACGACAACATTTTTTGAATTGACTGTATCTTTCTCGCGCATGAAAACAGTTGGAAAAAAAATCGAATTAAAATCGAATCTCAAAATCTAGTATTTTAGTACAGCTTATGTTTTAAACCTTATCGCAAATTATTATATGGCAAGGTAATTTCACGCGCTATGATTGGTCAATTTGCGGTCCATAACTTACGGTACGGACCGAAAAATAAAATGGTTGACTGAGTGTACGTACTTATGATCTTTTAAAACATTCAAATCTTCATTGAAAAATATATTTCTGGATGAAAATCGTCGGGAACCCTCCAATAAACAATTAAGATAACTGAAAGTCACTGGCATTTAATGTAAAACGTATCAAACAAGCGACAACTCTTTCATACAAGCGACAACTCCTTCGATCAAGGCTCTACACGGCACTAGTTGAGCGATTTTGTACGACTAGGAAAAACTAAAATAACTAACTATGCTAAAACTAAAACTATTTCAAACTACGAACTAAAGGGTGGTGAATAGCGGCTAATTCAGTAAATGAAATAAAGATAGGTTTAAAAGTAGAAATGACGTAAATTTGTTATTTCAGTAAGCTTACAACGTCAAGTTTGAACTTATCTGAATCGATCGCCGGGTGAAAAAGCCAGTGGTTTCCTTCGTTAAAGTTTTAATCAGTTTTCTAGGATCATCCGCTCTTGAATTATTTCCATATTTCAGTAATATATAAAAAATTATACAAAAGGAATAATAAAAATATTTTTAAGAAGAATTAGGGTCAGAAAACTATTTTGAACTGATCACACGTTTGGTTTTAACGTACAGGGCCTTCGTTTAACAAGTTTAGTTTTAATGATCTCCAGCCAATCTTTCGTTGTTCAAGTATAATTAACAAGGAATTCAAAGCGTAAAAATTTAAAATGTCGGCCAATGAAAACTTTGTCGAAGAATTTTTCAAGAAAAAAAATAGCCCCTGGGGTAGACGGTGGTGGGTTGTATACATGTGACAAAATTCCTAAGTGGGAGAGTGTCAAGGTCGGAAACAAAGACCTCGTGCGAAGAAAACGATGTAGTGCATTTCCATTTCATTTTTTCACTTCACGGTTTCCCTTATGTGGGACATTGTCTTCATCTCGATGGAGAGAAAAAATTGAAAGTCTTTTGCCCGATGGATTTTATTTCATCTTTCAGTTTTATCTAAGTTGGGCTCCCTCTGCTGTTGGGAGCTCCGCTTTTAGGCAATGCCTAAATATTACCTTTAGAACTACCTTGATTTCAATGTAGTTTTTGTAAGAATAGCATTTGTAGTAGGGCTCGCTCTCAAAGTCGAAAGAAATGAGCAAGTAAACAATACAGCTCATTTGCATAAGGTCACTAGTATGGAAAGCTGCTAAACTAGATTAAATGTAAATTCAGAAATTGTACTAATACGTGTTCATACAAGAAAATTCCTTACACAGTTTTAATGACAATTAATGACATCCTCATTTTTTATAATTTATTTAGTATTTTTTTACGTGGACGTATTCAGTGTATGATCGATGCGTCAAAACGTAGGTAAGTAAGAAATAAACTCCTTCGCAACACGAAACAATGGCCTGCGCAATTTCAGTCAGAAAAAAATTGTTGAATAAGTGATCTTTCTGGGAAAATTAGTGTTGTTTAGTGTTCTTAAGATACTATGATGTTTTTGTTTGGGAAGTTTGAACTTCGGCTATGTTGCACTTCTATACGAAAGGTCAACGTAGGTCGTATTCGGAGAACACAAAAATAATCGTTCAAAGTTTGCAATTGGTTTTGAAAGACCTTTTGGTATTTTTGGAGCGAATTTTGAAATTCACTAATATCGCCCTTCGCTTCTAAAAAAATGAAAAATGGTTTTTTCCCCTTAAAAATATGAAAATATGTTTATAGATGACAGAGCGACTAATATGCAGTCAAAATGATTTCAAATATAAAATCAAAAGAAAATTTTCCGAGTAATTACTGCGATTTCCAGTCACACGAAACTAGACCTTCATCAAACGAAAAATTGAATTTGGATTGACGTCAATCAAAAGGGTTTCTATCGTTTCTATTGGTTTCTACACCATTTTCATCATTTTATTAGTGTTAATAACAAAATCAAAACTGGAATAAACTTATATGTATTTGGTATTTATTTGTAGTAGTTTTCAGAGCCAAAATACTATTAAAAATATTGCGTCTAGTGATCAGAATCGGGTCAGCTTACGAAATAATTTAAAAGTCGAAGTCATTGATCAGAAGCGTAGTTCTTTAACACGGCTATTCCTATGACTATGACTATTGCTGGTATAAAATTTTGCAGGGATGATCTAAGCAATTGCGCGTTCAGGTTTTTAAAATGCCTATGACCCTTATTTTTTATTTTCTTATATCGAAATATAAGCTATTCTAAGTAACGTGTCGAAAGAATTTTTTTGATTCTGATGCTTCTTTCAATTTTTTTCGAGCGGTCAAATGTGTAGTCTCCTCAGCACCCGTTCTTCGGTCCGGTAAACGCTTCTCTCCCCACTAACGTCTGCTCAATCGAGCACTACATTCCATTCCCATTGTTCTGTCGAATAATCTTTTAACCAATAGAAATAGAGCTATTGTCCTGCAGTGACCAATTACAATGTACGTTATACGAGTTTTTTATTCTGCTCAAGCTCAATAAAGGGTTTTTCCCGGGAAAAATATTATACATGGAAATATACTGGTGTTCGTATGGATACTCCCCGAAATATAATAAATGTTGATAAATGTTGTTGTTATGTTCAAGTAATCCGCCGATTAAGGAAATAATTAATTTGGGGGGGGGGGGGGGGGGGAGTCGTCCGTTGATATTGAAGGTTTGCTCAAATCAATCGAAATAGATGTATCGACATACTTCAACGCTTCGAGTTTATTTATTTATGTAGTAAAACTTGTTACAAGCGATTACTGAAGCTTCAAAAGCTTCAAAATGAGTTAAAAAGCGTAAAGCAAACCTTGATAGAGGCATTCCCAAGAAGAACACGAACTAAGAGACTACGATCCGATCCTGAAGATCAGTGTAAGATCGATCGATGCCTGCAGTTCCAACGAGCCAAAAGTCCCACAATAACCTGTCGTGAAATCGCTTCGCTTTAGTGAATGTGAATGCTGCAGATATTCCAAGCCAATGAAGTCTACTCACTTCATCCTTCATTAGACTGATCAGTGGTGAAACACCCACGACTACATGACCAGAAGTATCAGTGTACATGCTACATGTTATCGAAAAGCAATGGCAGAGCAAGATATATCATCGATTTTCCACTTCCAGTCGGAAGAATTATGAAGATGTCCCTTCTTTTTAGCACGAATTGGACCAAGGGTTCGCATTTATAACTATTTAAATTATTACGTAAATTAGTACGTTAAATTATGTTTGTTTTGCACTGCTTCGTCGAATGACGCCATTTTGTTTACCAAACTCACGAGAAATTTTAGCCAATCAGGATCCAGCTCCCAGATTATAGTAGGTTAACTGTGATTGGCCAGACAATGGGAATGGAATGTAGTACTCGATTGAGCAGACGTTAGTGGGGAGGGAAGCGTTTACCGGACCGACACTAAGAACGGCTGCTGAGGAGACTATCAAATGTGCGAAAATCGGCATTTTTTTATCCTCTGGCCGCGTGAAGTGATGACCTAGGGAACTGGGCTGTGACGTCATAGTAGTAAATTGTGTTTAGATGCTTCCTCATTCTCTCTAGATTTCACTAGTATTTATGACCAATTTGCCGGTTTTTTACGATTTCAAAAGGCCTCACATTTGTGGTTAGAGGATGTTAAATACTTCAGACTTCAGGAATGAAACTATTTTTGAGTCGTTTTAAGAAAAAGAGAAGCAGCGAGAAGTTAAGCGCAACCTAGGGAAAACCTTCAAAATTCATCCAGGTCGTTTCCAACAGAAACAATAAAATAACTCCAGGTAGTTCACAAAATATTTTTCAATGTAGATGGCTTCGTCCCTTAACAGTTTTCAAAATCTAAAAATGAATTGCATTACATATTTATGCTGTAGTAGTTCAGTCGAGGAAATAAGGGTGCGTGACACTCCGTATCATCAGTCTAGAGTTCATATCTGTTACTCTGCAGGTCAACATGGTTTCACTTCATAGTCGAATATAATATTTTCTATTCTATAAGTTTTCTATCCTGTCTCACAGTATTTAGCCATACCTATCTTTAAAGATAAAACGATCGTCTATTGAGGGAAATTCAAGTAAAAAATCTACAGAGCATTCTACGGTAGCAAAGAATTAAAATATTGTGACTAGTAGTATTATTATGTCAATCGTAGACATCGTACGGGTATTTTGTCTCAACCATTCATTACAGTCCTTTTAGCATTGCACTAAATACTTCTTAAGAGTTTAATAACCACTGAAATGCTACCACACTCACCAAAACTGTTTGATAAACCGGGAATAAATTCCCGATCCGGAGCGAAGACCACTCAGTTCGAGCAATGGCAATTATAAAGTAAAATGTTACCCGTTATCAACTGCGGTTCCCTATAACGACTCTAGGAATTTCCAGAAAGGAATTTCTATCTATGCTGCTGTACTTTTGGTGTATTTACTAAGGTTTTGACAAAGTTTTATCCACAGCCAATGAGATAATATTTGATCGGCTCGGAATCTCTCCGGTCACCTCACTTGCTTTAATAGGTTGTGTTCGCTTAAATTTACCAGTGAATATTTAGATAATGAACGTCCCTCATAGAAGCCCAAGAAAGCAGTTTTTAAAAGTCCAAAGACTTCTAAAAAAAACCCAAGAATCCCAAAGATGTTATCAGTATCCCATACATTTCTTTGTAGATCAAGAAGAACGTGTTGTTACTTTGACGTCGCTAGCCCAGTCTCCGCTGTCGCTCGGTCATATTTTGGAATCTTCCTATTTTCGCACATTTGACCGCTCGAAAAAAAAAATAGAAAGAAATTATTTCGACACGTTTCTTAGGATAGCCTACATTTTGATATAAAAAAAGTATTAAAAAAAAAAAAAAAAAAAAAAAAGAAGGGTCATAGGTGTTATGTTTAAGGGTTCAACGGTAATCGTGGTGTTATCCAACTTATTTTATTATAACTAAAACGTTTTACATACGTTGCTCCCCGCCATGTGGTCACACACCGCAATCACGTGACCACCACAGGTAGCCCAAACTACATAACACTCCTTCCTTCCTTATGAAAGTCAATGTTCTAAACAATCAACAACTGTTCCAATAATATAAACAAATTAAATCATAATGTCAAATGTTCCTATGACTCTGTGATCAAACGCTGAGGTGGTTTCCTCGCTCGTAGTGGGTAACGTCGACCTGATGAAGGGGGTTTAGGACTTGGTTTCCCTGCTGCATCTCTTGTTGATATCACCTCTGAGGGGGTTTCTTGGAGGGTCTGCCCTTTCGCTTCAGGTTGGACTGGTATAGGTGGGATTGGCAGAGCTCTATCTCTTTGGGGTACTGGCAGCTGTTGTGTTGGTGAGTTTACATACCCCTGTGGTACAGATGGGTTGACATCCCTTTGAGGTACAGGTGACAAAGAGTTTCCCAACGTCTCCGGGAACTCTTCTCTCCTGGGTGGCCACACATTTTCTGTAAATTCTTTAAGTTGGTCAATGTGGCGTTTCCAAATGAACTCTCCCACTTGGACTTGATAGGTTACTGGGCCTAGCTTGGTCAGAACAACGCCTTGACTCCAGGATTCCTTAGTATTAGATCGGTAATCTTGAACTAAAACTGGATCTCCAACACTAAAATGTCTTTTTGGTGTTGTACTGCAAAGCCCTTTTTGTGGCCTTGCAACCTTCTTTGCCATGTCAGGGTGTAGCACATCTAGTCTAGTGCGTATACGCCTACCCATTAGCAGTTCAGCTGGGGTATATCCAGTAGACGTGTGGGGTGTGGTTCGGTAACTCAAAAGAAAAGAGGCTATCTTCTGATTTAGTGTTCCTGGCTCCTTTCTAACAGTTTTCATTGCTTGTTTAAAGGTTCGAACCGCTCTTTCCGCTTCCCCATTAGAGGCGGGATGGTATGGGGCACTTAAGATGTGTTTGATCTTGTTACATTTCAGAAACTCCTTGAATTCTTGAGCAATAAACTGTGGACCGTTGTCTGAAACTAGTTCTTCAGGTAAACCATGTGTTGCAAACACCATACGCATTGCAGCAATGGTTGCTTCAGCAGTAGTGCTAGACATAAGTAGGACCTCTAACCATTTACTTTTAGCATCAATCACAATCAGGAAGGACTCCCCAAGAAATGGACCACAATAATCAATGTGAAGTCGCTGCCAGGGTTTATGGGGCCATATCCAGGGATTATCTGCGGTAGTTGGTGCCCTACTATTTGAGCTTTGACACTGCTCACAACTTCGAACTAGCTGTTCAATGTCTGTTTCTAGGCCTGGCCACCAAACATGTATCCGGGCCAAAGCTTTCATGCGTACAATTCCTGGGTGGTTCAAGTGTAATTCAGCTAACACCCGATCTCTGCATTTTGCTGGTATCACCACCCGTGTCCCGCGCAACAGGCATCCATCTTCTACACTGAGCTCCTCTATCTTGGTGAAATAACTTTTCAGATTGTCTGGCACTTCATGTTTCTCTGGCCATCCATGCAATGTCCAATACAGGACTCGGGATAGTAGAGGATCCCTAGCTGTTTCTGTGCGTAGGAGATTGACATCAATTGGTACTCTTTCAATCTGTACTTTGTTGACTGCTCCAGCTTCATCGAATTCGAAATCCAGTTCGGTTGACTCTGTTTCTGGCAGCCTTGACAATGCATCGGCGTTTGCATTCTTCTTGGAGGACCTATACTTGATATCATATTGATAGGCTGACAGTTGTATCGCCCATCGCTGTAATCTTGATGCTGCAATAGCTGGGATTCCCTTTTTTGGACCGAACAATAATGTGAGGGGTTGGTGGTCGGTCACAAGTGTGAACCTACGCCCATACAAGAACTGTTGGAACTTCCTTATGCCAAAGATTATGGCCAAGGCTTCCTTCTCTATCACTGAATAGTTCCTTTCTGCTGATGTTAATGCTCTAGAGGCGTAAGCAATTGGACGTTCCACACCTTCTTGACTGACATGAGAAATCACCGCCCCTAGGCCAAAAGGAGAGGCATCTGCTGCTAATTGTACTTCCAGTGCTGGGTTGTAATGGACTAACACTTTGGATGACGTTAACGTGTCCTTTAAGGCTTGAAAAGCTTGCAGGCATTCCTCACTCCAAACCCAGGGAACATCCTTAGCCAACAGCTGGTTGAGTGGGGCTGACAGCGAGGACATGTTAGGAATAAACTTTCTGTAATAATTAACTAATCCTAAAAAAGATTGCAGTTCAGTTTTGTTCTTAGGTTCTGGCACCCTCTGCACCGCTCGTACCTTTTCTGGCGAGGGGTGGATTCCCTCTCTGTCAACTACGAAAGCAAAATACTCGATCTTGGGCTGCATGATACTACACTTGGATGTCTTCAGTTTCACTCCACGTGATTCCATTCTTTTCAGAGCTGCATGCAAATTTTTTGTATGCTGGGGAGTGTTCTCTCCTGTGACTATCAAGTCATCTAGGATCCCTCCAGTGTGACTCAAACCATCTAGTAGCTTATCCATGATCTGTTGAAATAATGCCGGTGCCGCTGCTACGCCAAAAGGAAGCCTTGTGTATCGGTACAGTCCTAAGTGAGTAGTGATTGTCACATAGGGCTGTGATTCTTCATGTAAAAGAACCTGCTGATAGGCATTACTGAGGTCTAGCTTGGTGAAAAGCTCACCCCCATTCAACTTAGTAAACAGTTCTTCAGGGGTAGGCATTGGGTATTCAGGTACATCCAGGTATGGGTTTAATGTTACCTTAAAGTCTCCACAAATTCTGACTGAACCATCACGTTTCAATACTGGTACTATTGGTGTAGCCCAGTCAGAACTTTCAACTTTCTTCAGAACTCCCTCTTTTTCTAACCGACTTAGCTCTTCAGCCACCTTATCCTTGAGAGCATAGGGTACGGGGCGTGGCTTGAAATATTGAGGTGTTGCCTTTTCTTTCAATTGGAGTTTGGCAGTAACTCCTTTGATGGTGCCCAGTTTCCCATCAAACAAGGTTGGGTACTGTTTCTTTAAATCAGCTAATGTAGGCTTTGGACAATTGACTCGATAGATATTACTTATCTCTTCCCAGTTTAATCTCACTTTTGCCAGCCAGTCTCTCCCCATTAATGCTGTTCCCTTACCTCTAGTAATGATTACTGGCAAATCAGCTTCTTGACCAGAATACTTGACATGAACTAGGGTCTCCCCTACTACTGGTATGATATGACCTGAGTAGCTTTTTAAAATAACAGCTGATCTCTGTAGTGGTTTTGCTCCGAACTGATCTTTCCACATCTTCTCTGGTATTACAGTGGCTGCAGCTCCCGTGTCTAATTCTAGCTCGCAGGGAGTGTCATTGATAGTAATTGGGACCATAATTGCATCAGGTTTTCTGGTTTTATCTAGACTGAGGTTCCACATGGGCCGTTCATCGGGATTATATTGGTCACTATCACCACTTTCAGACTCACTAGACTCACTACTTTGTTCTTGGTGGCCAACCAACTTGATCCTAGAATTTGTTTTCTTCTTCTTTTTCAACTCCACTGGCTTCCTCAGATCTTGTGTTTTGACTCTTGTTCCCTTCTTGCCTTTTTCAGGGCATTTTGGCTTAATGTGCCCCTTTCTTTTGCAGGCATGACATTCTGCATCTTTGAAAACGCATTTCTCTGGGGAATGGTTACTTCTTCCACATCTAAAACACTCTTCCCTTTGGATATAATTTACTGGGGATGATTCAGTGCGAAATTGATTCATTTCTTTATTTGCCAATTCCATTCCCACAGCAATTTCTATGGCTTTCTTGAGAGGTAACTCTTCTTCGCCCAGCAATTTCCTTTTGATGGACCTGTCTCTCAGACCACAAACTAACTTGTCTCGCAGGGCTTCGTCACGAAACGCTCCAAAAGCACAAGTTTCTGCTAGTTTCTGAATCTTAGCTAGAAAATCTCTTACAGACTGGCCTTCCTCTTGCTCATACTTGTGAAACTTATACCTCTCAGCAGTGACAATGGGTTTGGGCGTCAAGTGTCTCGCCATGATTTCCACTATTTCTTTATAGGACTTCTCGGTTGGCTTGGTTGGGGCTGTTAAATTCTTTAACAACGAATACATCTTACCTCCCATTAAGGTAACTAAACTTGCGACTTTTTTGCCCTCTGGGACATTATTGACTATGAAAAACATTTCCAACCGCTCCACATACGTCAACCAATCTTCGTTGTCGGGATTGAACTCGTTCATTCTTCCAAAACAACTCGCCATTGCTGGGCCAAGACTGCTTATTCCAGGTTGATTTTCGGCACTTGCCGTCGCTTTATCGTTCATTTCTACCAATCGATTACTCCGCTCCTCGTCGCCAATGTTATGTTTAAGGGTTCAACGGTAATCGTGGTGTTATCCAACTTATTTTATTATAACTAAAACGTTTTACATACGTTGCTCCCCGCCATGTGGTCACACACCGCAATCACGTGACCACCACAGGTAGCCCAAACTACATAACAATAGGCACTTTAAAGAAAGCATATAACCTGCCAGTCAACTGTTTACAGTTTGTTGTATTTTATATATATCAAAAGCATGCATTCCAGTTTTATCAAGTTAACACATTCATATCACTTCATATTCCCTTGCTAACGGTATTCAACATAAACCTACTAGCATACTATCACGAATCCGTCAATCTGATTGGCTAACGTACTCTCTATCTATCCTGTGATAGATAGCGAGTAGCGAAAAACAAGCATTAAATGCATGCTCAAGTTTCGTCGAAATCTCTGGTTGTTCTCTAAAAAATCTTTAAACATCGATTGTAGAAAATAAAAGACTGCATCAAGGAAAGGATTGGAGGTCTTGGACGGTACAGATAAATAAAGCAAACCGCCCTTTGGCGAATTAAGAACTCGTGGATACTAGTCGACGTTCCAGAGATTGGGCTTCCTGTGTCCTTATAGTTGTTGACATTCGAAGGTTTCAAAGTATTTCGCTCAATTTCATATTTCAAATACTCAATTTAGCTGTTAAGATGATTTTTTTTTTCCCCTTTTAACACCTACTTTGAAATACTATTTAATTTGTCTTTATTCAAGTCTGTAAATTACGGATTGTTTATTGGAGCGAATTTTCGTTAGTTGTCTCGAGCGACATCTATTGTGTAGATTGGTACCTTCGTAGATTAGCATACAAGAACATTGCTTCGGCGATCAGTCTACTTTTTATTCATAACGGCTTATTTGGATGACAAAACTGGCCGAATATTCTTCAAGACTCCATCGGAATAGCCCCTTCACAGCTAACGTGAAGGCTCCAAGTCCGCACTTGTAGCTCAATAATTATTTATATTTCTAACTTTTTAACCCAAACTTTAAAAGCCCATACTAACTAACTTATTAGTTGTTATTTCCAAATATTTTGTTGGAAATGAGGGCGATCAAATTATTTTTTTCGTTAAAATATGGCTTATTTTTGACAACTTTCCATGTCTACGTTGTTCACGCGCTTTTACCGAAAAAAGGGTAAACATCCACGCATGTTGACGACTAAGAGAAGTTGTGGACCCCATTCCTTATTTGCTTATATTACTTTTAGTTTGATTAACTTTCATCATGCAAAATCGTTTTAAAAAAGACTGATGATGGGAATTTTTGCCCATAAACGTCCTTAATGCAACATAGCTATTCTCCCCAGTAGGAATAAAGGTATATTAGGACATAATTTTGAGCCCAAATTATTGTTGACAATGTAACCTAAATGTCGGCTTTTGCTGTCAACCGCCATATTTCATTTGAAGGTTAAACTTTCATTTTGGAAACGTCTTTTTACCATAATCTTTACAATTTTTATCATCGCAGCTCCTTTATCAGATCAGCATGCCATGATCATTTGAAACGTAATCGTTGTTTTAACCATCGATATAAGTTCTCTGAAAACAGTTTTATTGAATACGAATGTAGTAGATGGCCAGTGGCAATATGTATTAAACTTTGAAAACAAAAATAGCCTTGTTTATTATTTATGAAGAAGTCATAGCTCACCATATAGAATTTGCCAGTTCTGCCACATCTACTTATTTTTACCGAGGTCGTGCATCATCAGAATTAAAGGAATTTGTAAACGATGAGATAATGAAAATACTCTATTAATAAGTATTTTAATGGTAGAAGCAAATTCTAGGTGGTAAACATGGTACCCACGGACAACAACCTTCTAGATAAAGTTATAGCTCATTCAACGACAATGCAGAAGGGAGGATTTTATTTATTTATTTATTTTTTAAATCAAAAAACTACTATAGTGCTATAATAATAAGTTTAGTCGCAGTTCAATAGGTTGCTGCCCACTATCAAAAAATAACTTATGGATGGCCACGGGAATAATAAAATACGAAGTTGTTATTGGAGGATTATTTGTGACTGTATAATAATACCTAAATACAAAAGACAAATTTCCAACCCGCGACAAAAATAACGGAAGACAACGTTGCATTCTGCAATTTTCTCAGGACCGACGCCAGACTCAAGCAAATCCACAGTTTTAAATTTAAATTTAACCTTATTTAAGTTACTTAAATTATTTTTTCTAATTAATTATTTCGCATAGAAATTTTAGAGTAAGTTATGTAAAGAAATAGTTCGAATTCTATCTACTTATATATAGAACAATTCCCTAAAAATCTGCCATCCCTTTGTTATCTGCAACCAGCAGCCTTTGAGTTATTTAGTTTTGAAATTCAAGATATAATTATTTTTTCTTTATACTCAGTATATTAAAAGCTCTTCCTTTTAAATTTGTTATTTTCAACTGCAATTCACTTTTTTGAATTAAAAACCCAACTCATTAAAAATAAAAATATTACCGTTTAAATTTTAAGGTTTTAAAAGTTGTTAATAACAGTTTCGATATTGAAGGCTCAATAGACAGTACTATTCATTTATGTTATAATCAGTCTTCTAAAAATAATGTTCTAATAAATTATAAATCGACATCTTTTATTATTGATAAATGAAATTTCATTTCATTTCTAGTTGAAGCAAGAGTCACCCTTCTAGTTCTGTTTTTCAGCTTGGAAGGAATTATTCGCTAAAGAATCACTAAACCAATGGCTTTTGAAAGTCAAATCACATTTTTGAGTCTTTTGGTCTCATTCTTTATTCGCTTCTGCGAAAGTGGATGTTCTGAAGGACTATATTTTGATAAACTTCCATTCAGGAAGTTTCAGTTGGGAAATGTAATCCAAACGATTTTCGTTGAAGATGAAATTGACTGCTTCATTACTTGCTCACGTTTGCCAAAGTGTTTGTCAATGAACATCGCTGACCAAAAGAAGCAAGATGGTTTGTTGGAATGCATTCTTCTAAGAGAGTTAGCAATGCCCTCTTCCGGGCTCTTCATGCTATCTCAGATCTACCATTACTACTTTCGACGCTTCGGAGAGGTGAGTTTGTTTTGATACAAATATATTTTATATTATATTATTACCTTCATTGTTGAAGTGCGAAACGCGAAGTTTCATCGGATCAAAATATTGCCCACATTTGGAATATTTGCTCTTTTCGGTCTTTTTCCTCTCTTTCAGAGCAAAAGGTTGTCTTTAAAAGTAAAGTTATATAGCACAAGTAAACTGCGTGACACAACATCCTAAATGACCCGTAAATCTTCTGTCCTACCGTATTTAGCGTGTTTTCGAGTCTACGAAACCAAGAAACCATAAGAGGCGAATGTATAGTCCAACAGATAGTATGAGCTTATAAAATCAGCAAAAATACGGTTCTAAATTTTAACAAATTCCTATGAATTATATACTAAAATGTTCAGGAAAGCCCGGGGTTTTCAAATCCACTTCTGTTTTTTTTTTTTTTGTTTTTGACAGGTTCTGTATTATTTCAAGGAGAGACGATTTTCTAGCTTGAACCCGGTTATGTCATGCTTTTTCTCTTGTAAAATAAATCCAATACTATAGCGTACATTCAACTCAAAAAGTACGGTGTTTTTTTTTCAAAAAAATTAAATCTAAACCATATAATACAGTCCGTGAATAGTTGAATTAACTGAATCCACTTCTGTTTTTTGCCTAGATAGTCATTATTTTGAGAAAAGATCCAAAAACCGTGTTTTTGAGACATAGTTTGTATGGGCTAGCTGTGCAAATGTTAACATATTTTTTCTGATGACTAAAGTTACCGATTGTAATGAATTTTTTTTACCAGTCAACCAGGCCTGATGCATGATGGTTGATACAAGCGATAAATTCTACAGAACAGCTGTTCACCATAAATTAAAATTTTAAAAAAGATATTTGTGAAACAAAAAGAATGTATGTAACTTTTTTGCAGGTCATTTTATTTCATCTCATCTCATCTTATCTCATCTCATCTCATCTCATCTCATCTCATCTCATCTCATCTCATCTCATCTCATCTCATCTCATCTCATCTCATCTCATCTCATCTCTTTTTTACATAGTTTTTCAATGTCAATTATTAGTTAGGATTCCTCAACCACAACTAAATATCATTTTTATAGGGTATGTGTGCCACCCCGAGATGTAAGAATGGCGGTGTTTGCATAACGCTGGTGAACGACTATCGCTGCCACTGCAGACAAACATTCGCTGGCAAAGAATGCGAATTAAACCGTAAGTAATTAAAGTATTCCTTGTGCATGGCTTTATTCATAGGGTCTATATAATGCTTGTTATTATATGACTTCATTATTCGGTTCAATAATGATATCCAAAAGTCAGATCGCTTATTCATTAAGGCGGAGCTCCCGCTTGGCCCGCGCGAGCGGAGCACCATACTTATGAAAAAATGGTAAACCATGGAGTTGATTTTTCATGCCTTGGCTGACGTCACTTCCGTCCATATTTCCGTCCGTCCGTCCGTGTACGCGAGAATCCCGATTGGCTGGTTAGATTTTATTTTTTTTGGCGAGAATGTCGACGCGTTGCAACATCCGGGTACACATAAAGGTGCACACGTACAAATATGTGTACATACAATCCGGCTATTAAACTTTTGTAAAAAACGTTTTTACACCTGTTATTACGTATAGAAATACCGAAAGATAACAACACAAATTTATATTCAAGCTTATATTTATATTTATATTTACTCTATTTACGATGGAACCCCTTTGCGAAATCGATATGTCGAAAGAAAGCTCAGAGGAGAATGAAGCCAAAAGAAAAGACGAAGGAATCTCAGCAAAGAAAAGCGGCAAGCAGAGAGAGAGAGAGAAATCGCAAATCCAGGCGGGACTTCGATTATAAACAAGGAGAACATGATCGTGAAAGACAAAGGAATATGAGGCAAAACTTGACGGATGAACAAAGAAAAAATGATCGTGAAAGACAATGGAATTTGAGGCAAAACTTCACGGATGAACAAAGAGAAAATGATCGTGAGAGACAAAGGAATTTGAAGCAAAACTACTAGCTATAAGGCGACTCTCAAATGCACAGAAAAAATCGCTTTAGGGCAAGTTATAGACCAAAGACAATTAAAAGAACTTTCATGTATTCAAAGATGGATTAAGAAGTGTTCTCCAATAATTCAGGTGTTTGTTGTTTAGCAAACAATCCTTTATTATTATTTTTTGACAAGCATTTTTTCTCGACGAATCGACAAATCAAAGACTTTCCCTCAAAACTTTTAATATTTCTGTATATAAGCTTAATTTATTTTAAAGCTGGAGGAAATATAACATGAAGAGCATATTACAGCAAATATTCGTCCTTTGTTTAGCTTTGTAAATCATTAACAATTCGGTTGTTTTTAAACAACTATCATATGTTTTTTGTTCAAGAAAAATTCAGCTTTGTTTGTCTCCTATCGCGGGTCCCATCGGCAAAACAAAGCTGAAGACTTTCATTCAATAATTTTATATCTTTCTACAGATAATTTATTTATATATTGAATGAAATGTAAAATTACACCAAACATTCAACTGTTTATTAAGTTGTTCGAGCTAGCCATGATTATACAAATGAGCTTAAATTTGTGTTGTTGAGAGATGATATTATATAAAGACCTTGTCTTTCACTTTATAACCAAGCTAAAAAATGTTCAAAAACATTTACAGATGCCAATTTACTGACAAAGAAATTAGTCTTTTTGTTTTTTGTATTATTTTCTATTTTGTCTCAGTTGTTCGTGTCAAGTTTAATACTGAATGTAAACTTTGTTTTTCGAAAACTTTTGTCCTTCGTGATTTTCGTATCTTTCTCTTACATGAAAACAGACATGAAAACTGGTAAAATCGAATCTCAAAATTTAGTAAGCTTAGTTTTCAAGCTTCTCGAAAAGTAGTTAATTCTCATATGAAAGGAATAAAATTATTTCAATGAAGTAATTAAGAAAACTTTTTCCTTTTAACTGATGACACATTTGGTTTTAAATGTTCAGGGCCTTCATTTCTCAAGTTTAGTTAGTTGATGATCTCCAGGCAATTTTCTCTCTGATGCTACCAAAGCCTTTGTCTTTTTATTTTCATTGCGGTAAAAATACATTTAATATAAAAACATCAAAATTCTTATGGTTTTCCAAACATCGTGATGTGAAAGACGCAACTTAGCTTTAGTTTTTTCTCACCTTAACCAGTTTTCAAGTCTGTTTTATAGTCCTGATTTGTCCTAAAAGAATCGGGAATCTCCAAAATTTCGATTTCAATGAAAGACATCCAAGGTAAATTTCACTAAACCTGATATTTTGTTGGGTTGTCTGTAGTTATCTTTCGTTTTTTTAAAGTAAAATTAAACAGGAATTCAAAGCTTAAAAATGTCGGCCATGGAAAACTTTGTCGAAGAATCTTCAAAAAAGAAAAATAGCCCGTGGGGGGGGGGGGGGGGGGGGGGGGGGGGGGGGGGGGGGGGGGGGGGCTGGTGGTGAGTTGTGTTCAAAATTCCTAAGTGGGATGGTATGATCGCGCATAACAAACAATGTAGTGCATTTTGATTCGATTTAAATGCATGGTTTTTATTATGGGATACGTTATTTTCATCTCGAATAAAAATAATTGAAGATTTTTTTCCCGATCTTATTTTTACCTTTCAGATTCATTCAAATTGGGCTCCCTGGCTCCCTAATTTCGTATCGGGAGCTCTGCTATTAGGCAGTGCCTAAATATATACATTATTCGACGCGTTATTCTTGTGTATGTGTTATTGGAACAAAATTCCATCTTGATTAGTTGAAGAATTAATAAACTTTTATATCATTAAATACCACTTTGATAAATATTATTACTTAATATCAATGGTCTTCGGTAATTCTTTTATTATTCATGACAAGAAAGGAGAATATCAGTAATGGCAAAAATTTCGTGCTTTTATCTTAGCTAGTTTAGGTAATCGTATATGGGACAGAGTAAAATTAAAGATTAATTTCACGAGTGTTTTCAAAGTTTTGAAATTGCCCGAGTCGTGATGCTAAAGGTGCCGACCTACACACAACGAATAGAATAGAATACCTTTATTATTTATCCACGATAATGTTTAAAGTTTAAAGCTTGCAGTGGCGGATCTAGGGGTGGGTTTGGGGGTTGCAACCCCCCTATGACAGCCATCGTGATTTATATTTATTATTATTATTATTATTATTATTTATTATTATTTATTATTATTTATTATTATTTATTATTATTTATTTATTTTATTTTTTTCATGACAACACCAACAGCATCGCGAGTTTTATTAAAACAGGGGTGCCGAACACATTTCGCTCGCTTTTTTTCTGTACCCCGTGTGTGGGACCTGAAACAAACATATGCATGCGTGCCTGCAGCAAACAATCATTATCATAAGACCTACTTCTGTTTGGTAACCCTGTGCTACTTTCCCGCCAAACAAATACCTCAATCAATGCTACAACCCCCCTTTGAAAAACTCCTGGATCCGCCCCTGAGCTTGTGAGGTCGTGCAATCTTCATTGACAGAATTTATCTTTTGACACCTACTCGTAAAAAGTGTATAAAAAAATCTCAAAACTAAGGTAATTTTAGCTGATTAAATAAAATCGTCAATTATTTCTTGAGTTTTTAAATGGCCGAACTATTAAAAAACGTCTAGATTATCTTCATAAACTTTTCCTCTAAAGTACGAACGACTCCAAATCATAATATGGTCTTTGTTTTCTTCATAGAAATAGTCAAAGTCCAGTTATAGTAATGGAGTTTTTCAACTGTTTTGTCCAAGTTTGCGTATTTTGTTGAATACTAAGACGGCTTTTTGGTTTATTTGTTTTTGGTTTATTAGCAAAATCTGTCCCTTCACCCAGAAACTAAATTCATTTTAATATTTGAAAGATTACTTGTATTGAAGAGATCTACTATAGAGACCGGTAGAGATCTGTACACTACGACAGTCAGGAGAAAATGATCCAATTCACCTTTTTTAGCTATCGTGCTTTGCGAGCCCGTGTCGCACACCACCTGGGTGAGAGGCGAGCGCTCTCACCGTTACGCCACCCGTGCTTCCCGAATTGAGTCATAGCATAGAGGGAACATAGTATAGCGAGCCCATTATTGCAAGTTATAAGTATAGAAATACACACTTAGAGTACGGAAATTTCACATGCGATCTTTCTTGCTCTGGACTCGGAATAGGCTTTCAAGGTTCCTAGAATTGTTTCACTATTCATCTACCTGACCAAATAAGAATTTCTGATTCGTCGTTGAAAGTATGAATTATTAATGAACCTGAGAAGATTTCAATGGCTAAGACAACGTCCACACTAATGCGCTTTCGAAACGAAAATGCATCGAAAGCTTCGCGTCTCCGTTTTCTCATATCTACATTTTCAAATGTCTCTACTCTGAAGAGTGTTTTCAAATGTATGCGTTTTCGTTGAAGGAGTTCTCAACACGGTTTAGTGCATGTAGATGCTAGGTCGATACGCAAGTTTGCATTTTCAAACAAAAACGGGTTAGTGAGGACTCGTGGTCTGATCGAGATAAAGAAGTATACTAATGTAAATAGAGTCAAGGAATAAAGAAAACTTCATTAATTTTGCACCTATCTTATTTATTTATTCAGTAAGTTGCAATGTTAGTTCTGCACTTGGAATGGAAGACGGTACAATTCCTGACCAACAGCTTACAGCCTCAACCACTTATGGTGGCAGGTACCTTCCAGCCTATGGAAGACTTAACTTTAAGGCAAACGTTTCGTATAACAGTGGGTCATGGGCACCAAAGACTCTTGATTTCAATCAGTGGTTTCAAGTCGATCTTGGCAGCGTTGCTAAGGTAACAGGGGTGGCAACCCAAGGGAACCCAATATATGCATCATGGATAACAAGCTACGGCCTGCAGTATAGTGTAGATAACAGCCATTATGAAGACTACGAGAAAGGGAAGATCTTCTCAGGAAACAGCGACCAGAACACTGTTGTTAAGAACAATGTGAATCCTGCTATCATTGCGAGGTACATCAGGATACGACCAAAGACATGGTACCGCTATATCAGGACGAGGGTGGAGTTATATGGGTGTAAATAAGGTAAGGCAATGCCAACGGGGGTGGGAAAGGAAGACATAGGGGAAAAAAAGAAAATATCTATATATCTATATCAGCTGAATGAATCTCACCATCAGACTACAATGACAGGCAAACACTGCCCGTGATATGTGCTATCAAACAGAGAGTATTCTATGTTGCTTTATATTAATCAACAAATTAATGTCACGGTTCTTATTACCAGGCTCCTACTGCAATGATTTAAATCGTCAGAAATTCAAAGGAATTGTAGAATACCTCCCCCCCCCCTCCCCCCCACATATTTGAAATTAATGTACACATAGTTTATGTTTCTTAAGAAGGCCTAATTTTCATTATTGTTATCCCTTATCTCCACAGATAATCTGATCTTCGATCGTTGCCTGTTCAATTTTTTGAAGACAAGAAGCGCACTTTCCATCCAACAGGCACTCGTAACCAATCAGCACTTGTTTATTGCACCTTGTAAGATAGAGCTTACAATTCCGACGTGGGATAGTACAGGACAAAATGTAAGCTACCAGACTCGCGAAAACCAACAAAAAAATCTCTTTAGACTAAACCAACTGAAAACTTAAAAAGAAAAATTTTAGAGCTGATCGAACAGGAAATAATTACTTATAACAGAAGCCATTGTTGCTGCACCGCTTATCTTTATAGAAGGAACCACCGATAGAAAAAATACCAATAAACACCTTACACACGTCAATCACTGATTTCTACAGCCGCCATGTTGAATTGTTTAACAAGAATGAAAATATTTGGCATAATGTTATATCACACAATATGACCGCCATCTCTTCCGGTTATAAAAGCCATGAAATACTACTAATTATAATTCAAATTATTCTTTCCGTCGTTTTGATTGGCTGAAAGAACTGCAAACAGCTACCTACATATAACACTCTGCTGCGAATAACACTCTGCTTATCCGAAGTAATGATGCATTTGTCCACATGGCTCGCTTCCCTTTGACTTGGTATGTTTAATAGACGGCAAAAACAGCAAAAACTCAAAAGAAAACGATATGATGCGCTGTTTATATGAGGCTTTGTGAACAAGGTTGCGAAGTAAGAGCTTTGGGTGCTTTTTCAAATTTGTTGAAATGTTGAAATTCGACTCATTGTCTTTATGTTAAATACTACATTATAAAATAAATATTGTTGAAATATCTATGAAATCTAAGACATCGAGGGATAAGAACATTATGACCTCTGGTTTGGACCTCTGGTACATTGCTGCCGCTTTGTACTCCCTTGAAAATTTGGTGAATAGCTAGGATAAGGAAAGCTTAACGAATGGCCCTTGCCTTTGGGTGAAAAGACCTAAATCGGAAACAAAGCCAATAGAAATTAAAGATCTCATATTAATAAGTCACATAGCAAAAGAAAACGTCAACATCCGTACGTCCAACACATTGATTCTGATGGAGAAACGCGAAAGATAGAGCTCCACGAGACGCAGCATCTCTGAAAAGTTTTACCTTCAAAGATGAGTCAGCTCAAGTCAACCAAACCTGCAATGCTGACTCTATGTCGAAAGCTCTACCTTGATGAGCCCCTGCAATCAACTTAGGCCAGGAAATGGATACCAGTAATCGAATATTTTAAATTTACTAACATTCACAACTACAAGAATACGCAATTTTCTTCAACCATTTATCTCAATTTTAAACAGTTTGGGATTAATAGGTCAAGCTTGCACGTAAAACTTAAGACTATGAGGAATGTGCCACAGGAAACTCAAAATAAGGAAATCGATCTTTTTGTCGGTCTCGCAAGGAGAGAGGGAGGGGAGGGTTAACGAAAGGATATAGTTTTTTCAATATTTTTTCAATTTTTTCTTTTTTTTAATCTGTTAGTTTATTTTCGGAGATACTAGTACAAAGGCTAAATGTGTTTATGCTCATCGTGATCATGAAGAAAAGGTCTTTACTAGAGGTCACTTCATCATTCACATCGATTCATATCAATTTTCCTTGTCTTGAATTAGTAAATGTCGACGTTTATGAAAAAAAAAAAAAAAAAAAAAAAAACAATAATAAAAAGAAGAAGAATATCTAATGCTAGAGGAAAATAAGAAGAAAATCTACTCTGATATGGTGGGAATCGAACCCACGTCCACCGCCAACTTTAATTAGATAATTAATTCCAAAATACAGAAAAAAGTAGTGCCTTCATGCCATACCCCTAGACTTCCGCTGGGTCATCGTATGGACTTCGGACATGACGGCGATTAAGTCCCTCTGCCCTTGGGTGTACGGATTACGCAGGATAGTGTTCTAGCCGAAGCATCAGGGGAGAGACTAGCCGACCCCCAGACCATATCTACAGCTAATCCCTTGCACTCTGCCACGCACTGGCACGTTGATTTGAAGTGGAAAATAAGCTAGTCTATCTGGTGCATTGTTTTCACGGCTATTGTTCGGCCAATTTCCAGAAACCGTGGCCCAGTAGAAGAAATGTGGGCTTCCAAAACAATGAGTCAAACACATATGAGTGAGTTTAGTACTTGGATGTGTGACCTGAAACTTATAATTACCCAACTTTCCCAACTTTTTTTTAATAATTTTTTTAAAGACACTCCTATAGATAAAGAGCTTCAGTGTAAACGTTTTTTGCACTTTAAATCCGCCTTAGTGTGATCCATTGCTGTCTACCCACTGCAAATGCACCCATTTTTATTTTTGTTTCCGACAGTTTTAATGTGTTCTTTTTTTTTTCTTTTTGTTTGTTTGTTTGTTTTGTTTGTTTGTTTGTTTTTTTTTGGTAAGGTCGTCGTCATTATTGTCATTACGTCATTTTTGAGCCTTCATGGTATTTTCATCTTCAACTTAAGGCGGCTTCATATAGTTTAGGGCTTTAGAGTAATAGAACTAGATTATTATTTTATAGCAAATACAGATCAATATCTTGATATCTGATACGCTAACCATTTTAAAGACTATGAGTTTAGGAATAATTTTTCGTGAAAATGATCCCGTGAATAGTTGCCATAGCAGCGACACGTCAGCCGCAAATCCCGAGTTTCCGTGGTCAATCTTTTTTTGGATTGTGTAATACGAAAGTTTGTTTTGTTACCTATTATATGACAGCGCTTTATTAAACCCGTGACTATAGAAACCAAGATATTAAAGAAATATCCATTTTTCAAGATAAAAGCTTTCCAAATAGTTTTTATATTCTACGAAGAAAAATTCTTAAAATTTTAAAGAAATTTGACCACGTAGTTTTGGAGTTTTATTCTTTTGAATAACGAATGTAACCAACTTTTCGTGACCTCATCAAAATTTTTTTTTTTTCAAATTCTGGTACTGCGCATGTTCGAACCTGGCGCGCGCGCGTATAAAAACTATATGGATCCACCTTAAATCGCACCTAACCCATGACACAATACTTTTAGCATAGATTCTACATAAAGTGAATGGTTGAATGGCGAAACGTTTTTTTCATTTGAATGTAATCTTGAGGTTATAAAGGTTTATGCTTCTAACTTATACAGGTACTTGTTTTGATTTTTAATATTAAACACTAGCCATTATGGCACATTAAATTTATAATAAACATTGTGGAAACCTTGAGTATAATGATGATTTAATAAAAAACATCCAAGTATGAAGATTGCATGATAGTTATAGCTAGGCTATTCCAGAGTCATTGTACAATTAAATCAAGATGAGTCTCTAAATAAAGAAGCTTGACAGAAGCGTTGGGAGCGACCACAGCTAAAATATACATATATGTTAAGAGGGAATTCATACTCGCCATCAGTAGCCTTATACATGAAGCACACGTCTCTACACTCTAACCAATAAGAAATTGGCAGCAAGCGCAGAGACAATATTCTCGACTTCTACCTTGGTCTTAGATCAGCAAGACTTTGACGATGTGATGACGCAATTTATCGTCAATAATGGGACAGACACCCAAAATCTGAAGTCTATTTGTCAAATACATAATATCAAACTTAATTTGAATAAAGCTTGCAAATTTTTTTTCATTTTAACTTAATACGTAGGAAGGCCATAAATATTTCTTATTAACGGAGTGTGATGCCCGTACCGTAAGTTATGGACCGAGGTTTTTGACTACCTTATGGCCCAAGGACGTAGCGCGCGGGCTATAAAAAGTTGGAGAAAGACGAGGACCCATAACTTACATTACGTACCGAGCAAACGAGGCTAATAAGATATTTATTTTATGCCAAGGCATTGAGATTAAAAGAGGCAAAGCAGGAAGAAGAGTTGACGGCGCATGTCAAACGGAAAGTGGATTGGAAGGGGCTACCTGTACTTGCCACAAGTCATGCATATTTGAGTTGCTCAGAAAGAGGGGTTTTAGTTTATATTTGAATGAATTTAGCTATAGCTTCTGGACGGGTAAAAACCATTCGAAAACGCTTCGCGTAGACCCTAATTTTTATTTTTTATTTCTTTTTTTTAACGGAATAAAAACGTCCGTTATCAACAATATCCAAATAATTCCTGAGTTGATTAAGGGACCGAGAAAGAAAATCTCATTATATTTATTGATTATAGGTATGACGATTATTTTATTAAGTTAAATAATTGATGTAAAAGAAAATGAAAAAAATCTTTGTATAACCAATCAATGGATAAAATAAAAAATGACTTTTTTTTTGAAATTCCGCAGATACAAAATATGAAACTGCCATGTTCGGGTCACGAACCCAAGGTAAGCTATTATTATCCTGTTCATCACCATCATATTTATCATCATCAAAACCATGATCATCATGATCATCATTATCATTATATCATTATCATCATCATCATCATCATCATTATATCATTATCATCATCATCATCATTATCATCCTCATCATTTTCATTAATTATTACTATTCTCCCTCTCCCTCTCCCTCTCCCTCTCCCTCTCACTCTCACTCTCACTCTCACTCTCACTCTCACTCTCACTCTCACTCTCACTCTCACTCTCACTCTCACTCTCACTCTCACTCTCACTCTCACTCTCACTCTCACTCTCACTCTCACTCTCACTCTCACTCTCACTCTCACTCTCACTCTCATGAACATAGTAATCATCATTGTTGTTTCAATTCATGTTCGTCTTTTTTGACTTGTTGTCTGTCACGGTTACCATGGTGACCGATAAGATGGTGATGGTCACGTGAACAGTTCATTATCAGTCGTGACAAGGCTTTCCTGAAATCTCTCATTCTGAACACATAGATTATTGGATTTATTAGTGAGTTGAGATTTTGAATTAAAGTCGTTGATTTAAAAATCCTGTAGAAATTATCGTCATATCCAAACAAGGATATCCTGATCAAGATAGATAAATATGGTAGCCATGTTATTAAAGACAATACACAAACAATAAAGAGTGTCATGGCAAGATGTTGATCACGTTTTTGTCTGATTTGTATGGCAGCTGTTTGTTGTCTATTTGGCTGATGTCGTTTCGCTTGAATCTTGACTTTGATAAAGATTGCTGAATATGATGCACAGATGATCAGCAGTGAGATTAGTAGTACAATAGTGGTGATGAGAATATCATCTTGGTCCTCATAGTAATGGATTAAAACGAACGGAGAGGGCAAGAGCCACGTGATGGTGAACACTCCAATATACATCCTGAGTCGTGTTGTACAATGTTGAAAGGGAAAGAAGGTTGCGTAGACTCGGTCAAGAGAAACAAGAACCAAGGAGAACAGAGAAGAAAAATCAAAATTAAAAGTAGATAATACCCTACCCGGGCAAATTCATCAAATAGGGAATAAATAACGTCGTGTGTTATACTACAGACACCAAACAACATATCAGCCACAGCTAAGTTAATGAGGCAGTACACACTACGACGACGAAGATGTTTGTTGATGACAAACGTGACAATCGTAGCTAGATTCACAACTATGATCAGAAAATCAAGAAAAAGGACAAAAGCAGACCAGATGATGATCTCGGTGTTAGTGAGTGCAAAGGTGTCGATTGTAGCATTGACGGCCGTTGATGTGTTACTGATTTTTGTCATTCTTCTATAAACTCTATTCGTTGATTGGTTAATAGGTTAAATATTCATTGGATTCACTGCAAATCTGAAAAGAAGAGAAAACTTTGCTTAATGATCACCCTTTGTTTTCTTTGGTCTCGCCATCTCTATTCTATTTGCCCCTAGTGCTTGTGAATTGCAGTTCGAATGTTTGTGTGTATTAATACTTGTGTCCTGAAAGAATTATCACACTCTGAAATAAAACCTGTCGTATTGTCATCTTATAGTTTAATAATCTAGTACATAAATAAACAGCTGGTGTTAATGAATACTAGTAGTAGGGATCGGCGGGTATTGGGACATTTTGTTTAGATCACGTGACTCATTGTCTGTCTGTCCATCTGTCTGTCTGTCCAAAAAAATTCACACTTTCAAACTCCCTAGATGTCCATCTGTCTGTCTGTCCATTACTTAGGTAAAATCCAAGATGGCGGACTATCCATTTCCTAGAACATGCCCTAACATTTTTGTATGAAAATCTTCTATTTCTTCCGTGAATATTGTAATGTTTTTATCTATATAGTCATTAATATTTTTTCTATGTGGCTTCTTATATCACCACCTTTGAATCGCGTTTAGTATAATTATGGAAATCCACTTCATATAATATATAGTCTATGAATTTTCTTTTCTCATTTCGAGATCTTCCTGAGTTGTGGTGGCGACCTAGAATATTTTTTTTCTTTTTTCCTCATTCATTATTTTCTCGATCTTTTTATCATCGAATTGAATAAAAACATCATCATGTTCCATGATATGTCTATATGCTTTATTTATATATAGTTATTTGTGGCGTTTTTGTAGTTCTTGATAATAATCCCTTGCTAATGTTCTTACCATTTTTTGTGCTGGGCCTATGGGCACAGTGCATTTGTTTTTGGTGAGTTAGGTATGATCGGAATTTAGCGTTACGAATATGAGACCTATATCGAAGATGCCATTGGTGGACCTCGTCATGATTGACATTGGTGAAACACGAGGTGAAAATGCACGTTGAGATCTGTCAGATCGGGACACGTAGGAGGTGAAAGAGGTTGAACATATGTGGTTTTCGTGGTGAGAGTGCCTTAACCCAAATTACTTTAAACTTAATTTGGTAGTATTCTAAGCAGATAATTAGAAACTGGAGCTAAATTAGAAACTTAAAGTGCGATTTTTGTTTTTGGATACAACTCGAATTAGTTACGTAAACAAAAGATTATAAATGGCCAGGCCAGGAATTTCTAATGCGTCATTGATGTAAACTAGTACTCGCACGAGTTTTATATTATTTTATTAGCTAGAAAAATGATATTTGGTTTGATTAGAAAAACATATTTATTTCTAGTCGAATATTTTTATGAAAAAAAAAAAAAAAAAAAAAACCCCAGAAAAAACGTATTTCATGCCGAAAGCTTGAATGGGGGCGGGCCAGGAATTTCTACTGCGTCATTGATCTAAAATACTCGCACGAGTTATATGTTATTGTATTAACTAAAGTAATGATTTTTGTTTTGGTTAGCTAAACGTATCTATTTCTAGTCGAATAGTTTTATGAAAAAGGGGTTTTCATGCCGAAATCTTCAATGAGTGGGTGGACGAAGAATTTACTGCGTCATAATTTACATAAAAGAGTACTCACACGAGTTTCATATTAGTTTATTTATAGTTCCTTACATGGTTTCCGACGCCATATTGTTTGGGGGCAATTTTTCTTAGAAGCGTAGGGAAAGAGATATGTTTTTCGCAATATTTCCATTCTGAGGTTACCCTGCGAGCAGAGTGTCCTTTACCTTCCCCCGAGAGAGAGAAAGGAAAGAGTAAGGTAAATTTTCGAGCCCAAACTTTTTCTGTAGATGGAGAATCCTCTGTTCAATTTTTGTGTGGTGTTTTTGAGCCGATGGAGCCACCATAACACTGGTTCTCAGAGAGACGGAAGCTTGCTTTGGGGTTTGCGACCAAGACTCGTTTATGCTGGCTCAATTTGACCGTAAAAAAATCTTACCTCAACGAAAAACGTCTTTCTTCTATCAGCATTACAAAATATTCTATTTTAGTCAAACCGAATCCACGGACTTTCTCCTGTCTTACAATGACTAAACCCCAAATAGTCTTCTGCTCTATTCAAAGTATCCAATGTGCCCAGCACATTTGACACGTTTTCCTGTGTCAAAACTTGCTTCATTTATTATTAAATATAGATGCAGCTGCTATGGAAAGTGGGTTATGTCTAGTACAAACTCCTAATAATGCAGCAGTGTTAGAGAGTTTTATGAAATGTTAATGTTAATAAACGAGCAGGAGTGTTTTATCAGGATTTAAAAACACGAGGCGTAGCCGATTGCTTTTAGGCCTGATAAAACACGATCTGCCAGTTTACCGAACGGTTAAAAAACTGATGATGTATGTTCTCATATTGTACTGAATTCTTTACGAAATGAAGCAAGTTTGATAGAGAAAATCCAAGTAAAGTTTATGCAAATGAAGATGAATCTATATCAGATATAAAACCTCCTTCATGGTCATGATTTCTATTGTGTTTCTTCATGAATTATTAATGAGTTTTTTTAATATACTACTAAAATCTTGCTGACTTTTAGTAATCTGCAATTTCTCAAAATGTATTCTTCTCCTTGGATAGGGGATGCTTTGAAGCTTATACTTCTCACCGAGATTAATTTAGAGAAAAGCTTACGACCTTTATTAAGATCCGTTTCCTAAGATTAAATGATTTATTTTTGTTGCATGCAAAGTAAACGCACGCAGGAACCAGACTCTTTCTCCTACTTCCTCGTATTATTATTGACTTACCTATTCTATCCCCAGTAGAGTGTTTCGATTCATAAATATTTTTATATAATATCTTTGCATCATCTTCTATACATTTTTTTTTTAGTTTTTCATCTTGACATTCGTGTGTTATTAAATTATAGACATTATAAATATTTTATACAGTGATAAACTGAAATAATTTATTTACAAATACTCAATTGTTGTCACATCATTCAAAGCAATGCCATGCTTACGATTTGCTTGATATAAAATTCTTTTTAGTTTACTTGCACTTTCTTTATAGTTTCGTCTGTTCTTACCATTTAAAATCCTTGTACAAGTGAATAAGTTGTCCTTTGAATTTTTTTTGTTCTTTGAGGGAACTTTTAAAATACCATCATTATCTCAGTACTGTAGTCAGTTGTCTGTCAGGCGTAAAGTTTGCACACGAAAATCTCAGTCTGACGGCCGCTTTTTCGCGTTAAAATTGCCATAATTCTTCTTTTTTTTTTTTTTTTTTTTTATCTGTACCGTTCAAAACCTCAATTCCTTTCCTTGATACAGTCTTGTCTTTTCTACAATCCCTTTTAAAAAATATTTTTAGAGCACAAGGAGAGATTTCAACGAAACTTGATCATGCACTTGTTTACTTTTCGCTACTCGCTATCTATCACAGGATAGATAGTGAGTACGTTAGCCAATCAGATTGCAGGATTCGTCATAGTTTCTGCTAGTAGGTTTATGCTAATATTCGATAGACTATTTTCCAAACGTTATGGGTACTCGTGGTCCCGTCAATTCTATGAATAATATTTTATTCCCTGATACGTCTCTAGTGTGGTTTAGCTGGTAGGTTGCTCATGTATTAAAAGTAATAGATCACACTTTATATTATTTCTATAGTCACCCACATAGGAAACACACTATGAGACAACGATTTATCATCTAAATCTCTATCTACTTATTCTATAGTGAGTAGCTTCCCAACGATATGTGTTATTCATAGTCTTATGCTTTTAATGTAAGTGTTGCTAATATTCAAGTCTATACAGATTGGGGTTTCAGGATTGTATTCTATCTCCGTACCATAAGCAGCTATCATCTATAACCCCAAACGATTGTGTGAATTTACCATTTAATAGGAAATTTTCTTTTGGGATGAAGTCGCAGTTTATACATATATGGTCTATGCCATGTTTTGGAGGTAATTCAGCGTTGTATATGTTAGGAGATAATTTCAATCAACCATTTTAGACGTTGTTTACTGACTAGAGGTTAGATGCTGCATATCATATCAAGAACTTAGCTTGGTTTTCGTTCATGTATGAATCTCCCAAACGACATTCGAATTTATCTTTCCCACTACTATCAGTCCAAAAGACTATAGGTTCCCTTTCTTTCTTGAATTCTCTATTTTTATAGAGAAAGATCATGTCTTTTAAATTATGATTATTACCTGTTGGTAGCATTAGAATTGGTAGCAGTAGAATTGGAGAGTTTCCCCCCTGACTCCATCGACTAAAGAACCCATCCCACCAATTTATGTATTGTATTCAAGTGAAATAAAGAAATTTTGCCCTGTTTACATAAAATGGTTTCATCAAACCAAATTGTTTGATCAGACTCTTTTAACTCAGCGTAAATTATCGTCATAGTAATATATTATGATTTTCATTTTATATGATATCTATGATGATCTTCATAGGTAATATACTATTAGTCATTATTTTACCATCAAAATCGCCATTTACATATTTAATGGTGAATAGCTCATCAATTATGTCTGTTTTCCACAGTGTAACGCTTTTTATGGCTGCTGCCTCATAGAGGCGAAGCCACTATGTCATCGAGTTGTGTAAGTAAGTCCGTAACAATAGATAAACTAGATAAACGTAAAATAAATAAACTTCACGGACCAATCACGGCTTAAATAATAAAATTTCCCTCTTACCGAAGAGTAATCGATGCGACATCGAAGAAATGACGACAAATGGAACCTGATTGTTTATGAAAAGTAAGCCGTGTTTTCATAAACTTCAACCATATTATTTATCACAGCTTTCATTTGGTATTTGTATACGGTAAAATGAAAGGTTTTGTAGGTGTTATTCAAATTTTAGGCCGATGTTTGGCCAATGGCTGACCTCAGATAAAAAAATGCAGATAAAACAATATCAGCCTCTTCGGACGACAATTGAGCCTCTTCGAAGAATAATTGAGCTTCTTCGGAAGATAATTGAGCCTCTTCGAAGAATAATTCAGCCCAATAGTGGGATTGATAGTATTTCCTTAATATTCATACCAATTTATAGTACTTTGCACTGTTGTATTTTATATCTTGTCGTTTTTAGTGCCTACTACAAAGTTAGCAGACACTATTGTCATCGGGTTGTGAAATTAACTCTGTCACGTGTATAAACTATCGGTGAATAAGCAAAGCATATTTTCATAACTTATACCTGTTAACCGCCAAAACAGAATCACATATGAAGTAGAAGAGGCCTCAAGGGAAAATTGGCGTCGTTGTCGTTATTGTCGTTAAGGCATTTTTGAGTCTTCATGGTATTTTAATGTCCAACATAAAGTGTACCTAACTTCAGACACACTTCATTTAGTATTGATTCTACATAAAGTGAATGTTTTACAATAACTTGAAAATATCTCACGCGCTGATTGTTTATTTAGCGGAGCACCATACTTAAGGAAAAATGGTAAACCATCGAGTTAACTTTTCATGGCTTGGCTGACGTCACTTCCGTCCGTCCGTCCGTCCGTACAAACGCCCGTGTAAACGACATAGGAATCCCGCTTGATTTCAAAGCAAAACTACTCACAAATGCGGCTCTCAAATGCACAGAAAAAATCGCTTTAGGGCAAGTTATAGACCAAAAACAATTTAAAAATTTTCACGTAGTCAAAGATGGATCAAGAAGCGTTCTTCAAGAATTCAGGTGTGTGTTGTTTAGCAAACAATCGTATATTATTATTATCTTTTTGGACAAGCATTTTTCTCGAAGAATCTGAACAAATTAAGTAACGATGCCGTTTAGAACGATAGCACACAACGGCAATACATGCGCAGTTAAGATTTCTATAATTGGCTTTCTATAATATCCAAGCTCTCTGATTGGCCGAAAAAAAAAAGTCATTGTATTTTTTACGGAAAAACGCCGAAATAGTACCGAATTGTCATTCCATTTACCAAAGATACATTGGAACTATTGCCCGAATTTTTTCTTAGACCAATCATATGTGGGGAACACTCGGAAATCTATTTTGTGATGTTCCCCTTATACGATTTGTTCCAAACTCGCCTATGTTATCAATCGTTGTTCAACAAGTCTGCTCGCCAATTTACGGCAACTATACCGGACTTGTATAAGAACAAGAGCGAAAATAAGTTTGAATTTGGCGCTTTTCGAATTTAAACCAATAAGATTGAAAAATATAATTTAATTAACACTGCCGTAATCCAAATCGTAAACGGCTGCCCATGCCGCGGGCCTATTGTTCTCGCTATCGTTCTAAACGGCATCGTTACTTAAAGACTTTCTCTCAAAACTTTTTATATTCTATAGATAAGCTTAATCTATTTTAATGCTGGAGGAAATATAACAGGGAGAGTATATTACGACAATAACTATTCGTCCTTTATTTAACTTTAATTCTAATTAGGTAAGCATATTTTCAGCTCACCTTAACCAGTTTTCAAGTCTGTTTTTTAGTCTTGATTTGTCCTAAATCTCCAGATTATCGATTTCAATGAAAGACATCTGAAGTAAATTTCAATAAACTTGATATTGTATTGGATTATCTGTAGTTATCTTTCGTTTCTTAATTTTCTAAGTAAAAGAGATTCAAAGCCTAAAACTGTCGGCCTTGGAAAACTTTGTCGAAGAATATTCCAAGAACAAAACCAGCCCCTGGGGGTGGTGGTGAGTTGTGTACGAAATTCCTAAGTGGGAGAGTATACTCGCGCCCAAAAACAAACAAACAAACAAACAAACAAACAAACAATATAGTGCATTTCGATTTGATTTCACTGCATGGTTTTTTATTATGAGAGAAATTAGTTATCTTCATCTCGAATAAAAAATAATTGAAGATTTTTTCCCCGATCTTACTTTTACCTTCCAGTTTCCGATTCAAATTGTTTCCCTGTGACTTCCGTATCGGGAGCTCCGCTTTTAGGCAGTGCCTAAATATATTAACATCAAAGAGGACAGACAGATAAAGCTGACATCAACGAGCGCGTGCTCTTTCCGTTGGTTGTTTTGATTGCTAAAAATTAGACGTTTTTATTGCTTTTATGTCTGTCCTCCTAGTGACGATAAATTTCGTCATCAAGTTGTTAAAATAGTATGCACTACCTTGACAATTTGGTGACGCAGTTTTAATATCGTCATTAGAGGACAGACACATAAAAAACTGATGTCTATTTGTTAAGTTAGTGATAGAAGGTCACATTTACTCGGCAGTAGTTCATTCGGCACACATCGTTCACACACCTTGCTGACAATGGATAAGAAAGAGATCAGTCTATTGTTGGAAATTACCGATATCACGCCTTTCTTGAATACAGGAATAAAATTATAACGATATGGCGAAAACATAAATTTGGCAACTATCAACAAAGCAACAGCAAGCCATGTCTTGAAACATTTCTTTTGGAAATAAGAGAATCAGAGAGGAAACTTTAGGAGAGGATTATGAGCCATCCACTCTCCAAACCTACAGGAATGGGCTACAAAGGTACTTTCTGGAGAGAAAAGTGGAGAAAACTTTGACATTGGAGAGAATAACGACTTGAAGAAAAAACTGGCCCTCCTAGAAGAAACAACTCAAAGCATCTGGAAAAGGCAGTCGACCAAACGAAGCCCATCCTTTAGATGATGAACAGATAGAAAATTTGTGTCAAAGTGGAGTAGTTGGCCTAAAGAACCAACGGCAACTCTTACATCTAATCTGGTGGAACAATACACAAATGCTTGGGATGAGAGGACGACAAGAGCAACTAAATTGCAAAGTTCAGGACTTTAGAGATAGAGGGGTTTACTTTGAGTATACAGAGAGGTCTACCAAAACAAGAATTGGCGAAACAGAAAATCCAAAGTCCAGAAGAAAGTACAACAACAAAATTTCAAAGGAAAGGGCGACGAAAAAGATCCTTACCTGGCGCTCTAGACCTATCCAAGCCACAGATCAGAAGAAGTTGATGTCTTTTACCTGCAGTCAATTGAAAATCCGAAAAGCTCTTTATGGTACAAAACCCTTGCTTTGAAGAAAGATGGTCTTGGAAATATCATGAAGAACATGGGTCAAATTGCTGGATTTCAAAATGTGGGAAACTTCACTAATTCATCTGGTCGAAACAACCATTCAAAGTCTCCGTGGCCATTACGATCCCTTGACAATATCAGAAATGACCGGAAGACTCTTTCCTTTCTCTCACTCGGGGGAAGGTAAAGGAGACTTTGCTCGCAGGGTAACCTCAGAATGGAAATAGTACGAAAAACGTATCTCTTTCCCTACACTTCTGCCCAAACAATATGGCGTCGGAAACCGTGAAAGGAACTATAAATAAACTAATATAAAACTCGTGTGAGTACTCTTTTATGTAAATTATGACGCAGTAAATTCCTCGTCCACCCACTCGTTGAAGGTTTCGGCATGAAAATCCCTTTTTGATAAAAATATTCGACTAGAAATAGATACGTTTAGCTAACCAAAACAAAAATTATTACTTTAGTTAATACAATAACATATGACTCGTGCGGGTACTGTTACTAAAACAAGGAACGGCCTGAAACCACCTGAAACCACCTAAAACGACCTGAAACGACCTGAAACGACCTGAAACGACCTGAAACGACCTGAAACGACCTGAAACGACCTGAAACGACCTGAAACGACCTGAAACGACCTGAAACCATCTTGAAAGCACCTGAAACCAGCCAAAACATTGAATCTCCATCGAGTTTGTCGTCCAGTTTGTGTATTTTATTGACTTTTATCGATCGATCAAGTGTTTGTTTTCCTTGGAAGGGATGTATTTCATGGTAGAATGTCATATAATCGCTACGTATACTCTCCCATAGAAGTATTCCACACTTATACCTCACCTCTCCCTCTCTACGATTACCTGTTCCTAGCTATGATCAACCGTCCCTACCTATGATCAACTGTTCCTAGCTATGATCAACTGTCACTAGCTATGATCAACTATCCCTAGCTATTTTCACCATTCTCTACTAATGGTTTCCTGTACCTATATATAGATTAACTTCCCCTTATATAGTTTAATGAACTTAAAAACTTGCAGGCAACATGGCTGAATTACGTTAAGGAGGGGCTTATCCAGGATCTGTCATGTGGAGGGGATCGTGGGGGTCACAACATACCAAATTGTCACTATGACATCATATCACATACTGCATCAACGGTCAGATGATTTATCTTTGGCTTTGAAAATGGGGTCACAGGCATCCCTGAGCCCCCTAGATACGCCAATGTTAAGTTAAACAAATCTACACGTTAAAGTAAAAAAATGTTCAAATTGTAATCATAGCTAGGGACAGTTGATGACAGCTAGGGATAGTTGAAAATAGCTAGGGACAGTTGATGACAGCTAGGAGCAGTTGAAAATAGCAAGAGATAGTTGAAAATAGCTAGGGATAGTTGATCATAGCTAAGGGATAGTTGATCATAGCTAGTGACAGTTGATCATAGCTAGGAACAGTTGATCATAGGTAGGGACGGTTGATCATAGCTAGGAACAGGTAATCATAGCAAGGGAAGGGTGAGGTATAAGTGTGGAATACTTCTATGGGAGACTATACGTATGAGCGACTATATGACATTCTACCATGAAGTACATCCCTTCTAATAAAAACAAACACTCGATCGATCGATAACAGTCAATAAAATACACAAACTGGACGACAAACTCGATGGAGATTCAATGTTTTGGCTGGTTTCAGGTGGTTTCAAGATGGTTTCAGGTCGTTTCAGGTCGTTTCAGGTCGTTTCAGGTGGTTTAGGTCGTTCCTTGTTTTAGTAAATACCAATAGTACTATTTTAGATCAATGACGCAGTAGAAATTCCTGGCCCGCCCCCATTCAAGCTTACGGCATGAAATACGTTTTTGTCATGAAAATATTCGACTAGAAATAAATATGTTTTGCTAATCAAACCTAATATCATTTTTCTTGCTAATAAAATAATATAAAACTCGTGCGAGTACTATTTTACATCAATGACGCAGTATAAATTCCTGGCCTGTCCATTTACGATCTTTTGTTTACGTAACTAATTCGAGTTGTATCCAAAAACAAAAATCGCACTTTAAGTTTCTAATTTAGCTCCAGTTTCTAATTATCTGCTTAGAACTACCAAATTAAGTTTAAAGTAAGTTGGATTAAGGCACTCTTACCACGAAAACCACATATGTTCAACCTCTTTCACCTCCTCCGTGTCCCGATCTGACAGATCTCAACATGCATTTTCACCTCGTGTTCCACCAATGTCAATCATGACGAGGTCAACCAAAGGCATTCGTAACACTAAATTCCGATCATACCTAACTCAACAAAAACAAATGTACTGGGCCCATAGGCACAGCACAAAAAGCTTATCCCAGTCATAAAGATATCATTTATATCACACATGTGTGATATCACTCTCGACCAATCAGCTTTCAGTATTTTCGCGCGCTGTCACAGTGTCAAGTGCTTCAACTTCCATTCGAGATTGTTTATCTTGTGCTTTTCGGTCTTTTTCCCTTGCTAAAAAAAAAAAAACGACAAAACTATGGCATCAAGCAGATTTGTTGATATAACTGATGAAGAGCTGAGTGAGTTTTCATGCCGACTTGCCTCAAGATCGATTGCTTCATGAACTGAAACCATCTGTCTTAAACGAGCTTCTGTCTAAGTTTCTTTATATAGTTAGAAAGAATGACGGTTCCGAATACGAGCCATCGTGTTTACGAAGATTTTTTTCTAGTATTCAACGATATTTGAAGAAAGAAAACTCCGGTGTGACAATTTTTAACGATGCTCAATTCAAAGCCCGGGAGGGGGGGGGGGGGGGGGTACTCCCCTATATTTGCTATACGGGTATGTGGTTTTTCGGCTTTTGGGTCTGGGGTAGGGTGTCATTTTTTGACAGTTTGTCTGGGAAAGGATATCATTTTAGTCTCGGATAGGGTTAACGATTTTGGTCATTTTTGTCTGGCGAATATGCTACGCTTTCTGCCGGCACAAAAAACAATGAAAACGTTAGTAAATATTGATTGCAATCTGTTGAAAAACCGTCTTTTCCGTCTTTTAGTCTGAGATAGGGTGTACAATTCTTAGTTTTAGTCTGGGGTAGGGTATGTAAAATCAAAATTTTAGGTCTGGGATAGGGTCAGGGTTTTGAGGTTCTGGCGGCACACCCCTACCCAAGTTGGGATGGTAGTAACTCCCCTCCTACCCCCCCCCCCCCCCCCCCCCCGGGATTCAAAGGAACCATGGCTACCCTCAAAGCAGAACAAAAAGAGCCTTGAAGCTTGTCAGATGCCCTTGACAGGACTGGGATCGCTAATAACTGGTAAAATTGCTGGAGGAACATTTGCTTTTAATGTAAATGTACTGCAGAACACTCAAGGACATCAAGAGGAACACGAGAGCCGAAGAGAGTTTAAGCGAATCAGAGTGTTTGAGACGAAAGTCAATAGTCGCTTCGGCAAGTTTGCAAAATTTGTTGTTGTTGTTTTTTTTTTTTAAATGTACTTTATGACTTTATTTCAGAAAATTGCAAATGTTTATTCATATGTTATATTCATTATGTTTCTTATATATAACTTCCTGCAAATTTGGCGCGAACAATATTATTAAAACTTATTATCAAAACAAGTTGTAACGAAACCATTGTTGATAATAAAAAAATAAATTTTGAATTTCTTTCATTGTTATATAATAAACAGAACGCGCGAATGAGTGGGATATCTTTTTAACACGAGAAGATAAAATTTATATCTCCAAGCGTCCATGTAATATAATCTATTTGTTGCTGTATATTCGGTGTTTTTCTATTGGATAACATCGCGCGCGTTAGCCATTCAGAAACCTTATCTTTGAAACGACAATACCACAAAATATTGTCGTCTTAAAAATATAAGAAACTATTTAGTGAATTGCGATACTTATATTTATTCAGAAGTTACTTTGATTGACGTAGAGATGAAAGTAAGTTCTTATGTGTGAGTGTGTGGCACCAGCCATACAAATACAATAGACGACACATTTAAAATATTTGAACAGAAAAACCGCAGCTGCACTATACACACAAAGAGTTCGTAGAAATTAACCAATTCAATAAAAACGACAAATCGAACAAAACTGAAAAAAAAACAGTCACTTATTTAGTCTCGTAAGTCACTTACAAGACTTACAAGACTAAATATAAGAATTTAAGTTGAAAATGGAATTTTTTCTTTGCGAACTAGCCACACTTGAAAGCGTAAATTTCTGAAAACGGATAAGTCTGGACGGTCGAAAACGACTGTTCCAAAACTCTTCGCGTAGACCCTATTTTTTTATTTTTTTTATTTTTCAGAACGGAATATAAAAAATTCCGTTATCAAAGATATCCATGTCAGGCTGAGTTAATTAAGGGACCGAGAAAGAAAATCTCATTATATTTGTTGATTATAGGTATTACGATTATGTCATATTAAGTTAAATAAATAATCCAAAAGAAAATGAAAGATACCTTGTATAACCAATCAGTCGGTAATGGATACAAAGTAACCGTTGGTGTACAGAGAATAACCAATTATACAAATTAAAAATTAGTTTTTACTAGTAGTCTTAATTTGCAGCCTTTTGAATACCATAGTACCATGAATTTACCAATCATCTATATAACCAATCAGAAGGTGAGCAAAAGAGTGGTTCATGGTATCAGGAAAATGGCAAATTGTACAAATTAGAAAGACGTGCTTCACAAGAGTTTTTATTATTCAAGTTGATCATCTTGTCTCTTTTAAATGGTGCTTTTGGTTGCAATTTTCTCGTTAATTAAGCAAAAGTCTAACTGCTACATGAATATTTATCGATTCTGTGGACTTCTGTCCCATAACTCAACTGAGGACTTCTGGTTACACAATAGATGTGCCGACGGACATCGAAGCTTGTGCCATTTTTACCAACATCCCGGCAGGATTCATGCAGTCAAGTGCATACGAAGAGAGGCAACAGTAAACGCTCCACATTTTCTTTCAAAAAAATTAAATACGTGTTTTGGTTGGCTTTTTTTCTTATCCTCATTCTGTAAGAAAAGAAATTATCCAATTTCTTCTCGACCCTGGAATTGACATTAGGTAAGTCAAAAATATCTAATTTATTTTCCATTTGTCACTTGACGGTCGAAGTTGGGGATTTTTTCCTGCAAGCGAGAGAGACGCGCGTGAAAGATATAGAGGATATTACATGGCCGCGCGGAGATACGGATTTTATCTTCGAGTATCGAAAAAATATCTCAAACTGAGATGTTTTCAACACGAGAAGATAAAATCCGTATCTCTAAGCGGACATGTAATGTTCTGTTTATTATATAAAATACAATGAAATAGCAACTGTTATTTTTAAATGTTTTTTATTTATTTTATTGACGTTTGCAATTGAAGAACTAATAAATAATCCTAATAGAAGTGTAAGAAGCTGGCTTAGAACTTAGCTTGTCCGGCAATGTACAAAATAATCTACAAACATATTTTAAGAATTGAAGACAAATGAAGTTAAATGGTATGAATAATTCCTTAATAAAAGTTAATTTAATCAAGTTAACATGCCTTTAAAATATGAAGGTTTTAAAGTTCACTGATATAAACGGAGATTTACTACGACTCGGGTCCGAGTTCGAGTTCGAGCTAGTTCAAGTTCAAGTTAGGTACCAGTTTAGTCAAACAAGTTTGGAAATACTATTGATATATAAAAGAAATTTTAAAAAGAAAGTATTGTAAGATTTCATTGATTTCATAAACTAGCGTATGGAGGTTTTGATAAAAAAATGTATTCGAAATTTGCTCGCCAAGTGTTCGCTCAAGCAAGTTTGACATTATCTTCGAGTTTACAAAACCGAAGTAAGCTTAAGCTTATTTGAAACATGAAGTAATACTTATCAAAAACGAGCGCGAGTGTTTCACCGAGAAACTGATGAAATCTATTTCGAGGTGTTTGGAGTCCCCTGATGAAACACGAAGCACGAGTTTTCAATGATCTTGCTTCTCAAACAAATTAATAATGAATGACTTCAAAAATATAACATTAGTTTTAGCTGTAATTGTTCCGAAGAATGAATCATTAAGTCTGAAAACAATGATTCGCTTAGTCTTATTATGTCGATTTGAAAGTGGTACCAAAGACTTCATTTTATACTATATAAGCCCCCTGGGAGAGAATGAATTTGCTTATTGCCTAAGGCAGCTATATAATAGATTAATAGCAAGGCTTCTCGGAGTACAGGTCACCACCTCAAGTACCTCTACGATTTCGAAGGAAACACTTTCAAAAACTTTAAAATTAACTTGTAGAGTGCAAACAATTAATCCGTGAAACACTAATTACTAATTAGTACAAAATAGAAAACAATGGAATTTGCATGAAATTGCGCTATCTAGTAAGACTAAAGTTTCACGGTAATATTGTTTGCACTCTACTACGATGCAAAATAGTTTAAAATTGACTACCAGTAATTGTTTGATCGTTATTTGACAAATGAATATTTGTTATTGCCAATCTGACAAAAGATGATTTGCAAATGTGAAAAAATGAATCATTTATAGGATACTCATGCCGTTGATTGACTAGTTGACTGCACTCAGTTGTAGCTGAATAATGGAAAATAACATTACTTAAACTACAAGATTATTTTAAATAATCATAACCATAATTAGTGATAAACCTATAAGGAAAACATCAAAAATAAAATTTAAAAATAGATAAAAAATAGAAAGAAAAAAAATTAAAAAAATATTAAGATGTTAGAAAAATAGTTAGATAAGTAGGTCAATAAAGAGGCAAGACAGATAAAAAGGAGAAAGAGGTGGAGAATAAAAGTGAAAAAGAGAGTGAAGTGTAGTGAAAAGAATGGGAAATTACTTTTATGCTAATGAGATCCAAAGACCACGAGTTTGGATCTAATTAAATCAGTGTTGGATCGTGGTATCAAGGGATACACGTGACCTTATCGTAAGCATCCAATTGGTTTTTCAAGTCATGAATTATTAATGCATTTGAGAACTGAGGTTATTATGATTGTTTTTAAAATGTTCTGGGCTAAAATTTATCATTCTAATTAGAAATACAAATCGTCAATGGAAGAATAACTGTTTCTACGATTTCTTTGTCATTCAAACAATATGAGATCTTTAATAAAACCAAATTTTCTTCGAAGTGTAAGTTTGAAAGAAAGAAAAATGTACAATATTTTTCACTCAACTGCGGCCGAAAGTGCAAAAGATATAGCTTGAAATTTCCCTTGTCCTTGTACCACATCGTCAGGAAATTTTATGTCATAAAAGCTGTAAAAGAGAATAAGACATTTTTGTTTCAGAGAACCATTACATTCAGAAAACAGACGTCAATACCGAAAAAGTGCTATTTTCACCGTCAATCAATCACTATGAGCCAATCACCATGTTATATTGAAGGCTCTCTCTCGATCAACCGTATAGGAGAATCGCGAAACATTTTTGTTGTAATTAATGAAAGTATTTAATAAAAAATATAAAAAAACTAGAAACAACGTGGTTCTCAAAGGTAACGCTCGCAGGATCACAAAAACCACCGGAGTAAACTGGTACCTAACTCGAACTCGGTCTCAAACTCGACTAACTCGAGCTCGAACTCGAACTCGAACTAGAGTATTAGAAAATCTCACATAAACGGCTAGTTATTCTCCTGGCTACTTCCACTATCCGACTCGATGCACAACACTCGTCGAAACTTCTTTCTTGGTTGAGCCTGAGGGCCACTTTTTTGAGGCATATTCATATTAAAAATACCCCCGGTTATCGTGTTTCCATGAAACATGGCTTGAAGTTGGTCAGTTTTCATGGATTGAGGAGTTTGGTGAATTTCATGAGTTTGCTTGAGTGAGCTGTTGTGTGTTTGTTGGTGAAACACGGATCCTTGAAACAGTGAACGAACTTCACCCTTAGATGTACTTAAACTGAGAATTTTTGAAATGTTTTCCATTTGACTTGGTCGAAGACAACTGTAATTATTAACTGACAGGAGGTTTTTATGGCCAGTAATTTGAACGATTTGGTTTGGAGGGACGCCATTGTCCTGTAATTTTTGTACTAGTGTCTTTCGGCCGGCTTGGTTTGCTTTGGATGTAATTCCCCCAGCTTCGCACGTGTCTTTCAAGATACTGTTTAATTTATTCACGCCCATGGGTTGTGCTTTAAACCAATTGCCTTCACACTGTTTTCCTTGAATGCAAGTTTTAAAGTAGTTGACAGAAAGATAAAGTGGCGAGTGAGGTTGTATTATTGATTGTGGCCGTTTATCGCGATAAAGCTTGTAGACGTCAAAGACGGTACCAGCGGAAGGGGGCGGGGGATGTGAAGGGGAACTGAAGCCCCCCTTCAATAGAAAACCAAACCAAACCAAAACAAAACTGAAGAATTACATGCTTTTTTATTGTTTTCCGTTGTGTTGACGGGAGAAACTCAATTAGCCCCCCCCCCCCCCCCTCCCCCTCCCCCAAAATTTTGGCTGGATCCGCCCTTGGACGTGCACCGGATCACACTCAGCTGAAATGTCTTTGTTCTCGTACATTAGTGGTTTTACAGTCCTAACATTCCGTGGGTCATCTCCCTGTCTTGTTTTGGTTTGTCTCTCCGAAAGCACAAGGTACTCTTTTCCCTGGCTGTCAGTTTGATTACTAACATCACCCCACCATTAGTTCCGTTGTTCTGTACAGCCTCTGAAACCAAAGTGAATCATATTGTTCAACCAAACGGTATTCAACAAAGCTTGTGGAGAACTTGTTCCTCGGACATTCTTCTCAAATAGAATATATCAATTTTCCTGTCGGTCAAAGCAGTGGTGGCAAATGATTTGTTGCCACTGCCATCTGTTTTTAGTTCTTTTTGCTTGGCTTTTAGTGCTTCTCTGACTCTTGAAAACTCGGGATCAAAAAATAACCGTTTTTCCATATTCTTTGCGAGACAGATATCGATCAACACTTAGGACATTAGCAACATAATTCAAGCAACCTATCATTAAACGTATATATATAAATAGTCTTTATGGTGGTGTTTTATTTTATCTGGATTGTAAGGGTGGCGAGAAAACGAATTGTTACTTGTCCCTAATCGGCCCTGTTCCGCCATTTTGAAAATCTTCGATATGCAAATTTATTCATGTGACGTCATTAGTACGGTAGCATTGAAACATCTGGTTGTACAAGATGGAAACAAAATGTATTGCCCTGTTTACGGCTCCATAGTCTTACATAAAAGGATACTCAGTAGAAACTAATTCTTAAGTTCACTTTCTCCAAAAACTAGTCCGAAAATCAAGGTCTGTTTTCATTGTACACTGCTAATGACGTCATATGGAAGTTAATTATTTCAACAGACTATTTAAGATGGCGGACGCTAAAGAATTTTGGCCTAATTAAGGTGGCTGCCTACTTTTGGAAATTGATTAAAGCTTTTTTTAAAACTTCGATTTTCCGAATTGAAATTTACTGCTGATTCCAAATCTGGAAAGAAAAATAGGGTGTCCCGAGCTCTTGTTCGAGATAATCAGCATTTAATGGAAGCCTACGCACGAGCTTTTTGAGTAAAAATTGCGCCACCGGAAGTGATTAGAAAAAAAAAATTTAGATTAATAAGATAATAGTTATTTGCAGACTATATAATTGCACGAATGAAGGCTAGTCAATCCTTCTACAATAATACATGGATATTTTCGACAAAAAGACAGAGAGATACATTGATTTGTCATATTTTGTAGTTTCGGTGCCCTTAAATAATCTCATAAAGTCGAACAAAAATCCCTACAAAAATCTATTTTTTCGCGTGTTCCTGATTTAAACTTTTCCTAAAATATTGATATAACCTAGATTTTTAGGAGTTTTTTCGAATGAGCTATCAAAAAATATAGAGTCCACGTTCACTGGTAGCGCCGTAAGTACGGCACTCATAGTGTATCCATGGCAACGTGTTATTTTCACACGTGAGAATAACCTGTTATCTTCACGTGTGAAGATATCAATTTTTCGCGCGAGAGATTAGCTGATATTTCATTGGATTTATATAATAAAGTTTAAATATCAGAGAAATAATTAGTTAAAACATATATTTTTGGTGTGTTATTATAATAAGGTGACCCAGTTAGAAAACTAATTATGGTTTTGAGACGACAATACCACGAAATATTGACGGCTAGTTGGGAAAAATACATTTGGTATTGGGCGGAATCGTATCAAAATCATAATTAGTTGTGTATCGCGATTCTAAAGAATTTAGCACAAAAAAAGGAAAAACTTGACCGATTTTCGCTGATTAAAAGCGAAATTCTCCTTACGAGCGCGCACTATGGCGCAAGCAGCAAGCGTAAAAAATTTGACGCGCGCGCTCAAGCTTTCCTTTTCGTCGCGCCTTAGCTAATCAGGAACTTTAATTTCGAAACGGCAATGTCACAAAATATTGTCGTCTCAAAAATATAAGAAGCTATTTAGTGAATCGCGATACATAAAACGATGTAGCAAACACCGCAAAAATACGGCAAATAAGGCTTCTTTTTAACAGTATCCAGCTACGTGTTCAAGTTTCGTTCAAATACAAGAAACCTAGCTTAACATCCCACAAAAAAGGGCTGAATTTCCTTGAGATTCTTCTACTGCGAAAACAAAACAATGATGTATTCCTATTTCTTAAAATATTTCATTTGCTATATAATATTAAACATGAGTTTGTCGACACCTTTATACGAACATTTCACGGTCCTGATTTTTTCACCAACACAAAAATAACACTGAATGAAGGTAAAAAATGGGGGGAAAAGCTACTTGCCTAACAAAATTTAATTAATGTTATTTCATAAATCAATCTTTCTCTATTTATTTATTTTATCTTTATTTATGTTCGCATTCCAGGGGTGTTCCTGATTTACAAAAAAAAAAAAAAAAAAAAAAAAAAAAAAGATTTCGTGCCAGCGATCTGCCAGCGATGGGCAAGGTCTTTACATCAGCTTTTCTTTAAACATTCTAAACGCTTTGTTGTAGTAGTCTTAATAATCCTTTTTCCTTTTTATTTTCAGCTAGTATAGGCCTAGAGTTATTTCAGAGCTGGACCCGTGTTTAGTGAGCTACAGATTATTAAAGGAAAGGATGTCAAATAGCAGCAACTTATCCACCAAAGCCGTATTTTTCCCCAAGAGAACTTTCCTCGCTTGGTTGCATACCTTCTTAGTAGTTGGTTTTCTGATCGTTGTTTTGAATCTCGCTACGATTGTCATATTTGTTATCAACAGACATCTTCGTCGTCGTAGTGTGTACTGCCTGATTAACTTAGCAGTGGCTGATATGTTGCATGGAATTCTTCACATCACAGAATCTTTAATAATCATTGGAGAATACAAAGGGCTAATTCATGACTTGGTTTATCGGAATATTATGTACATCTTTTTTGATATCTCTCTTGCATTGTCCTTGTTCTCCTTGCTTCTAGTTTCTCTTGACCGTGTCTACGCAACGTACTTTCCCTTTGAACATCGAACAACACGACTCAGAAAGTATTGTGCAGTGTTTGCCATAACGTTTGTCCTATCTATAAGTATCGTAATCATACACAATTTCGTTCTGAGAGGACAAGTACTTCAGGTGTTTTCTGTTCTTTTCATTTTTTCGTTGTATTTTCTTTGCTTGATTATCATCTTCACATCATACTCGGCAATCTTTATCAAAGTCAAGATCCAAGCAAAGCGACTTCAACCAAATCAACAACAAACAGCTGCCATACAAATGAGACAGAAACGTGAACACCATCTTGCAATGACGCTCTTTATAGCTACTATCTTGTCTTTAATAACATGGCTACCATTCGTCGCTGGGCGTATTACTGAAAAGATTTCAAGTCTTCGGATATATTATACTGGTAGATTTGTATTTACTTTAATTCGACGCACCAACTCACTAATCAATCCAATAATCTATGTGTTCGGAATGAGAGATTTTAGGAAAGCCTTCACACGACTGATTTTTAAATGTTCACGTGAACAACGGCAAATTCATGGAATTGGTAACCACGGTAACCAATTAGCGCGATGGCAATCACGTGCACCAAACGGCTCTTCTTTGCAACAGGAAGAGCATTCGTAGATGTTTTCTTCCAATACATTTATATCTTATGGTTTACTATCAGGGTTGATTACTGGTCGGCTTATACGGATCATTACGGATCACCTGCTCAAGACGACATTTTTACACGACCGATCAGCTATGCTGCAAGTTATATATTTAGTACATCATGTATAATTGAATGCTATTATCATATAAATTATCTTTTTCCGTCGTTTTGATTGGCCAAAATAACTGCAAATAACTACCTACCAATAATATTCAGCTCATGAGCATTATGTCGTTTGGCTGTAAATATAGTCATGCGCAGTAACGTAGCATTTGCGGAAACATGTCTCGATTTCCCGAGCTGTCAGAACTTAATAGGCAGCAAAAACAGACTTTAGACTCCAATATCAGAGAAATTCAAGATAAAAAAGTTTTAGAAAACAAGAAAATAAATTTCGCTCTCTTTAACTCTAAATTTTATTAACGGCTTTGGCAGCTTGTCACAACAACGACGGTCACACCTAATAAAATTACTTGGTACAAGTAGCAGGTGAAAGCATATTAGTAGGGGTACACTTGCATTATGACGTCTTTTACTACCACCACCAGAATTAATCCCTTGAAAACTTTCTTTTGTTCAGTTAATTAGCACCAATTGTCTTACTATTCTCATGAGGGAATACCAATTTGATTTAGAAAGAAAATCTCCAAAGCATTTTGGTAGTGGTAGTAAAACGACGCCTGATCATGAAAACGGCCTAATTCATTGTTGTATAATATTTGGCATAGGGTAGTTTTCATATGACTGTGAAAAGCTCACGGCACGAGGACTTACGTGAAACGGCAAGGAATACGCCATCCAGACGTCACAACACTGTCAGTACGCCAGACCAATCACATTGGTATGAAGTGAAGCTGCCTTCTCCTCCGTCCTCCCCAGTTCCCCTCTCCCACTCCTCTCCGCAAAGCGCCGCTACGCAGGCTAAAGGCCTCTTGCATTTATTTCCTAGAGGAATTGCTCTGGGGACAAAACAATAGGCCGTCTTTTCTTATGCAAAAAATCAAAAAAAAAAAAAAAAAAAAAAAAAAAAAATCAAAAAAAAAAAATCATTGTTTTGTTTCCAAGAAAAATTCTTCACGGAACTCAAAGACTATGAGCAAGACCATTGAACACGATGTGGTAAGTGATTACACAATATTTTGGTCTACAAGATCCCAAGCTGAGCCGCAAAGTTTTCCGAACACTTTCGACAACTGTGCATGTCAGGTATAATTTTGTTCAATATATGTCTTACAACTCCAGTTGGCTGAATAGTCAGCCAATCCAAATGTCTTCATTCATAGTGATTCAGATTTACTTAACAGTGAAAAAATCTTTTTACAATAAACATATAGCCAATTTTTCGTTTAAAATAGGAAAAAAAATCTTTGAATTACATGTATTTTTAACCAAAATCGCTTTGAATATAGTTGGTTGTGAACGAACGAATATCATTAAAGATTAAGCCTATGCGTTAAATATTTCACATATTTTCGTCTCTTTCTTTTGTAATTTTTCTCATGTATGTTATTTAGAAGTAATAACACGATTTCTCGTTCAATTTGGGATAATTTGCACTCGTGCGTACGGTCTCGTGCAATTTCAACTCTTCGAAAAACACAATCGTGCAAATATATTAATCCCAAACTGCACTTGAAACCGTGCTATTACCTACACTTACTGATAAATTACAGTTTTAGTGAATTTTTACTATCGATATTGCGATTCCTAAGAATTCTCAGCAATGGCATTATTTTCACGCCTGAACATATCACGTACTGTAATACTTTTTAGTAATAGAGAAAAATAGATATTTCGTTGATGATTAAATATTAAAAAAAACCATTATTATTTCATTCAGCATGGTATGTACTATTATGGAATGGGAAGGTATGGAATGGGAAGGTACGGGATGGGAAGGTAAGGGATTGAAAGGTACGGGATGGGAAGGTATGGGATGGGAAGGTATGGGATGGGAAGGTACGGGATGGGAAGGTACGGGATGGGAAGGTAAGGTAAGGGATGGGAAGGTATGGAATGGGAAGATATGGAATGGGAAGGTATGGAATGGGAAGGTACGGGATGGGAAGGTAAGGGATGGGAAGGTACGGGATGGGAAGGTACGGGATGGGAAGGTAAGGTAAGGGATGGGAAGGTATGGGATGGGAAGGTATGGGATGGGAAGGTATGGGATGGGAAGGGATGGAAAGGGATGGGATGGGAAAGCAAGGGATGGGAAGGTATGGAATGGGAAGGTACGGGATGGGAAGGTAAGGGATGGGAAGGTAAGGGATGGGAAGGTAAGGGATGGGAAGGTACTGTATGGGAAGGTATGGAATGGGAAGGTATGGGATTAGAGGGTATGGGATGAGAAGGTATATGGAATGAGAAGGTATATGGAATGGGAAGGTTTATGGGATGGGAAGGTTTATGGGATGGGAAGTATGGAAAGGGATAGGAGAAGGAAGGGATAGGAGAAGGCAAGATGAAATAGGATAGGATAGAGAATAACAAAATGGAACAAGAATGAACAAAATAAAAATATGAAGCAGTGACAGAAAAATGAATGAATGAATGAATGAATGAATGAATGAATGAATGAATGAATGAATGAATGAATGAATGAATAACTTTATTTAAACACGGAAAATCATCAGTCAAATATCAAAACAAAAAAGAAGTAACTGTTTTACAAGATTGCCGTGTGCGAATCCGAAGAATTATAATATAAAACGTGGCTCAGTTTGCTATTAAATTCAGCTAATGAACCAGCCTTTCTTACTTTTTGGGGTAACCTATTCCATAAATCGGCAGCACTATAGATGAAAGATCGTTTTAGGTAATTGGTGCGCGGTGCGGTTAGGTCTATTTTGCCTTCATGATTACGTAACTCATATTTAGTTATAGTTTGGAGGAACAATTCATTCAAATACGCCGGGGTGGGCCACAGGGAGCCCGGCTTTGGGATTTGTACATGAATAAATAAATCAATAAAGTGCTTTGGGTTTCCTGTGTTGAGATTTGAAGCCAGACGCTGATACGTTGAATTTCCAAGAATCCAAAAATCAAGGATGGCAATTTGAATAAAATGAGAATAGTCTATTAAAAACAAACTAACCTCAGAAGCAGAAGAACGTTTTTGCCAACTGGGTTCTACAGTAACGATGTTGTTGTAGAACAAAAAGTTCACTTCATCCAAGTCCCTTTCTCGGTCTTTATATGGACATTTGACTCCATTTTACTAAAATGAACATCAATCTAATTATTAGCAAGGATGTATTATGAAGTGAGATGTCAGACTGCATAGAAAGTCAATCAGCGCTCTCTGGTGAAACAACAGGATCAAGCATTTTTTCAGGCACAGCCACTCACAAATAACAGAAAGTCTTTAGATGTTTTATTTTTTGTTCCCTTGTGTAAACTGCACTATTACACTGCTAAATCACATAAACATGATAGATGCAAAACTAGGTTAGTCATTGGCAGAGAATTAATAAATTTTTCAATCAAAAATTTGGGATATATATCTGTCTTCGTTTTAGTTTGGGGATTTTCAAAGCTAGAGGATAAGATTTACTGGAAAAAATATTTGTCAAGAAAAAAAATTGCATGGTTGTTATATGTTTCAATCCCCTTATGCGCTCCTTGCGACAACGACAACAACAACAATAAACTATTTGGCACTGTATACTAGAAGTACATAGGTGTTTTTTTCAGATAATCAAAAAATATAAAAGTATATTATTTCAATTTCTAAAGTAGCAAAATACATTGATGTATTTTAGATAATTTGTCGTAATTCAAGCTTTCTAGCTATTGTCTATAAGCAACCTTTAGAAGCTATCTTTTATAATTCTTCTCTTGCGTTATTAAACGGTTCGGCATATAGCTAAAGATTATTCCAAGTTCTTTGTATCTTTGTACATTTTCAAGTTTTTCATTATTGACATAGAAATTAAAGTTAATTACTCATTCTTTTTCCACTACTGTTAAAAAAACATAATTTTAGTTTTCTCTATATATATTAATATATATTTTAGATGTGTCATAAAACTTTTGCAAGTTGTTCAATTGGGGTTGGAGAGCTGATTTCGTTTGTTACTCAAAACAAAATGCTGAATGCCTATTCTTTATTTGCTTCTCCCCCTCCCCCCCCCCCCCCCCCCCCACCCCCACCCCCATCCTACACTCAATATTTTTCTCTCTTTGTTTATTTCTACAACCTCCCAAGTTCATCATATTCTTATTGACGCAGTCAAATTCACAGTGATAAAGATTTTGTAAAACTTGGGCTCCCTGTGGGAAAAGCAAGATGGCTTATTTGAAGCTATTTCAGCCCATAATACACACGGGCCTTTGGAAATTAGGGTACCCCCAATAGTGAACTTTACTCAAAATTAAAAAAAACATTCAATAAAAACTTCTGCAATGCAATTAGCTAACATTGTGTGTATATTAGCGTCGAAAAAAGAACTTTGGTCACCTTACTTCTAGCACTTTTTATTCTTCGTGCCGCCTAAACATATGTAGTCGTTTCTTCAGGAGCTTCTTGAACTTTGTATATAATGATAAGTAAACTCCCCCCCTCCCCGAGGACCAAAAATCTTCAGCGGTCGTGCTTAGAAATATTCAGGGGGCACCACAGGCAGCCCAAACTAAGTTCCTGTGTATGGTTTATAAGGGATTGTATGGGAGTTAATAAATCAATAAATCACTTTATTAAGTGTCTAGTCGTTATGATGAAGTAATGATGAAGACATAACAATAACCCGATACTGTGCTGGTATACGCCTAGCGATGCCATGCATTTTGTACAGAAGGGGGGACAACTGTCCTTGCAGCAAATTCTGAAAAGGGTATAGAAGCCCCTCCACTGGCCTGTTATTCATTGGCTTCTTCCTAAGAACGCTTACTAGTTTTACTCTTTGAAGCGTAAGAACAGTTGACTCCTGCTAACAAAAAAGACGCCTCGTGTATACCCGGTAAATCTAGCGCTGTAGAATTGAATGTAATCAGTAAAAACGTGGTCTTGAGATAACATACAGAGACGGCTGTCGTCTCGTAACTGTCATCTCCAATCGTAAAACAAAACCACGAATGGCATTAAAAGATTAAAAAGAAAAAAATCTTCGCTTGTACAATATAGATTTCAAAATTTGACTTTTGGATTTTTCATGACATACGTATTTGGTCATAATAGCGCTGTTGGGCATTGCAGGTGGTTCTCAAGGGCTTTTTTTCGAACGTGCTGCCAAGGGCGCTAGGGCAAAAATTGGTGGTTTTTTAGCCGTTAGACTCCGTTATATTGGTGTTTTTTAGCCGTTAGAAACTGTTTAAACTGTTACTCATCTGTTCTGTTATGTGCTGGCTTGATTTTTTTAGTTTTCCCGTCTATATACGCCAAAAATACTGCTGTGACCAACGGTCCAATCGTACGTAACGAACTACTGTATCCTATACCTGTCTCGTGACCGCTTACGCAAGCGTACGCGTCGGTTAATAAGTTAATAAGTTAATCCAAATCCCCTAGAATAACCAAAAATGAACAGGGGTAGGAAAAGAAAGGCCAATCTATTGTTCTCTCGTCTGCTCGAGTAATAGGATTAAAGTGAAAGGTACGGTGGCAATTTGTTTACTCAGCGATGACAGATGTGTAACCAACGAAACCTAACGAACCAACTTCGGATCTAACCGAACTGGCCTCGCCGAAACTCGAACCCCGACTTACTTGTCAACTTACGGTTTTGCTATGGCTGTAAATTAGAAACAGTTTTAAAAAACCAGTTCCATTCAAACTGACATCCAAAAAATCCACGAATCATTAAACAATTGTAGCTTCTTTAGTATTATCTTGAGCGAATGGATTCTGCCTGCGGTTGGGATTTCCAAACAGATATTGGATTAGCGCTTGTACTTTGTTTGCGGCAATGTGTGGATCCTATTTCAAAATTAGTACCATATGTCTGGAATCTTTTCGATACAAAGAATGTCTTAGAAATAACTTTCGAAATGCATTTGTAAGTTTTATTTTATTATTGGTAATCGTTCAAAATTATCAAGAACGTCCTGGGAACCCAAATATCATTTACGAGGATTAGAGATACCATCTATTAAACACAACACGTGAACGTTGTAAAAGGTCACGGCCGGGGGCTGTCATCGGATAAGATCGTTTGGGCCACGAGTCGGGGTTCGAGTTTCGGCGAGGCCAGTTCGGTTAGATCCGAAGTTGGTTCGTTAGGTTTCGTTGGTTACACATCTGTCATCGCTGAGTAAACAAATTGCCACCGTACCTTTCACTTTAATCCTATTACTCGAGCAGACGAGAGAACAATAGATTGGCCTTTCTTTTCCTACCCCTGTTCATTTTTGGTTATTCTAGGGGATTTGGATTAACTTATTAACTTATTAACCGACGCGTACGCTTGCGTAAGCGGTCACGAGACAGGTATAGGATACAGTAGTTCGTTACGTACGATTGGACCGTTGGTCACAGCAGTATTTTTGGCGTATATAGACGGGAAAACTAAAAAAATCAAGCCAGCACATAACAGAACAGATGAGTAACAGTTTAAACAGTTTCTAACGGCTAAAAAACACCAATATAACGGAGTCTAACGGCTAAAAAACCACCAATTTTTGCCCTAGCGCCCTTGGTGCTGCTAAAAAAAACTGAACGCTGAACAGCATTAAAACCCGGTACATCTTTCAGCTTGGTTTTGACCCAGAATTAGCTGGCTAGCTTTCAGCCGATAACCTTAACGCAATCACTACCATTTCCTCTATCAGCAGACACCTCAATACGTTATAAGGGAGTGCTTATCTGAATAAGTTTGAAGCCATGAATAAATTAACACTGGTTGTAAACACTTGGTGTTTCTTAATGAATTTGGAACCCGTCGAAGCGAATCATTCATGTTTGCCTCGCTCGTTTAACACGGAAACATCGAATAAAATATCCTGATTCAATTCTCTGGGAATGAGGAACGTGAACGAAGAGGTTCCTCTGGAGCCGAAAGGTGACAAGTCAGCAGAGACATATGTTGTGAATAAAGGACCAAAAGGAGGATATATCTTCACCAAACTGAAGCTTCTACTTCTGCTTCTTCTACTTATAATTCTTATCATCATTATAATAATTCTAGCCGCTTTACTCGGTGCAGAACGAGCGAAAAACGGAGCTAAAGGTGAGTAAGCTATAGAAATATAATACTATATTTTTAAAAATCATCGTTGTTTTTAAGGGTTAACAATTTTGCCTTAAAAAACATAAGGCTTATTATGATTTACAGATCGTGCTCCTTTTAAAAATACATACATAAGTAAATATATATTTGTTTGAGAAGAAAAAGTCAAGACAACATTTTTCCCGACAAGCCTGTTTCGTGAATTGCTTCACTCTTCAGGGGATTTAAGTAAGTATATATATATATATATATATATATATATATATATATGTATATTTACTTATATATATATATATATATATATATATATATATATATATATATATATATATATATATAAGTAAATATACATATATATATATATAGTTTGTATTATATATTCATATATATTGAGTGACATACTTATGCTTAGGAATGGTAAAAATTTAGTGTTATAATTTTTGTCGACAATGAAGCGTGGTGAACTAGACGCTCTATCTCCCATGCATTCGCTTCTCGGCAAGGAACCTGTCTGTCTTTTCTCACATCTAGCATAAATAAAAGATAAAGATACATGTTTGATATACTCTATATTACTAAGATTGCCTGATAAATCTTGAGTGTGTTTTACCGCTAACACTTTTTTAAAAGGACCAACATAGAAGCTGTACTTGGAGACTACTCGAAATCTTGTTGATGAATTTTTTATGAAAACTTAAGTGAAAATGTATGCATTAAACTACATGTATTTTTGACTTCAGGGTTGAAAAAAAAAAAACGGACAAATTCGCATATTGGAAACTTTTCTAAAGGAGAAAAATTCCTTACAAAATATGTATCTATCTTAATATATATCAGTCAATTAGAAACTCGAAAATGTTGTTTTAAAATCAAGAGGTGTTTTTGAAAAAAAAAAGCCAAAACAAATACCCGTCACGCAATACCAGCGTAGGAGGTCACGCAATGGGTTTTCACTAAAACATTAGTCAGTTTTCATTCTACTTTTCAGCAATTTTTTTTCCTTTTTTTTCTACTTAGTGTTTGAAAGTTTTATATGGGCCATTATTTTTAATTATTAATATTTTTCAAGCTTCAGTCACTAAGAATCAAACATTATTTTTAGTTTGCATATTTTGCTTTACTAATTTACTCAGTTTATTGCAGTTTATTGTTGTAAATCAGACGGTTAAGATAGCCATGCTGTTTCAGTATGGGAGACTATCAATGCGTTTAATTAACCATTCTGAGGCTGAGGAAAAACACTCGGTCAAGTTGACATTGAAGTGCATTGTGGGATTGTTTTAGGTGACGAAGCAGACGCCATCTTGAAAACATGCTCCATAAAACATTCACACAATTTTGCAATGCCAGCCGACCAGGGTTTTTTTCAACCTCGAATCGGATTGGTTAATGGACCTTTCTATATCTTGGGTGTAATGTTTTCCCATTTCATACCACTTGAAATTCTCTTTAGAATAAGATTATATGTTCGATTTGTGATCCATATTTAGCCCCCCACTTTTTGTGAAATTTTAATACATTTTCAATAAACTCAGCTCCCCCACCTTGCCATACAATGTCACTATTGAGACCCCCCAATCAAAAAACTGCTCCGCCGTCCCTGGTGCACGTGGTTAACACTAGATCGTAGTCGATTTCCGATTTTTTACAATCTAAAGTTTCAATCTACGTACACGATCACGACTGCAAAGACAGTGCCTCTCTAAAAGTTAAACACTCAAACTCGTTCTCGTACAGTCGTCGTCGGATCTAAAGGTCTCTATTCATGTGGCTTCTCATGTACAGCCGTTAAACTCTTGGACATAACTTGTGGTCTGAAATATCATATCCAAGGTAAATAGGTCCATTTCAACAAAACTAAGTACCCAAACCGCCATAGACTAAACACGATATATGACTCTTTCGTAGCCCAATACCATGACAGTAGGTCGAATGGTGGAAATAATAGCCCACATAATAGCAAAATATCTTAATCACTTTCAGTGTAAGTCGTTTTACAGTTATCCTGCGCTTTAAACCTTCTGTCTGCGCATGCGTACTCGTTTAAAAAAATCGAAAGTACTAGCAACAGTAAATTGAAACAAGCATGAAAATGCGGAACAGTCTTTTTAAAAATACCAGGTTTGAGCATGATATTATTATTATCATTATATATATATTTTTTAACACCATTGGCGTATTTTGCTCATCTTAGATCACGCTTCATTCCCTTCATTTATTTATTCTAAAAAAATCGTGCCTTCTGATTTGCTGTTTGAGTGGTCGGTTCTACTCAGTATCTACCCGCGGTCGCCGTCCGGTATCATGAGACCACTAACAATGATTAAAATCATTTACTACTCTTTGCAACAAAACTTAAATGAATGGCTGGGAATTTGCCTACGTGATAACTATTTTCACCCCTTTGCGGGCTAACGTTGGACCCTTTCGTAAAAAGTCTTAAAATTGATGTAAACACTTGATAGGAAAGGATTTAACTGCATTAGTTAAAAAATAAATTGGGTGGCCACGGTTACGCGCATTGCACTGTAAAATAAAACAAAACAACAACCACAACCACAAAACAAATATTCTCTGGCCTGATCAAGGCGATAGGACAGCGAAATAACTTGATAATTTGAATTTAGCATGATTGATCATATTTAGATCTTATTAACCGAGCGGGAGGTCTGTACGGGATAATCTTGATCGAGGTCGGAATGTACAGACCGAGCGCAGCGAGGTCTGTACCCGACTGAGCTCAAGATTATCCCGTACAGACCGACCAAGCTATACTTTTCCTCACAGATAGTCCCGGTGGATCAGTCGCTAAAGAAAAGGGTCCAGGAAACTTAACAACTCCTGCTCCATCATCAGCCCCACCTACAGGCGTGTGGTCCAATACACGACTTCCTGATTACATTGTCCCTACACACTATGATCTACATATGCTGGTCGATCCCAACAACGATGGGTTCAGTGGAAGCGAGGAAATCGTTATTAATGTTATCAAGAAAACGCCTACCGTGCTGCTGCATTCAAATGGCCTGGATGTCACAGAAGTCAAAATAGAGAATTCAAACAAAGGTTAGTATCTGAATTAGCTAGCTAGCTGCCCTTGGACGCATTACCTCCTGGTGCTTTAAGTTTGTATGTGTGTGCCACAGGTGTGTATCGATCTACACAAGATTGCAAAATCATTGCTAGGTTCAAAAAATGAGACGGAAATGGTAGATGGGAAGTACGTTAATTTAGATTTATCTAGTGATACATATGTCTCGTATAAGATTCATAAATTGTTGAACTGACAGAGAGCACCAAGATTTTTTAACGTAATTAGATATTTTATATCGACTTATGTCATTTCAGAATATCGTTAAATCTTTGAGCCTTTACGTTTTATGTTATGAACCCCGACCATCATTTTGTAACTAAGTGTACACGAGGCAAACTTCTATGATAGCGAATGTTTCCTCGCATCATAAGCAACTACACAATAAAAGGTATCAGTCAGATGCGTTTTCTTTCCTTACAGGATTAACATTAAAACTGCTCAGTTTATATCGTTGCATTGATTCCTTTACCTCGCCGGATTGCATGACTTGTAAAAGAATGCTTGATTGCAGTTTTGGTCAACTGTCAGTAATAACGGTCTTTGCTTGCAAAAATATCAAACATGTTTTTAAAATGTTTTTTTTTTTTCCAGATGTAAGCACGATAAAGAAACATTTTGATTTTCCGAAAAACCATTATCACGTGATAGAAACCGCTGAACCACTAGTACCAGGGACCTACGTCTTGGAGTTAAAGTTTAAAGGAACTTATAGCAAATCACTTTTTGGGTTGTTCAAAGGAACCTATAGGAGCAAAGATAATAAAGAAGCGTAAGTACATGGCATAGTTAGAAGTAATACCCTTTATCTAATTCATAGTTCAATGTGTTGACATGTTTTGTCTTTTTCAGACCACGTGTCTGTTTCTCTTTCATTTTCTTCGCTGTTGTTTTATTCTTTTATTCTTTTATTCTTTTATTTTTTTTATCAACAAGCTAGATTCCGTAGATTCTCGATCTGTGAGTTATATTTATAGCCGGGACAGGGGACACCATAGACCAACGCTGGACATGTGTGGCCGTGCCTTGACTTAGATCCACCCAGATACAGGGTTTAATCTGTGAGTTAGCCATGCCCTGACTTAGATCAGCCCAGGAGTTGTTTCAGGGTTCAATCTGTGAGTTAGCCGTGCCCTGACTTAGATCAGCCCAGAGGTTTAGTTACAGGGTTTTATCTGTGAGTTACTCGTGCACTGACTTTGATAAGCCCAGAGATTGTTTCAGGGTTCAAACAACGTTAGCCTTGTCCTGTCTTTGATTAGCCAAAAGATTGCTTTATGCTGGAGAGGCTATTTTGAGGCCTCGTTCGTCCAAAATACAGCTCCGTAATTCCATGCAACACCCAATGTATGTCGATACTACAAGTCTTCCTTTGAAACTCAGAAATAAAGCAGGCTGAATCGTGTTTGACAAAGTCTTTGTAGAACGACACTTTCATACAAATCCCTTTCAACTTTAGGTCGTTCGTTTCAATGCAATTTGAGCCACTGGACGCACGAAAGATGTTTCCGTGCTTTGACGAGCCCGCCATGAAAGCAACCTTCTCCGTGGACATTACCCACCCTATAGACATGATGGCCTTATCCAACAACATCGCAAAGGAGAAGAAAGACAAGGGGTCTACAAGAACCACCTTCTTTGACAAGACACCTGTAATGCAGACCTATTTGGTGTCAATTGCAGTGGGGCATTTTGAATCGAAAGAGATTACCTCAAAGAATGGTGTAAAGGTGGGTTTACCACTAACACTTTATGCTTGAAGTAGGTGGATCAAATAGATAAGAAATGGTGAAGCAAAACAAAGAACAAAACTTAGGTGTTGGACAATACAGTAAACAATAGAATAATGCTATCCCTTCATTCATATATGCGAAGGAAGTACGGTTAACAATAGAGAATATAAGAGACATTGTATTCCGTCACCCACGAATAATTGTTTTAAGTCACGTCATCCAGGCCAGTTTCTATACATTAACTGTATTGTTGACCCGAATGCCTCGATTTGAAACAATAGTTTGAAGGCAATAGAGCCGCCAATGGTACTAAATGAAACAAGAGAAAATAAGCTAAGAGAAGGAATCTCTGATATTCATGCCTTGTAACCATCATAAGCACCGTGTGATACTATTTTTAGAATCACATTTGCCATCTTTTGCTTTTGTGCACGCCCATACTTCGCGCTCTTCGTTGTCTACATTTCATTTTTTTAACGAATTAAAACATGAGCAGAGTAGAGCGCGCGCAGTACGCGAGTGCAGAAAAACAAACGATCAAATAAATGATTCTAAAAACAACAACAAACATTCTAAAAATAGCATCAAATATCTCTCATGATGGGGCGCGGGGATTATTGTCTTAGTTCATATGCTCTTGATAAAACCATTGCCTTAGAGTGCTAGTATTATTCCGTGTTTTGTTTTTCCTAGATAAGAGCCTTTGCTCAGCCAGGCAAGACTGACCAAATGGACTTTGCCTTAAAGATGGCCAACGAGACATTGACACAGTTAGAAGATGTTTTTGGCATTCCATACTCCATGACTAAGCTAGGTAACATTAGTACATTTGTTTTTCATCGAAAGTGAGGGTTTCGACTAGGCTATGTTTAATTGCTTTGTCCACAATGACAAACAAAAGCTACCAGTCAAGTGCTGTCTACGAAATGGTATCTATTGCCTGATGTCAATTAAGCGCATTAACTATATATATATATGTATATGTGTTTATAGATTTGGTTGCCCCACCGGAATGTTATATTGCCATGGAAAACTGGGGCTCTATTCGCTTTGAAGAGGATGGTCTGTTATACAAGAAAGAATTCTCTTCTGAGGAAATTCAACAGGATCTTTTAATGAGATGGCTGCCACATGAGATAGCTCATATGGTAAGAAGAGGGAAAGGAATTAAAAGAGAGTAAGAAAGCTGGAAAAGCGAATAGAAGAAAAGGGAAAGACAAAGACAGACGAGGAGAGGAAAGTTTATTAAGGATAATAGACAGAACTGAATAAAATAGAGCCAAGGGGGAATAGTCTAGGAATGAGATGAAAGAATTGCTAAGAGAAAAATTAAGAACAATATTTAATATCACAAATGTTCATGCATATTTGAATTTTACTTTCTTTCCGTTGTCTAGTGGTTCGGCAACCTTGTCACCATGAGATGGTGGGATGATCTGTGGTTGAACGAGGCACTCGCTGATTACTTTAATTATTTTGATGGATCGCCATCCTCTGTTAGCTCATGGAACAGGGTAAGAACAGTTTGTATTATGCAATTGCATGATTGATATTTTAATACTTCGTTCACACGACCTTTTAAACCTGTTTAAATGTTATTTAGTATAACTAGTGGTCGTTCAGACCGTGCGCACGGCTAACTTAATGATTTTCAGCAAACTTTGTTTAACTAAACCTTCTCGGGAAGGTATAGTTATAATCCTGTTTAAAAATGGCGACCAAATTGAAGGACGTGGAATAGGTACGCAGGTGTAATCATTGTCCATTAGCTGTATCGTTTATTTCACAGGATAAATTATTTCTTCATTCTAACGTGGGTGACGCATTGTTCCTCGATGGACTGGTGAATACTCGTGCAGTCATAACCCCCGTACCTCAGCCAACGATCGACACCTTTGATGATATCGTGTACAAGAAAGGTTCATCGCTGTTGAACATGTTGAAGCATACATTCCCAAGTGTAAACAGGAAGAATTTCATTGCTGGTATGCAGGTACGGACGCGTCGTGTCAGTCTGTTAGAACTCTCAATCATACCATATGTTTTAGGATTTTTGGTTCATTTCGTGGCAACATTGTTGTGTTGTGTATTGCCTGGGGTCTGACAAGCCGTCGGCAATAAAATACCTGAATGAATTGTGGAGCGTTTCGATGTAATCCTCTTAGTTTGCGGTTTGCGGCAAGCGATGTAAAATGATGTTTCTTTTGTTATTGCAGAAATATCTAAAGCAACATTCCTACAGCAATGCAGTTGGCGATGACATGTGGTCAGCTTTGCAATCGGTATGTATATACGTATGTACATAGCATCTGCGCGCAGCAAAATTTTTTTTTACCTAGCATCAACTTTTATCCAGAAATGACACATTGTAAGAACTCGATCCAAATGACAAAAATGTATATTTGGTGACCAGACAGGGCACGTTACGAAAATGAAGACATCTTGTGAACAAATCATAGCGCGCAGGACCACTGTTCATCCATTCAAAATATAGGCCTTTAGTGCAACGTTAAAACGAAGACGCGATCACGTTTCAAAACCATTTTTCCTTCAAGCGCCATAATACACGGCGTTGTTTTTTCGCGAGTTGTTGCTTTTTCACGCACTAGAGAGAACGTCAACGGCATTATTATTGACAACGGTCGCGCGAGAAAAGCGCTTTGAAAAAAACGTGCTCGCAACATCATCTTCGCGTCGCCGTCTAGGTTTTGCTGTCCTCGTGCTTAAGGTCTCTTAATGTTCATGCAAGGCAATGGTACGTTTGCATTTCTTTTTTTTATAGAGATATTAAAAAAAAAAACATAGCAAGTTAAAGGAATTAAGAATAAAACTGTTAAAGTTTAGTACTTCACCGTGAACAGCCATACCCTTGCAGCACTGATGCACGGGTTTTTCTGTAATCAATTCTACATTTAATATTAATCTCCCAAATGACAACAATATATATTTCCTCTGTTAAAAGGAACGAAATAACGACACCAGGTGATTAAATCACAGCGCGCCAGACGTTCATACATTCAAAATACAGACCTTATTTGAACATACTCTTTCAGCACAGATGCACTTTGGGTTTTTATAATCGTTTCACATTCATTAGTAATAAAGCTTTGGATCTTATTCTCGATTTAAGACATGTTCCGTAAATGAATGTGAAAACATTAAAGAAATTATGGATCCTTGGATGGAAAAGGCTGGTTATCCCGTCCTGACGATCAAGAAATCTAGCACGGCGGCCAACAAGTACACAGTCACGCAAGAACACTTCCTCTACGACATTACCGCTAAACAACAAGATACTTTGTGAGTCTCATTTAAGAAAATTTGGTTGCGTAATTGATAGTTATTATTACTTGATTTGTATTTACCGAGACGCTAGTCTTTTTTTAGTATTTTTTGAACACAATTGAATTTAATAAATAATGAAGAGAGAGTTTTTTCTTCAAATTTTATTTATCTCTGCAAGCGGGACACATCGACAAAGGAGCGTGCGCGCTATATTCACCTGTAGGTGAATATATAACACCATAAGACGTAAATTGTCGCCAGTGATGACCCCGCATTCATTATATTCATTTGTAATATATATATTGGAATTTGAAAGTTGTTGTCTATAACGTTCATGTGTCTACGAGGCAGATGTTACACATTTCTCGTTCTTTGATTTACATCAGATTTTCGGGTTTGTATTGTTTTTGATTAAGAGGAAAACAATCAACGTTGCACGCTTGGAAGCTTTTGAGGACGAAGATAACTAAAACTAAGAAACACCCTGTGAATCGTTTTGTAGAAATGGAATGTTGAAACACCACATAAAAACTCCTTTGATCGATGAAACACTACAGTAATCGTGATCTTTTTTTCTTTTCTTTGCAGATGGAGCATTCATTTTACATACAGTTTGTCAACGAGTAAATCTAATAATAAACCTGCTACGATTAAATCCAAGTGGATCAAAGGCAAAAAACAAGGTACACAAAACTGAAATGGACGGACGGACGGACGGACGGACGAACGGATGGATGGATGGATGGATGGATGGATGGATGGATGGATGGATGGATGGATGGATGAAAGGTTTTCTTTGTCCTTCACAAATATATAACAATAAAGCTTTTATCTTCTCTGTGTTTTTAGTCGACATAGAATGGGCTGGCAATGGCTGGATCAAGGCAAACATGGACCTGACTGGTTTTTACCGGGTCAATTATGACGATGATGTGTGGACCAACCTTGCTCAACAGCTTCAACACAATCATTTTGTAAGTGCATCACTATAACTATAATAAAAAGATATAACTAGCTAGAAACTAGTGTGAGCTGCGTCGGTGTTTCTAATGAAACAGTAATGATGAAAAGGTAAATTATACACCGTGAAAAGATGAAAAAACTTACTGACCTTTCGGACGCTAGTCCTCCGACGAAGGACTAGCGTCCGAAACGTCAGTAAGTTTTTTCATCTTTTCACGGTGTATAATTTACCTTTTCATCATTACTGTATAACTATAATACGCAAGTTCAAAACGCCATGTTGTCCCGATTACGAAATAGAATATACGATATTATAATGACATACCCGGTACAATTAGATCACAACTTCACCTGAATGAGACAATGATTACATCCCATGAATCATGATGGTGATGGCATGACATTGGTAACAAAGGTTACAATGATGACAGTGTTTCATCATTGCGTAGCGCTTCATTATTGCTTGCTAACCGACTATCAATATCGTACTTCCTGATGTTTGCAGGTTTTCTCAGAAGCTGATCGTTACGGCTTGATTGATGATGCTTTTAATCTTGTTAGGTAAGGAATGGCTGATAAGTTCCTGTGTGCAAAGCAAAACAGTGTATTCATCTGTATATCTTCAATATGTGTTTACCAAACAGATATATTTGACAAACATTATCAGCATTATCAGCAGCATCGTTACCTTGACCATGACCATCATTATCTCAAAAATCATCAATAACGATTAACATGATCACTACCATCACCACCATGTCACCCACCATAACCACTACCACCATGATAATTCATCAGTACCTTCTTCAAATAAAAGGCCCACTATAATTATCACCATCATCATGATTCATTAATGCCATCTCCATGTCATGGGTTCACCGTAATCACCACCATCATCATGATTCATTAATGCCATCTCCATGTCATGGGTTCACCGTAATCACCACCATCATCATGATTCATTAATGCCATCTCCATGTTATTGGCCCACCATAATCACCACCATCATCATGATTCATTAATGCCATCTCCATGTTATGGGCCCACCATAATCACCACCATCATCATGATTCATTAATACCATCTCCATGTCATGGGTTCACCGTAATCACCACCATCATCATGATTCATTAATGCCATCTCCATGTCATGGGTTCACCGTAATCACCACCATCATCATGATTCATTAATACCATCTCCATGTCATGGGTTCACCGTAATCACCACCATCATCATGATTCATTAACGCCATCTCCATGTCATGGGTTCACCGTAATCACCACCATCATCATGATTCATTAATGCCATCTCCATGTCATGGGTTCACCGTAATCACCACCATCATCATGATTCATTAATGCCATCTCCATGTTATGGGCCCACCATAATCACCACCATCATCATGATTCATTAATGCCATCTCCATGTCATGGGCTCACCATTAACACCATCATTTTATCACATCCGACAGGCAAACTATAATATCCTCTGGAAAGAACAGTTAGAATCATATATAAAGAAGAACGGTTTCAGATTAATTGCCAATCAGCAAGAATTGGAAAACGATTGTATGATATTCTTTACTTGATTATTTACTAAGGTGTAATTAATTTCAGAGGACAGCGATTGAACGTAACAAAAGCTCTAGACATGACAAACTATATGATCAAAGAGAACGATTACCTCCCATGGAAATGTGTACAAAAAAACATTGGATACATTCAAAGTATACTTCCCCCTCATAGTCACACGTATCATCACTTAAAGGTTAGTACCTAAATCAAAATATATTTATTTAAAGAATAAGTAACGCGCGGTCATGTCTCTGTATTGTGATGTTAACACGCTGGGAGCTGTAGAGCACGAGAGAAGCAAGCTTAGGAACACGAGGAGTATTCGGGCCAGTGTTTCTCTTGCTTGATGTCACATTACACGGACATAAGCAGCGGTTTTATGATATTGTTTTTATAAGATATGTTTTAACAGTTTTGCCTAAACGTGTCGCTGTCGACCTCTGCGCGCGTTATGTCTTAAGTATTGCATCCAGCCAATGAACACGCGCCCATGCGCCCGAGCGCGTTATATTTTATATGTTTTAAAAGTGGAACTATAAACCATTCTTGAATACAGGTCCAAAGATTTTGATGTTTTTCTTCCAGCAGTTAAACGTGAAAAAAAAAAAACTACTTTCCAAGTAATATGGTGGTGATAACTTGTGGGACCTGTTTGATACTAAAACGAACGAACAACTTGTAAATCAGCTCAAAGGAATTGACTAAAAAAATATTTGAAAGGGATTCTGGTATGCATTAGTTGTATTAAGACGTCAAAATGACGATTTGTCTGTTAACATTTAATCTACCTTTGATTTGTTCGTACAGCGGTATATGGCTTTCCAAAGTGAGAAGTTATTCAATGATCTTGGAGTTCAAGATTCTGGGGAACATCTTGACAAGTAAGAACAAGTTTTATAGATCTCAGTAATTAAAGAACGCTTTAATGAAAAAAGTAGAAAGGAACGCTTTTAACAATTAATTGTGCTCAATGAATTTGTTTCTTAGACTAAAAAGGCTCATTGTAACTGGATTCCAATGTGACTTGGGCACCAAGAAATGTCTGGGAAACCTGACAAGGATGTTTAATGAATGGAAGAAAGATCCTTTAACAACAAGGTAAAATAAACTTTTTGCAATAACTTACAAATTTCTCGCGCGGTAATTGGTTATTTTTTATCATCAATAAGAGGACAGACAGATAAAACTGATGTCAACGAGCGCGCGCTCTTTCCGTTGGTTGTTTTGATCACTAAAAAGTTTTTATCGTTTTTTTTATTGTAAAAAAACAAATACACATCGGTTTTTTAAGTGTATGTCCTCTTATTGACAATAAATTTCGTCATCACATTGTCAAAGTAGTATGCACACTACTTTGACAATGTGATGACGCAATTTATCGTCAATAAGAGGACATACACATAAAAAGCAGATTTGTATTTGTTAAGTGTGCTGAATGTCATGTGAACTACTCTGGACAAGCTTGAAAAGTCAGTTAATTCATGGGATGATTGATTGATTGGTTGGTTCAGGCTGGTTGGTTGGTGATTAGTGAGTGATTAATGATTGTTGGCAGTGGTAGGTAATTGTTGGTGGGTTGGTGGGATGGTGGGTTGGTGGGTTGGCGGAAAGCTTGAATCTTTAATAAATAATTCCATTCTTTGTATTAACCGTGCTTTGCCTCGACTAACTTCGTTAAATATGTTTTTCAGCGTAACCCCAGCTCTTCGTAAACTTGTTTACTACTATGGCGTCAATCAAGGAATTCCAGAAGACTGGGAACGAGTGCTGCAGGAGTTAATGAAGACGAGCGTACCATCAGAAATACAACCACTTCTCATGGGACTGGCAGGATCACGTGATACCTGGACCCTTTATAAGTAAGATCATACTTGTTGCATTATTTTATTGTATCCACCGTATTTTACCACGTTTCGTACATCGATTCACTGATCAAATACAAAGCGTTCAATCGATACTGCAATGTTCAATTTGAATAACCCGTTCAAACCACCTTGTATCCTCGACTGAATGCTTTGTGTGTGACCATTAACCGATTTATGGAAAGTGGTGAATGCTGATGTATATCAATATTTTTTATTTCTGATATAGATACATGAAAATGGCGGGAAACCAGACAATAGTGAAGAGACAGTATGCTAAATACGTGTTACATTATGTAGCCAACCATAACCCTGATGGACCTGATGTAGCCTGGACGTTCCTCCAGCTCAACTGGCAAGACATCAAACAAAAGTAAGGATTTACGCAAACATGAAAGATAATAAAGGAAAGAATGGACAGACAGACAGAAGGCAGGCAGGCAGTACGCTGCCCTTGGCAGAAACGAATAGGTTCAGGGCTGAGTATCTTTAATTAAATAAGGAAGAAAACAGAAATGAAACTTTTAAATCTATTGATGTTCACCGTTAATTATAAAACATTAAAAAAAGCTTGGTAATAAAAACAGCAGTTTTAGTTGAAGAATTGTTCATTTCACGAAGTCACGAAGTAAGTTGTGCCAAACTCCCACTCGTTTCTGTCAAGGATTGTCGAGAGTGAAGAGTGATCGGTATGGAATATTTTCATGATTTGTTCTAACGAGGCTTGTGACAGTTGTGGAGTAGAAACAGCTACATTAAGTAGAAGAATGACAATGAAAAAAAAAATTTTAACCACATTTACCATAATTACACCGTTATTGTCTCACAGCGGTGGCCCCATACAAGCGATGATGACGTATATACCAACAATCACAAGAAGACTCTCTACTTCTTATCAACTAGAGCAGGTAAAGATTGACTTGATAGCCATGTTTGTTGTCGGTCCTTTGGAAATAAGATCCTAAAGGAATGAGTAAATATGTAAATAATATCAGCACAGAAGAAAATATATACACCGAAAAAATTGCAGACAGAAGTTCGGTAAGATTCTACATCGTTGTAACGCCAAATGGATTGCAATCACTTCGCCCATAGTGCATTTCGGGCTTGGTAAGCATCATCTTCACCACCATTTTTGATTTATTTCCTCTTTCGTCATAGTTTAATAATACGGCAACAGGTGCCATCAGGTGTCATGCGCCGCTATACGGCAATGTGTCGCACCGCTGTCGGTACGAAATAAGAAGCCTGGGGACGTGGGTTTGATTCTAGCCTTGACTGAGCAGGATATGTGAGATGAGTTTGTTTGATGTGTTGTTCTCTCCCTACTCTTTTCTTCCGGGTTCTCCGGCTTGTTGGTTGAGTGTTATAGTTCGTAAATGTATGTGATGGGTGGGAGTGATGGGTGCAAAAAATCAGCTTAAATTACTGAAGTTTGATAAACTCTTTCTATATTCTTACAGCTTACAAATTTCATCAATAAGAACCTGAATGGGGAACCGATGCCAAGAGGACTTCGAAAGGCTGTAGAGATCGTAAAGTTGAATATCGCCTGGCGAGCCGCTCATGAACCCGATCTGGAGAGATGGCTGAAGAACTTCTTGGCAAAACAAAATCTACCCGTCCAAAAATTCCGGCCATTTGATGGGTTTTCTGAACCAGCGTGAAAACGTACTTCTCAAGTCAATAGTCCTCTTTATCTTGGGCGTAATGCATGTTTTACCGGGCCTATTTCAGACCATGTGCCCTCCCCTTGAGTATCATTAATATTTTTTTTAAATTTAAACATATAAATTCTTTAAGTTTGCTCCAAGAGCTCTCATTCGAGCTCATCTAGGGAGTGCACTTGACGCAAATGAAATAAAGAATCCTATAGAGGTTTTGAACCACCGCGTGACGGCAGCCATGTTAGATGGCAGGAACAATACAATCGTTTTACATGAGAAAGAATAAATTCCAAAGAGCAAAGGGATTTTATTGTTCTGGCAACTAACCACAGGCAGCTCAAGCTGTAGTTTGAGCGTTGGCACTTGCAAAACCTCTATAGAGACGTCTCTTGTATAGAAAAAACGACTTCCGGGTTCCAAACGAAAAGCAGTCCTATGAAGATTTTTCTTACTTTTTCTCCATGACAGGATCTTTCGTCCAAAGTTCTCATAGTTTCAGGTGAAGGTTGAATCATTGAGAACATTTTTCTTGACAGCTAGGTTTTGCGAGCAGTTGGACCCGGAAATACGTCACAACTTAAAGGTTCTATCCCAAAAGGAATGCAACGGGGTCTGAAATAGGCAAAACATTATTGCGCCCAAGGTAAAATTATATTGCCTGAAATATACTGTTTTCACGCCGTTTTGAGCACTGGCACAAAATTCTATGTTAAAATATAATGTCACCAAAACTCTTGATGAAATTCCGTTTTGAAACATCAAAACATGTATCAATTGTACGTTTGCTGCCATTTTTGCTATTTAAAGAATCTAAATTTGTAGGCGGCAATGGCTCAAATATTCAGTGATATCGCTGGATTTTGAATTTCTCTGAGTCAGTCAAACAGGCTGGCAGATCGACAACCCAGTGTTAGTACAGCTCCTGATATTGGGCTAGAGTACACACCATATATCCGTAAAAAACATTTCAAGAAATTACACAATTAAGTAAGTTCAGTAGACCTCAGTAGACCGTAGACCTACAAAACTTTGCACTAAGGTGTACAATATTTTAGTTAACTTTTTCACGGATATACACTTATTTCAATAAAGTTAGTCACCAAAAACCTAGAAAGCTGAGATCACTGAGCATCATGGGAAACTTTTCATATCAAAAAAGCATATATATACAAAGCTTTTTTAATACAAACTGCAGCTCATGATGCTCAGAAGAGGTGAGACTGTAACCGGTAAATGATTCGCAAGTCCATGCACAGTTATCAAGCGGTTGAACGTGTAAAATGAATTTACCAATAATCCTTGTCGGCCTCAGCTTTATATCTTTTCAGGTGACTAACGTTATTGAAATAAGTGTATGGTGTGAACTATACTAGTAATTGCCAATATGCCATCTATACAAAAGACCTGGTCTTTTGGGTATCCATTTCAAATCACGTGTCATTCCATTCCAAATAAAATTCTGTTTGGGTTGTATCCATATTTATTATATAGTTAAGATAGTACGCGCGCGCTGATTGGTCGAAAACTGTGCTATATTAGTGAACGGAGCACAAAAAAGCTGTTTTTTTCATCAATCATCTCTCTCCTTGTGTGCAACATTTAAGCAAAGAAATGATACTTGAATGACACGTGGTCTAAAACGGGAAAACACCAATGCCCAAGGTAAAGTGGTGTATATACCGGTCAGGTGTTGTCTATTTTAGTTGGTGGGAAATGATGCACGCTATCTACACGACACCGTTGATTATGCAGCAACAGTAAACACTATGCACGCAAAGGCACTTGGGATGCCCTGGCTTCTTTACTCAGCCTATAGTAGAACATGAGAAGGGAGGTGGGGGGAAGGGGAGGAGAGGAGTTGGAATAAGCCACAACAGCCAACCAGATATAACAAAGACTGCATTTTACCTTATTATGCTTTTATTCCCCAGTTACCATAGCAATATCAAATCACCATAGCAACGATTATTCCTCGATGAGTTACGAGATTGTAAAAAAATAAAGTTACAAACATCACTACAGTAGTTTATCAATTACTAGGCGTCTACTCAAACTTGGAACCACAGGCAACCCGAAATTGTATACTCCCTGCTTTTCCATTAGCATCCGCGCCTGGTAATTCAGTAATTCATTATTATTTTTTAATTATTACAATGGATTTCCTGTGGTTCCATACTATAGATACCAATAATATCCAAGCTGCCTGGTCGACCAAATATTATAACAATGTATCCCCTAAAATTAAACCTTAACTAAAATATGAAGAGTTAGAGTGCAAATAATATACCCGTGAAATAGTTAGGATGAAATAGGAGATAGTTAGCGCTTAATTAGACAAGACATAGGAATTCAGTGAGGCATGACAAGGGCACGGGCGTTTACTAGAGTAACAACTCAATACGAAAATGCCCAATAGATACGAAAATGCGAACATGTCAAATTATACGAAGGAAAAGCATGTACAATATAATATTGTTTCAGTTTTTGTAAGTGTGTTTAAAATGCGCGCCTTTGAGTAGCACACGTGCACTAGTTTACCGTCACGGCTCGCCTATTTTAATTAATTAGACGTAGGCAACCAAAGGTTAGTAATTAGTTAGCTAGCTATCTATTTCACGGGTATATTATTTGCACTCTATTCATCAAATCCATAAGTATCGACTACTATACTCCAATACCATTGGTCAACCTGGTACCAGGCCATTGTGTTGCGCGGACGAGAACGTCAACCCTATACTATACTTGTTTTTGCATTGTGATGGGTTGAATAGTTATAACAGTATGCAAACATTGATTTGAAACAGAAACAAGTTTTACAGGTTTGTTTTTGCGTCCATAATTTGGACAAATATAGGAAACATTTTGAGATTATCACGTGACACAAGACAAAAAACCCGTTCTTGCATAGGATTCCATTAACATTATTTTACATTAGTTTACTTTGCATTAATTTATACAAATAAATATCTTATACATTTTTATCTTCATAAGAGTCTTTGAGAATATTATTGTGAAGATGGAAAAAAAAACTGTTATCGACTTTCACATCCCCATAACCCCATAATGCCTTGCGCCTTTGGGGGGTAACCAATCAAAAAACTGTCCCAAATTGAAAGTTTTCTTAATTGAATTTATACTATACCTGCTTTTATCTGTACAATACTGATTATTAGTTTATTCCAAGTTATTTTTGCGTGTACAGATCATCAAGAGTTTTGGTCTTACAGAAAATGTATCAGTTACTTACGAAAAAAAGTTTAAAATTTACCTTAAACGTCTTCAAGCTTCTATCTTTTTCTGTTTTCTACTTCTTCATTTTATCTTTGGATACCAAACAAGGTATTTCCAACACTGTCTGATCAGCCTTCAGCAAAATAAGTGGATTTTTACCCTCTGGTTACCCCCCAAAGACGCAAAGGATTATGGGAATGTGAAAGTCGAAAATGTCGAGTAATCTTGCTAAGACTACTATTGATAATTGACTAAATGTGCAACTATGGTTATGTCACGTGACTTATCCCCAGTCATTTTTAATCGACTCATCAGGTGCTTCTAGAGTCTGACGAGTGATATACGAGGTTTTGTATACCCTTATCATTAAATAATTAATATTTTATTAATGTAGCAATAAGTATTGCTTTATAATTTGGCGCCTGTTTAGCGACGTAAATCCACGATTTACCTCTTTCAAAAAAGATTGTCGTTCCTGGAGGCGATAGGAGATAGGTAATTCCAAGATCCAAGTATAGCTGGAATAACTCGTTAATTTTATTATTATTCTCATCAAGAACACAGAGGATATGCTGAGATTTCCAGCGTTGTTTGTAATCGACGTTTTAAGTACCATGATTGTTTAATTACACGACCGTATTTCCTTTCCGTCTTGAAATAACCTATCACCTATCGCTTATGGCTCCCAACCGTCAACCTTTATTGTAATAGGTGTATAAGCAATTCGAAATGAAGGAGAGATAGAAAGAAAAGAGAGAGGGATAAAGAGAGTGTTAAAAAAGTTCAGGTAACTGTACTAAGTATAATATTATCTGAGAAATGAAAGACGTATATTATTAGTCCGTCATTCTTATTCCTTTGAAGATATCGCAAAAATAATTTGAATAATTCACTCTTGACAGGGGGAAGTAAATCCATATAAAATTGAAGTAATTTAAGTCGAACGTTAGCGACTCTCTCTTTAGTAAGTTACACGATACTCTTCGCCTTTTTTTTTTTTTTTTTTTTTTCATTTTTCCCATGAAGCCAATTTTTTGGGTTGCCTGTGTCGAAGTTTTTGAAATCACAAGTATGGCAAAAAAATTGAATTTAACAGTTTTTTGACTATCAAAACCTTTTTCAAAATGTAATTATGACCTTATGGTATTTTGAGGTACGTTTGTATGTACTCAAGCAAGAATATCCTTAGGACCGGGAAAGAGAGGGTAAATTAACTTATTACTATTATGGTACACAAGCACGTGACTGTAAGTCGTCTAACATCCAACACAGGTAGCCCAAGCAATGGAAAAAAACAAAGTTGAAAATTATCGTGTCTCTTGCTTTTCTAGATAAAATCGGCTTATGCGAGGCGAACAATAAACGTATGACCAGCTCTGATATTTACAAATTTTAATGAACGAGTTTAGTCCCTGTAAAACAAACGGCTTTTTGTTTTATTTGAACAGAAACGCTCGTGCTTAAAAATGATGTTAAACATCAAAACCGGTCACGCATTACGTTCTAATATAACGAGTAACTTGCTTTATAATAATAAATAGTATGGGGGAAATATAAGGTTAAAAAAAATTCAACGCAAATATCACTGACATTCTTTGAAATGTTTGCCTTTATCACGCGATTTGGCTTGATTATAGACCAAAAGGAGCAGTTTCTCCTTACTTGAAGTCCTATTTATGTTAATTTAATTAGAGGATAAGAAAAACAATTAAACAGAGATGGTCCCGGCTATGAATACCAATATTAGAACTAAACATTTGCTAGGGGAAACAAGTTTGAACATTAAAGGAAAGTTCCTGAGAAAAAGTTAATCCTTTGATCTGGAACATATAACAAGTGCAAAAATATTGGGCAAAGGCCTTAATATTTTTTTGCAGTTTCAATAAAAAGAAAGTTGTTTTGTGAAGAGAGATTTTACATATTGAAGTATCACGTGACTAGGCAAGCATTTCAGGTCCACCAATCAATAAACACTATTCATTCCTACCATATCCTAATTCATTTTCGTTTACCACTTCTCTTGTATCGCGGAAGTACTCCTCGTCATTCTGGAAATCCTCTTGTGATGGATAGTAATAATTACGAGCAAACTGTCTTTCATTACTGTACTCGGGTTCTTCTCGGTAGTCGTTGTGTCCAGGGTACTCCTCTGGTATCAAATCCTCCATGCCAGTCATTCTTTCTTCTAAATCTTCGAATTTCACCTGCTTGGTATGGGCTTTGAACCAATTGATTGCGTCGTGTCTGTTCTGATTGGACCAGTCCACGTTTGCTTGAATGCTCTCTAAGCTCTGTTTGCTGGCACGTACCGCAGATGCCATGTCATGATTATCAAAGAATGCCTTGACCTGAACAAACACATCATTCTTTATTAACAATGTGGTTTGGCGATACATAGACCAAAAGTAGGGCTGGGGATTTTGTCCACGCTAATCCACAGGGACCCCATCAAAATAGACCTTGGATCGAGAACCGTTTAGCCAAGTGGGGCTTTTAAAGTTTCTTAAGCGTTTTGACTATTCGTGTCAAAATAAAAATAAAAAAACAAAAAAAAATTCATCTCATGGAGGATTGAATTTGAGATTGGTGATCCACTCGCCCCAGAACCAAAGAAGCATGAGGCCATTGGCCATTACGAGGTCGAAGAAAAAACTTGGTGGAGTTGGCGGTGCAGTGCAATAAGGTGTTGTGTTATTGGACATATTAACGAGATGACGTCTGTTCCGTCCCCTAAAACAGTCCCAAAATGCACTGCAATATCAACTAGAACCAGTGGAGAAGACTTTAGCCACATCGATTATCTTGTACGAACTTATGGTTTGGAATCACTTAGACCAAAGAACAGTAAGCCCCATACTCTAGTTTCGAGATGGTTGTGTCTAGATGGGATACCGCAGTCCAGGTGATTTCACCGGGGAACAGGAATCCAGGGGGTGGAGGATAGGGTAGGGGGGAGCTCAAAATATTTTTTGCACAGCCAAAAGATGACAGTCATTGCCATCCGGTAATAACAGCGGAGAGGGACACTATATGTAAAGTTCCTTAACCTCCCCTCCCCTCTCACCTATAATACCCACCTTTTTGTACATTTCCTTAGTACTAAAGTGCGATGACGTTCTGAGGATAAGACGGCTGAAATCAAACGAACCAGTGGCATACCTATGGTGACAAAAATAGGAAAAATATTGCGTATGAGTGTGAAAATACTGCTTTGTTTTCAAATAAACTGAATTAATCTCATGAATCTCATAAACAGCCCACAATGACAGGAAACAGATGTACTACATATTTAATCAACAACAACCGCTACTAAGGCGCGCTCTGGTTGGCTAAGTAGCGTGCACCATATTCCCAATCGTGCATGCTGACGTCCAACTAGCGTGTATAGAGACTTATTTTCTTTATTTGTGTTTTGTTTCGCACAAAAAATTCAAGAAAATAAACCAGAAAAACCATATACAACCATATTTTAAGGTTAAAACCACATATATTTCACGCCAGAGTGTCACGCAATTCTGTCAGCACGAGTGACAAAATGGCGTCGTGTTAACGTTAAGCGTCATAATAGTCGAAGTTATTTTATCCTTTTCTACTAAAAAAAGGTATTTAAGAAATGGAGAAAAAATCTACTATCTATATTTAAACCAACATCCAATGCACTTGTTATAAATTTTCATTTGAATGTTTCATGCTTACCTTTTATAGAGCTCATCCCAGTTACTTTGAACAAAATCCCAAGCTTTTTGACGAGCCACGCAGTTACCAGCAACTGACGTTATCACAGCTACAGTATCCTGACTGCGAAACTTTGTTCTGTCCAAACTCATTTTCAACAGTCTAGAAATGTAAACACGACAATCATAAAGCACTGTTCAAGGCAGCAAGCAGGTCAATCACAACATTGACAGTACGTGTTACTCCTCCCAGTAGACCGAGGCACTTGTGATTCCTTTATCGACTTCGTAGCGTTTGTTATGTTAACCCAAAGGTGCATTTCAGATGGTCCACGTGATGCTAATGTTGTACCACGTGGACAATTTTTATACCACATGATTAAAACTTGACTGCATTTCGGTCACGTGGTTTAAAAAACTTGTCCGTGCATCACGTGAACGATTTGAAATGCACTAGAGGTTAACATAACTGACGCTACAAAGGTGATTAAAGACCATTGCCTGGATCTACTGCGAAGAGTAGTAATCATATGCGCTTTTCCAGTGGAAATAGGAATATAGCAACGTGACTAAGAAAAGTCCGAGCCATGAATTAACCGTAATCCAAAACGTCTCAACATGCATGACCTCTGCATATAAACCGTCCTTTTTTCACGAGGGTAGCACTTAAGAGCCAGTGGCTAACAAACCTGTGGACCTCATTCCATGATAGAATTGGAATTTAGGAGTTGATTTTTGAGGAGGGAGGAAAACCGGAGAACCCGGAAAACCCTCGAAGCACAGGAGAGAACCAACAAACAACTTTACTCACATACAACACCGAACCCGGCGGGACTCGAACTCGGGTCGCATTGATGAGAGGCGAGCGCTCACACCGCTACGTCACCCGTGCTTCCCATTTTTTCCAGAGTGATGGAAAGTTAACAGTCTACTAAGGTTCAGTAGTTTTGAACATACCTGTCCAAGAGAGAGACTTTCTTGGTAGTTGTTAGGGCATACATAAGCTTTCTTTTCTCGGATGCAACAGTTGCACTCAAGTATTCCTTTAACATGTAATCAAACTCTTGTTCACCACCTTCCCGTACACCAATGGCGTAAACCACGTTACGAAGATTAGGAGAAATTCTGCCAAACACAAAAGAAAACAACAATCAATAACGAGTCCCAATTGGATTAGAATAGAGCCTCTATTAAGTGGACAGCAAGAGCGCATAAATAAGAGAGGAAAACGTCTTATATTGTGGCGCGCACCATGTATATTCCCAGTTAGGCTATTTTTAGTAATCGCATGCAGTTTAAATTTCGCCTTACCCTACTCCCGTGCGTCATCAACTTGCGCGCGCGCGGCCTTTCCGTTTATCGTTTTGATTGTTTTGATGACTGAAAACAAAACGGAAAAGCACGTTTCACTGCAAAGTTTGGATCACTTTTGACGTCATTTAATGTTCGATTACAGTTTTCATGTCGTAAGCACAAGCAGGTCTAGCCTCTAATCGATAATGGTTCTAAGCCAATCAGCGCGAGATAAATTTCCAAGTTATGGTAAAAAATCTCAAGGAATCATTACATAAATAAACGTACAAAGGTCCTTTGCTGGCTACTTACCGCTTGCCAGTTCGTCTCCACTCATCGAACATCTTTTTAGCTTCTTTTGTGGCCTTCTTGTGGCCGTATTCAGAACCAAGTCTTAAGACCGAGGCTCGAAGATACCTGACAATATGTATGTATGTTTTGAATAAATAACAAGTTGTTCGAAGGTAAAAGATCCTTCAAAATTGTTTGCCGCTCTGAGGTCATGCATAACGACATATGTCATATGTCGACATACACCTATTTTTTGCATTTTCGAGGTCTGAAATAGAACCAATTCTTCGATTGCGCATTACGTCATCGCCGCCATGTTGGTGCCATTTAACAAAAGATTTCTCATTAGCATCCATTGTTAACGGCACCACAATTGCCGCCATGTTTTTGTCATTTGACTCTCTTGGGAATGCTTGAAAACCCATCAATTCGCCAGCGTAGTTCATCGTTCAAAAGTTAGCATAGTTACATATTAACTTGCTACGACATAAGAATAAAGACATGCCAATCAATTTCCTTTATGTTTAACTCACAGTCCATTTCGGTCGAAGATTTCAGAAGTCCGAGATACGTTTTTTTTTTTGAAATAGGTGCATGACTAAGTGATGGGTCCTAAAGACCAATTTCATATCTCTTGAAAGTGTTATTGTTTAACGTCACATGGTGTCATCTAGAACTCACTTTGTAATCAATAGGAAACAACTTCTAACTAGAAATATGACCAATTTTCTAGTTTAAGGCATAGCGCTGCATTCTAACGAGCTTTATCGTGAGAGCCAAACTATTTAGGTGGGGGTATAGGTGTAGTTATACTACAATAGTCTGATGGAGCTATCAACGCGCATTTCCAACTGGTAATCAACTGACTTACTTCTGCAAATGACTGCCTTTGTCTTCCCAACCCAGTTCCTCAACGATGGGCGTCAGCTGTTGCAGTACATATTTCTACAAACACACCAAATGCTTATCATCAAACCTAAAACCTTGATCTAAATATATAGAGGTTTTTTACCGGCCAGGCTATGAGGTCCGAATAGGGAAAACTGCGCCCTATGTTTTGAATACACTTGAGGGCACGGTTTTCCCTATCCGGACCTCTTAGCCTGGCCGGTAAAAAACTTATTGATTTTCCCCCACTTACTTTTCCATTTGCAATTTGTTTTGTTGTTTAACAATCCGTTCTCCTATGCGCGCGTAATTTTATCGTTTTCCTGTGCGATATCCTAAAAAAGCGTGTGTTCTGATTGGCTGCATGAGCAGACAGTCTTGTCTATCCCTAACCACGGTCCGGTATCCTGGGATAACGGAAGGATTGCCAAACAACAACAACAACAAAGCAAAAAATTCGGATAAATCGTCGATAAATGGTGAGTGGAAACAAAAGTTATTTAGGTAGCCAGTCTGAAAAACTGGGCCATTGGCTTTGAAAACAAGAGGCCTTCAACACCTCAGGCAGTTTTTTTCCCCTAGCCGGACGTCCTGGCCGGTAAACAACATACACTTCTTCATCTAATCACCTTATAATAAGCATAATCTCCTTTAGATGCACAGAGCATAGAGTCGATGTATCCCAAATTATTCAACGCAGATGACCAAGGGACGTACTCCTTCTCGTTGACTAGATACAACGTCAGGTCCAATGCGGTTGTTAGCTTCAGCTGTCCAGCCCTTCAATCAACACAAAATGGACGTCAACAGAAAGATGATAACCTATTTACTCATGCTATTTGTCACCATTTACATTTCGACTAACGATCTGTGCTTTTCATTGGGTATTGAATGGATATGTTAGTATAAGAGACAGCTGAGAGGTAGAGAACTGAAGGAAAAAGAGGAGAAAGAGAGAAGTAAGAGAAAGAGAGAGTCGTATCAGCCGTCACACACACAATCAGCACCAATACAAACTTTTCGTCACGAACATCTTCACACGCCATCAAAGTCTTCTTCTTACGCACTCGTCGCGTTAACAAACCAACCCAGTGCCAACTAGTAACAGCTACAGTCATTATCACTCGACTACATTACCATAGGACTGGTACTTTATATCTATGCGACAAGAGTGAAAAACGTCTGCGCATGGCTCTAAATCCATATGAAAATGGAAAAATATGTCAATTTGACTTCACAAAATGCCAAAACTTAATTAGAGTCAGTGCTCAAAAGTTAAGGCTAATTCTTTGATATTGTTTTTATTAATAAAGTATCTTGAAATGTTTTGTATACTCGGAGAAAACCAACATTTTTTTCCTCACTAAAACTCTTAGAGAACGTGTTGAAAGGCACACATGCGCAAACGCTTTTCTTTAGTGTCATGCATGGTGTTTGTTTATACCTGGCCAGGTTGAAGGCATCGTCTATCAAACCCGCTTTGTCTGCTCCACCGAATACCTAAAGAAAGCAGAAACCTCGCAATGAAATAAAATGAAAGCAAGTACAGGGTAACGCGGTTCTTGTTGCGTTGGCTTGAGATTGTATCTATGCTTGCGCCGGCTTCTGCCGCTATCGAGAACCAGAACCAGACGAGAATCCTTGTCAACTACAATGCACTGCACGCCCCTGTGTTATTGTTAACATTGTTCACGTACATCGTTCTTGAAGCTCTTCCACACACCGATGGAGCAACAGTTCTGCAAATTCACTATACCAAAGTCCTTAGATTCACAAAGTTTCCTTCCTTTCACTTCCACAGCAAGCAGGTTGAATTTTTATTAAAGAGAGAGTTTCTTCGTAAAATTATGATTTTACTGTCATATCCGGACTGTTAGATATCATAACGTTCGAAATCTACCACAGATTCTTTACCAAAATTTCTCAAATCTCACAGAAAGCGTCTATAATTACATCATGATGGTCATCAGTAACACATCAAGCAGGAATAACAAGAACGATGACCTACGTAACCACCATGTTGCCTGGCAGAGAAAATAGCGCTTTGCATAGCATTTCATTGTTTTCGGCGCGCAGTGCATTGTAGTTGACTAGGATTCTCTAAAGTTCTTATATGTGCTTTTACGAAAACATGATTTTATGTAAGTCGAACGTTATTTCTCTAGTGTTTCCAGTCATCCCGGTTAAGGACGTTAAACTTCCGCAACAAAACTAGTTCAGACTCATACTCACTTCCCCTTCCCATACCACCGGTCCCTGACTTTATTCCATCATTTTACTATGACAGCAGAGCTTGTTGATAAGGGAAACACAATGGCGAAGAACAATAGAATTCAAACTAATTTTACTCTGCAGCTGACTTAAATAATAGCTTTGATATGTCTGGTTTACAAACATGTTATAAACTTATCTTTATCCTACAATATATATAGTATTTGCTGGCATTGCCTAAAGAAGAAGATTCTTTTTGAGCTGCATCCATATTCATGTGTCTTCTCATGTACAACCGTTAAATAAAGAAATGATACTGTAGGGAATGACATGTGGTTTGAAATGGGTAAACAATAATTCCCAAGGCAAAGAGGACTATTGGATATTGGACACCTACCTTGTGGTCGGTATTCAGTTGGTTCTTCAGCTTCTCCCAGTTTTCCTTCTCGTAATTCACTCGGTAAAATCCCTGTTGTCCATAATTTACTTTCAGCCAACCACTGTCCTCAGGCCAATCGAAAGAAACTGTAACACAATCGGAAAGCGGTCGGAAAAATTTCGGCAAGACCACAGTCACAGTCATTCGCATATAGCATGGGGAAACCTTTATAACTTCAAGGAGCCGCGCTCAGACTATATAATATTTTTTGGCGTAATTCAGCAGCTGACCCCACGTCTCTTTAAACAATTTACAGTCCTCTTAATGTTTAAACAATCCAATCCCAAACTAGAAGGGGGTGACCCTACCCTCAAAGTGCGAGGTTAATGACCCATAATAAGAACTATAGACCATCTATCAATAACACTGAGTCCGTGTAGGTCCAGTTCAGATCTAGAAGTCGAACTTTTGCCGCGTCTTATCTAATAGTAGCATTTCGTACATGACAAGTGTTACATCTGAACCAAATGACAATAAACTAAATTAGACTGAATCAGCCGCACGATAAGACAAAACATCGGCGTTGAATCAAACGTCAGACTTTCTTGGCGCATGAGTTATTTTAATAAAAGGCTTAATATTACAGCGGATTTGAATTAAAAAAACATGCTAGAACTATAGCTGTCTTTTGTTAACGTGCTACCTTTGAGTTCACTGCGAGCGGCAAAATTAAACGCGACATTTGAATCAGAATTTGATGGATGTCAGTCGAACTCTAAAAGACAATACACCAGTTTCGCATTCGATGCATACAGATGTTTTTGAAGAGCAGTTTAGTATAAGTCAGCTATTACTGGTTTTCAATCATTCCCGAGAGAGTGAAACAACAAAAGACATGGCGGCCATGTTGGATGATATAACAAGAGACTAATGACGAATATTTTGATAAATTCATCCAACATGGCGGCTGTGAAAACCATCAATTCACAGATACCATTATAAAAGTCAGTGGGGTCCTAAACATTGGTATTGTTCAAGCGGCACATTCTTTACATTACAGTTGACTTTTGCAATAGATTTGCTCTTAAGCGAGGTTAAGTTGTGCAGATGATTCTTTCGTCATAAAACAAATCGGTATGAGGAAAGGGACTATAGAGGCTTTGCAGAATCACGTGATGGCAGCCATAACAGGAGGCACAACAATAGAGTCGTTCTCCCCTGGGAAACTGAATTCTTTCTCATGTAAATCAGATTAGACCAGATTCCATTGTTCCTGCCTCCTGTCATGGCTGCCATCATGTGATGGTGCAAAGCCTCTATAAGATTCGACGCGGCAAAAGCTCGACTTTTGAACTGGACCTAAGTCGTCAATAGATCTTCGATGGTTTAACCCGGCTTACCTTCATTATTGTCTTTATTCATCCACACTTGTTTTCTATCTTCGTTCTTTTGTGTTCGGTAGGTTAAAGGAATGAGCCACTTGTAGCTGAAAGATGAAGTTAGCTCAAGTAAAGAAGTTGAACATCGCCATGAACAAACAATACAAAGGAAACTGAAGGTTGAGGATGAGCCAAGCTCATTGGTCTTTCCGAGGTTTGCTAAAATACTGTTACCAAGTAGGACTAGCGTTGAATCTTGGAGCTATTTCAGGGTCGCCATTTGTTTTTAATATTGCGAATAGCATAAAAAGCTTTTGAAAAAAAGACCGAAATCTAAAGTAAATGACTCGATTCAAAACCTAAGACCTTTAATACGAAAACAACATATTGTGTCACAGCGCAGTGATACAACACGCGTCCTACTCGTTATCAGATTTTGGGGAACCCCAGAAAGGCTATATATTCAGTAAACTCATCCTAAGTTTTTGAATGCGGGCTACAACGAGCCAACACATGGCTTAGGAATATCTGATACGCAAGGTCCATAGAGGACTGGGGCGATCTGTTATTTGAGTCCAAATTCCATTTAACTGATGCCTGTTTATGTTTCTTTGCCTGTGTGTGTGGCCAAGCACGGGTCGCTACTTACCCGAATTTTGACTTTCGAGTTACTTTGGCTTTAGGATGAACTAAGAAGTGTTTCTGTGAAGCGGCAGCCTTGCCGCCATTATGTCGTTTGATCGTCACGACAGGGAACCCCATCTGTAGGGTCCACGTGTCCATCACCTCTTTGACGTCACGGGCGTCTGCGTTGACATCCTTGGCAGCCTGAAACACAATACCGAGAACGATTCAGAAATAAGCTGCAAATATATATATTTAGTAAAAATACACAGGTGAATATTGAAAATCTCGCGCGCTGATTGGTGGAGAAACTCGCACAATCACACGATAATCACCTCCAGCGATAATCCAAAATGGCGGCCAGCCGCTTCGTTGCTGTTACCGGGAAAAAATGTCTTTTATCTTCTTTTTTTTCTTTCTTTTTTTGAAAGAATCACCTGTGTATTTATACTAAAACAATTATTTGCCAAAATGAAGCTCACAAATGCTCGTGCGGGTGTGTTAAAACACGCTCGCAACAATGACAATTCTTGTCTGTCATGTGTTCAAGCAGGCAATCTAATCAATGTTTTAATTGTAGACTGTATGCTGTATTCTTTAAAAATACACTAATCACTAACCAGTTAAACTTGTTACAATTGAACTTTACAAAATGCCAAACTTAAAGTCGCCTTTTTTGATACTGCTGATCTATTATGTAAATGTATAGCAGCCTGTCATACTCAGGATACTTAGAAAACCAAGCACACTCTCCTCGCTAAAGCGCACTCGATTCTTTGGAAAACAATGGTGTAATGCGCGCATGAGTAACGCTTTATTTGGTTGTCGTAAATAAAGAACATTAATCACCCACGCAATACATACCTTTGATAGCATACTCCATAAATCTTTAGTCTCCGCATTGCTGAACTCATGAGCTTGGAGGTAATTTTGAAGTCCGTGTTGAAACGCCGTATCACCAATGAAATTCTTCAACATTCTTATTATGGCGGCCCCCTGAAAAATAAAGAAAGTTCATAGCCATCATTTCACCCATTTATCCATCCATCCATCCATCCATCCCTCCCTCACTCCGTCCCTCCCTCCCTCCCTCAATCCATCAATCCACCCACCTACCAACCTACCCATCCATCCACCCATCCCCTCCTCCCTCCCTCCCTCCATCCACCCATCCTATCCATTCACCCACCCTTCCATCCCTCCCTCCATCCACCCATCCTTACCTTATCATATGATATTGAGTCAAACAGGCTGTTGATCTGGTTAGGGTTGTCTACACGTACACTGATTGGATGAGAGTTACTCATCTGATCCAGGTTCATGGACAGTTGTGTTTTGTCCAGTAAGAACTGGTCCATCATTTTCCACTCAGGGTTGGTGTAATTAGCTCCAATGTTCTCTATAAAGCTTGCAAACCCTTCATTCAGCCACAGGTCGTTCCACCACTTCATCGTGACAAGGTTACCGAACCACTAATAGAACAACGTTTAAAGTTAGACAATGATTAACCCAGTTCCTAGTGCTGTTTTACTCTTCTTGTTATGGGACAGGCAAAAGAGTAGACAGACAGACAGACAGACAGACAGAAGGACAGACAAACAGACAGACAAGCAAACAAACAAGCTTGAAAAAAAGTTACACATGAAGCAAAGAAAAAATATGAATAGAATTAAAAAAAGAAAGGAATATTACTGTAAAGAATGACACATGTTCACAGACTATTGAGAATGTAAAAGAAAACTAAAACTCTAAATATATCCGGCGCACATGCACTAAATCGTTTAATTGAAGCCAGAAAGTCAAATCAAAGCTACTACTTTTTCGAAGGAAATACTTAAGTAAAATACAACTATGTGTGAAACAAACTATCTCAGGACATGGACTTCATTACCAAAGGATGGCTAGACTGGTTTAATATATTTATGTTAAAATTTAACTTTAGGTTCATTTATTTTTTATTTAGCTGAGTTTAAGATCGACTTTGGAAAAAATATCGTATTGTGCATGCTTAGAAAATCGGGAGAAAAAAGGCGGCTCTTAATAGACAAGAATATTATATACACATTCGTAATATCAAAGGCTTCGTGAGAAAATTCTTCATGATTTCTTATAATAAGCCTGAAGCGAGATGACGTTTTACCCCCGTCTCTGGACCATAATCCTTTTCACACTGCTTTTGTTCTTTAATTATGACTATTGTTCCTGTATTCTCTAAGGAATCAAAAAATCTTAATATGAAATAATTTTATAAAAACTATTATGATATAGAGTCGGGGGTAAAACGTCATCTCGCTTCAGGCTAATTGTCGTTTGAAATTTTCCGGCCATGCGCAGTACGCCTTTTCCAAAGTCGCTGATACTACTGCGGTAGGATTTATAACATGGTATAACGTTTTATATTATTTAAAGTTTAGACCAACCTGATGCGCGAGTTCATGCGCGACCACTGTAGCTACCCATTGCTTATTGCTATCAGATGACGTCATCGGGTCATACAACATTGACGTCAAACGATACGTCACTAAGCCCCAATTCTCCATCGCACCAGTTGGAAAGTCAGGGATTGCTATCAAGTCTGATGGGAGATATGTTCAAGGTTATAGTCCATGGTTCTTCCCAAAGAACCGTTTAATTTAGTTTTTTAAAGAATTTTTAAGGTGACTGCCTACTTTTGAACATTCGATTTGAGCCTACGATGTGCGCGCGCCCAAAACCGCTGAAAAATCTACAAGATTTTATTGAAGAACCATACACGCTTCAACGGTGCAAAACCCTCGAATTTTGCACGGGACTCTCTATTTTTTAATAGCTAATTTGAATAAACTCCTAAAAATCTAGGTTATCAGCATTTTAGAAAAAGTCAACGATTCTAACACATGAAAAAAAATATTTTTGTAGGGAATTTTGTTCGACTTTATGAGATTTTTTAAGAGCACCGAAACCACAAAATATGACAAATCAATGATTATGATTATCTCGAAAACGAGCTCGGGACAACCAATTTTTCTTTCCAGATTTGAAATCAGCATTAAATTTCAATTCGGAAAATCGAAGTTTCATAAAAGTTTAATATTTTTTCCAAAAGTAGGCAGTTACCTTAAGCCAACCAAAATAGTAGCCACACACAGCTCAATGCCACAAACAATAATCAGCAAATCAACCAATTTCTGACCCATTCATCCCCGCGTTTAATCATGAAGTTGCAAGATCAGTACGATATCATATATATACAAAAACGACAAATCACAAATTGGAATTAGAAAATAAATAAATAAATAATTATTCTTAATTCTTAAGCCCTCCAGATTTATAAAATATCTGTTTTAGTATATACCAACAAGGTAATATCAAAAATGTCAGTCTATACCTTCAAAATAGGGAAACAGTTACAACTGTTCTGCGGGACAATAATTAATTACAATTTGATATTGTTTTTTTTTTAAATTTTTATATGACAACGTCCTTGCAACTCATTCCTTTCTGTTTTTATTTCCTCTCAAATCTATTCCCATTTTTATTCTTTTCTCTTTTCTCCTTCTAAAGCAAAACTTTTTCTTTTATTCAAAACAACAGCAACATGACAACCAACGACGACAACAATAACAACAACATCGTTCAACAGGCCATCAAGGGTAGCTTGAGTCAATGGGTTTAAAAATGTTAAAATGAAAGTTTATTGTTTTTAAAACTGTTTTAAAGATTTTTAATGAGAAATTATGAGTTTCAGTCATGTTTGTCTTGACGAAAAAAACTTTATTTAGTTCTTTTTTTCTTGAGTTCAATTCATAGAGACATCGAACTTCACAATGAGTGACACCAAGCATCGTTGATTTGGATCAAAATTACGCTCATTTACAAAATCACTTTGTCTGTCCTTGTGTCTCGATTGCCATTGATTGAGAACGGCTCTGAGTCACATTATTTTTATCGTTTTATATGTTTTACTACTTTATGTTTTACATAAATATTTTATCAAAGATCTTTTAAAGTCTTAAAGTACTGACTTTTCTAGTTTATCTGTTAACGTGTTTTATTATATAAACTATAGTTGTTTACAAAGATTTCTACAACTGAGAAATTTCGTATTTCAACACATGTAAAAATACCATGATTTTCACATGTAAAATTATAACCAATCAGTTTTCAGTATTCTGTGACGTCATTGCTCTCACAGGCGCGGGAAAATCACAACGGTCGGCAGCTTTGTCTCGTATGTGGTTGCAAAGATTGCTCACTCGATCGATAATTTTGTTAAAATTATAGAAAATTGAGTTCAAAAACATGGCTGAAAGGTTTGTCACATTTGATTTACAAGACGTCATAGATTTTATCGAGGAGGAAAATGCAAACACTAAAAAAGACAAAGAACGACCTGTCGCTCATTCAGTTATTTCTCACACTGAGAAGGAGACTCGACCGTTTGAAGAGATTTTTCCTCAAGAACTCGACTCGTATTTGTCCAGATTTTTGCTATCAGTCAGAAAGAAAAACGGTGAGGAATATGATCCAACAACCCTACGAGGGTGAAAAGTCTAGAGTTGAACTTGATTTGGGTTTGTTTATTAGAGACTATACTTATAAATTCTCGCTTTTATGTCGAATTAAACTTTGTATTTGGGATGTTTTCTACAATAAAATTCAATGGTTTTGAAAAAAAAATACAGTGCTATGGTTTATATAATAAACAGAAAAATACATGGCCGCTTGGAGATATGGAAGTTATCTTCTCGTGTTCAAATTTGATATCTCACTCGTTCGCTGCGCTCACTCGTGAGATATCAAATTGAACACTCGAAGATAACTTCCACATATCTCCGCGCGTCCACGTATTATTCTCTATTTCTTTTATTTGAGTTTAAGTTTTTAAAATCCTTTTTTTTTCTGATAGGCTTCCTGCTTTTAAGAACTTTATGACGATACAGAATGGTCAAAAAAGTAGTTTATCAATTAAAGTTCAAAACGACGGGGGGTTATTGAAGCAGCATGCATTTTGCTTCAATTATTACTATTCTTCAAACATCGATCGAGAAAAAACAAAAAAGAAAAGTAAGAGAGAAAGAAAGACAGAAAGAAAAACATCACTTAATACAAGAAATGAAACAAGAAAAATACATTTAGGAGAAAGAAAAAATAATTTCCAATTTCAAGCCGCGTTCACTCAATATTATTGTCCATCACCTTACACTGATCGCGACAGTGCATGCATTATATTTATTCTTCTTCTTATCATTATTTTCACCGTCGCTTATTACTAGTATAGAACGAAGTGCTCACGCAATCTATTCGGTCCATGCAAACTATGGATAACAATAGCTAAATTCATGCAATGTTGACACTGAGGAATTGATGAAACTTTGGTAATCCTACCTTCATTAAAGTGTATATGACACGAAAAAATTTTAATGTTAAAAATGTGTAGTTTATTGCATTAATAAGAATATCACGGTTAAATTTGTTCCAAAAACGCATTTCTCTAGAAATTCAAAAAATTTTAGCACGAGTTGTGACGTCATTTTGTTTACAAGTCTCCAGATTTAGTTGCAAATACATGAAATATGTTTGAATATAGAATCTTAATTTCAAGTAGTACACTTTTCAATTTCCCAACATTGGAAGAGTACTACGTAAGCTATCAAATGAAGCTGACTAAAATATGTCTTTTGTTGTTAATTTATATGAATTACAATTTATATTTAGTACATTACTACTGAATCACGTGACGTCACAAATTGGGATTAACTTTCGCAAATATCTCAAGAAATAAGCTTTTGAAACAAATTTTGTTACGATATATTTATTATTACTAACAAACTATACATTTTAAATGATGGAATGTTTTCGTGTCATATACACTTTAAACCCATACCAAATGAAAATATTGGGTAATAATTTCCAAGTAACAAAAATGAAAAAATAAAATAAAATTCAAACAAAAGTGAAAAATAGGAATTGAAAAAATGAACGTGAAAGATGTGCACCCATGACATCAAACCAACCTGATGTGCCAGTTCGTGTGCAACTACAGTTGCCACCCATTGCTTGTTGCTGTCAGACGATTCCTTCTCATCATACAACAATGACGTTGAACGGTATGTGATCAAGCCCCAGTTCTCCATTGCACCAGCAGCGAAATCAGGTATTGCAATCAAATCTATCACACGTATAAGCATTAGCCATTCCGAGGTTGACGACAAGACTGGGTCGAGTTGGTATTGCAGTGTATTGTGGGATTGCTTAAGGGGACATGTTTTCAATATGGCTTATACTTCATACACCGGTCACACAATGAACCTCGCTCAATGCCAAGTACTCGACCCAGTTTCTTCGTCAACCTCAGAATGACCAATATAATGGAATGTTGTTTGAAATTATTATTCCTCCCTCGCCTGTTAACTCGTTATTCAAGTTATTCATTTTAACTGTAATAACAAAGGAGTCTATTGGACTCTTCAAATGAGTCTTATTTGGCCATTAAGGAACTTCAAACAGCCATTTTGAATCTTCATGTTCCCGTCCGTTTGTGAAGAGTCGTTTTGATCTCTTAAAGGAGTAGCACTTTATGACGATCGTTCAGTGAGCCCATAATGAGTGTCTTCACTGATAGAAGTATTCATAGATACTCTTGAATAGTCAAACGAACAGCACTTCCGAACAAGGTGTTTATTTGACTTAATTATTGTTTGGGTAAACAGGACTCCATAAGCACCGGAAGCGTGCGCTGCTAATGCGCCGCCTCTCACCAATTTGGCCAGAGTTCGAGTCCTGCCGATCTCGATGTTGTATATGAGTAGAGTTGTTTGTCGGTTCTCTCCTGTTCTTCGAGGGTTTTCCTCCGGGTTCTCCGGTTTTCCTCCCTCCTCGAAAATCAACTCCTAAATTCTAATTCGATCTTTGGGCTTTCACCTCGTTTGGAGCCTAGCTCTGTTGTGATTGTCCCACGCTGTGATACAACAGCGAAAAGCTTCGTAGATTTAGATAAATAAATTTTGTGTAAGAGTCGCAGGGCATCCTTGCAAGATGTCAAATAGGTCTCCTTTGTTTTTACAATGTTCTTCTTTCTTTTCTCTACTCTTCTAAAGGGTGCCTCATCCCCCCACCCCCCCCCCCCCCCCTTCCCTCTCTCCCTCTCTCCCTCACTCAACTTCCTCTGATCTGTCACTCAGTCAGATTTAGTGTTTATCTTTCCAATTCACCTTTTACATATCATCGTGAGATCGTATAAAAGATACCACCCTCTACAAGGTCGTTACCATGCCAGGTCAGCTGTGTTTGTGCATTAGGAAAAATTCGTATAACTATGAAAAGAAAACGGTAGTGCACGGATATCGCGTTTTCCAAACATTCTAGAGGCTGGTTTTCACTAGCGACATAAGCGACGGAAGCATAAGCATAAGCAAGAGCATAAGCATAAGAGCGTTATGTTCTAGTGTAAATGGATGTGACGGAAGCATAAGAAAAACAATAGGAAGCGATTGTTTATGCAAGAATCCAATATGTGCAGGGGACTGAGCACGAGAATTTGATTGGCTCACCACCTTGTGCTTCGGCATGTTAGCGACGGAAGCATAAGAATCTGGTTTTCACTAGCGACGTAAGGACAGAAGCAGAAGCAGAAGCAAAAGAAAAAGGAAACCTTTCGTTCCTTCTGCTTATACTTCCATCGATGTTCTTCTTATGTCTCTGTTGTTTGATTTTCATAAGAACATAAGACGTCTTACGCTTCTGCTTCCGTCGCTAGTGAAAACCAGGCTTAACTAGATAAGGAGTGACGAATTTCTCAAGCTGTAATGACCTCATCAACCAAAAGAAATCAGCATGAAATAAAAAGATCACAACTGCTTTATTCTAGCGTAGAATGTCATAGCAAAACAATGAAATATTTTTTTATTAACAAAAATCACTAGATTCTAGTAATTTTGCCACCCAAACCAAACAAATGGCTCAATGAAATTCATTTTTAACCCGGTCCAGTATTCTAAAAGTCATGCGATTTGATTGGCTGCGCGAGCGGGCGGTATTGCCAGCGGTCTTGTATCCTGACGTAAGGCCTACGTCATCCACGCGCGCGCATGGTGACACGGATTGTTAAACAACATAACAAATCCCAAAACAAGTTGAAAAGTAAACGAAAAAAATCTAAAACCCTAAAAGCGGTCAGGATAGGGAACTACTGTGCCACCGGGATTAAAGGCGGTCCGAGGTCGTTCAAGACCCCGGCACAGTTTTGTACTGCCCCGCTCCCGTGGCCCGTAAATTAACCTCTATAACCTCTATGCTAAAGGAATTTCGCCGACAGCGTAGCGATTTCGTCCGTGAATTTTCATAGTTATACGAATTCTACCCTAACCAGCTTTAAGCAATCATTATAAATACATTATATAATATATACTGACCTTGCTTTGGGAGAGGGAACTTGACTTGGAAGAAGTCCTCATAGTAGTACAGGATTTTCTTGGCCTCTGATAAGGCAAACCTTGCTTGCTCGATATCATCTGGTGGCGCCCAAACACGAACCTACACAAGAAGAGTGGGTGGACGTAAGTGATACGCACAGGGACTTTCCTAGGTGGAGTGTATTGAATGCGCTGTAAATGCGTTGTCTCTCAGTACCACTGTGCAATGCAAACTTATGGTCGCTGGTACAAAATAGCCGGACGATTATTGCTGCAAATGGAGGTGCAATTTTTGCAGCGATTTTAGTCATAGTCAATAATCCTAAAGGATTAGTGTTCGTTTTGGTTTCTTGAGTTTTCTGACGTTTCGGCGTTTGCAACTAAAGGCAGATTAAGATTACCGTTTTTCCTTCCCGCAAACGGCAAACGTGACCACGTTTTCATCGTTTCCCTACGTTTCACTTTATCTTTTGCAAACATTCTCGACAAAGACAAGCATTCTTTTGTTTATCTACTACTTGGAGATTTTTTTGATTCCTTTTCACTAATTTTAAAGAATTTTTTAGCGGTTAACTGACGTTTCACGTTTGCCGTAAACGAGAATCTTAAAATCTCTTTTCGTGCACCAAACGCCAACTGAGCGGCTATGTTTGCTCCTGTAAATTTGAGTTTTGCCAGTATGGAAGACGGTGAATAAGAATATCGTTGTACCTACCAGGGTGCCTGATTTAGTCCTGTCAGAGAGATGCTTGAAATCACAAACCACAAACGCAATCAGATATGTACTCATTTTAACAGTCTCTTTAAAGTAATCTTTCAGAAGACCATCCTTTCGTTTAACCTGTGGGAATAAATAAGAGCCGCATTCTAAAGGTTGTTACATATTTACAGCAGAATAAACGACCAATCGAGTTTGTTTTACTTGATCCGACACTATCATCGTAAATATGGTTAAAGTGTATATGACACGAAAAAATTTTAATGTTAAGAATGTGTAGTTTATTGGCATTAATAAGAATATCACGGTTAAATTTGTTCCAAAAACGTATTTCTCTAGAAATTCAAAAATTTTAGTACGAGTTGTGACGTCATTTTGTTTACAAGTCTCCAGATTTAGTTGCAAATACACGAAATATGTTTGAATATAGAATCTTAATTTCAAGTAGTACACTTTTCAATTTCCCAACATTGGAAGAGTACTACGTAAGCTATCAAATGAAGCTGACTAAAATATGTCTTTTGTTGTTAATTTATATGAATTACAATTTATATTTAGTACATTACTACTGAATCTAGAGTACGTGTCAACAAAATGACGTCACAAATTGGGATTAACTTTCGCAAATATCTCAAGAAATAAGCTTTTGAAACAAATTTTGTTACGATATATTTATTATTACTAACAAACTATACATTTTAAATGATGGAATGTTTTCGTGTCATATACACTTTAAGATAAGTCCTACTTGGCCACGAAACTAAGTTATTAGTGAGCAATAGTCAAAGTAAAACAAAAGGAAAAATAACCTATTTGCTATGCCCAATTTTAACACTCGATTGCTTTCAATTCAATTCTGTGGAGCTGCGCCACTGCTGTAGCGATAACATTGTTGCCAGAGACCTGCCTGCCACTATAGAATACCAAATAATGTTGTGGACTTCAGAAGAGAGAAAAAATACGGACAAAACGAAATCCCATGGCATTTCATTCAATTCCATAGCCTTAGAATTAACTTAGGACTACAGCAACTACAGCAGCATATCTTGTTTTAAAAATTAATGATAACCAAATGCAACATTCAAAATTTCATGATTTTTTCCAGGTCTGGAAGAAAAAATACTTCAAACTCCATGATCGAGTAAATTATGTATAACTGCGAACTATTCATGAGATAATATATAGATACGAATTATTATTGTCTAATAACATTCAAAATTCCATGATATTTCCAGGTCTGGAAGAAAAATATGTATTATAGTACACTCAACAAAATTACTCGACTCTGATTGGTCGAGAGGAGTACAATTATAGCGTTAATTGTACTCCGTAGGAGTACCGAATTAAGTCGCTATGGCAACACGGCCAAAACAATATCAAAACAATTATTTTCTATCATTTTGTACTTAAAAAACATATAAATAAAATTTTAAAGCTGTAAGAACTAATCTTTTTTATGCATTTCAGTTGCGCGATGGACTGAAAATCGGCCGCCAAATAGACAAAGATGAACGGCGTCGATGCGCATTTTTTACTGAAATTTTGTTGAGTGAACTATAAACAAAAAATCACACGATCTTCTCATACAATTTGGAATTAATAGACACTCGTAATGTTTTGAAAGTTCTTTAATTGCACTCGCCTAAAGGCTCGTGTAATTACAAGAACTTTCAAAACATTACTCGTGTCTATCAATTTCCAAATTGTACTCGAGATCGTGCGATTTCCTATACGAATAGTACATTAGTTAATGATTATATATGGATACGAGTTATTCTTGTCAAGCTCTCTGAAGTTTTCATTACTTACTGTTTTTTTCAACGGCATATTGGACAAAGCAGTATAATGTTGATCTCTAATCAGAATCATTTCAAACTTGGCTTTCAATGCTGGTTCATCAAGGCAGGGGAATGCTGCACGAGCATCAGTTGGTTCAAAGTGAGTTGTAGCTAAGTATCTGAACAAAAGAAACAAAAAAAAAAACATTGACACTTGAACTTGTGGTATGATTAATACAGAAATGAATAAAATGAAAGAAAAGAAAGTGGAGTGAAAATAAAAAAATTCACATAGAATAATAAAATAAAACTATAATAGAAATTATAGCAATAACAACAAAATGAAATGAAAATAGAAGTTAAAAAATAGAATAAAATTTAATAAATTAAAAATAAGATAAAGTAACATCTATGAATTGAATTAAGCTAATAAGTGGGCTTGAATTCAAATCAAGAAATAATGTCATATCAATTAAATAATGAAAATATTATATAAATAATAATGCCTTGGTAATATGTGATCGTTATATAATTATTGAAAAAATATTACCATTTATTTTATGGCAATAACAATAGACCATTTCACAGATCCCGCGGCTCAACCTCAGCCTCGTCAGCGTGTAATATATTCTTTAGGAATTGCCTACAACCTGTGAAATTTTTAAGTGTTTCAATTGTTCGTTGATGTGTAAATTCCTTTCATTACTGAGGACTGTAGTCAAATTTTAAAGAATAATTACAAGCTGTCAAGGCTGAGGTTGAGTAACGGGATCCATGAAATGGCCTATTAAAAAAGATACTCAGAGTTAAAAACACATTAGGCATCCAATGTATACTGATTTTCCACTTTATATAATTTTAATTTTAATAAAAAATCAAAATGAATATGAAACCCAAATTGAAACAAAATGCATATTTAACATTTTAATTAATTAATTAATTTCAAGTATTAAAATTGTCATATTGTCAAATGCAGGAGTGCTTAGCTTTTGCCCAGGAAAAAACTCAAAATTCAGGTTGGAAAAACACAAGGCATATATGTTAATGGATATTTCTGAAAAACTCCGGTCTTCCGATCGATGTATTGTAATTCCCCACACTGCCCTTTTTCGGTTGTCAAGAGGACTATGTACAATTTGTGGGAAGTCACGTTTTTTGCTATTTTATTCCATTAAGTATATGAATAATTCCCTACCGGATAGATTGACGTCAATATATGTTCATAGCAGTGCCCCAAGTTTCTCTTCTAAATCTGAACTCAGGAAGTATCTATATTGGTCTGTCATGCACTTGGTATTTACAAGATTAATTATCCTTTTGGATATCTGAACTTTTTGTTTTTAGTGTAAGATCATTCTTTCAAAATGCTATTAGCTACAAAACACGCATTATTATCAGAAAACAACGCTCACCCCATAGGTTCCATTAATGGGTTTATTACTCAAATATTCAAATTTATGATTCTTTACTCACTATTTAAAACAATGACTGATTCAAAACTCAAATTCTGATTGGAATTTGGTGTTCCTTATATGGAATAATCCAATAAGAATTCGAGGTTTCAATCTTTTTTTTTTGCGAATATTAAGTCTTTGTATTCTCAGAAAGAATACTAATATTCAATATCCAAATAATAAAACCATTAATGGAACCTAAAAGGTAAGGTTAAGCCGTTTTGACCGTAAATAATGTTTTTTAAACATCACTCTTATTCAAAACCTTTCCTTCTTTCTTTCTCTTCTAGTAATAATAATGCCAATAATAATAATAATAATAATAATATTTGTTATTCTAATAAATATAAATTATCATAAATTAATAAGTATTATGATAATTATAATAATTATTATTATTACTATTAGTTGTAGTATTATTAGCATAAAAACAATACTAATGATACTATTATTAAAACTACTACTAATAATAATAATTCTACTAACACTAAAAAAATTCTTTCATTTTTTACAAATATTATATTTTTGAAAATGAATTAACAATTTTGGACATAGGAACTAAAACATCAGGAGTCAAAATCAATTGTATCTGATGAACCTTGCATTTGGTTTGTTAATCAAATTAACCTAATACCCACGTAGAGAGCATGTACATCTTATCATTTCATTTTAGTCTATTCCATCCCATCCCATTCCTACCCATTCATTTTCATCCCATTACAAGCCATTCCATTCCAACCTATGTCAATAAACTGTGTCCTTTCTCTTCTATTTCACTTTCTTAATTCACTTAGTAAATATTTCGAGATTTGATGTGCATTTTTTTAGTTGTTTGCCCATCTCCAAGGTATAATAACAGACACATAAAACCATTTCAAATATGAAAATACAATATCATTTGCCAATTATCTAAAAAAAATAAAGAAAACGTTCTTTTGGTATCAAGTATTTCCTTTGGAAATTTCCAAAAGACATACTGTTTACACAGCTTACAAACAGATCTAATTTTTTAAAAGCTGAGGTTTTTTTAATCAAGGTAAGCGGTAAGAAGGTTAAGTGTGCTTTTTATGACATAATGACACAGATAATTTATTCATTGGGTGTCTTTGACCAATCACAAAAATAGATTGCTTCTTGAATACAGGGATTACGTGTCAACTCTGCAGTTATCCTTAACATAAACTAATCAGCAATCCACCATGCATGAAAAAAATCATGAAAAGCCCGATAGAACTAACCAATTATTCTTGCAGTGTTTCACACAGATCTTGTTGACAGATGTTGACTTATTTTTTTAAGTTTCTTCTAAATTCTTATGTTAATAGAATATTTGAGCTTCAAAAGAGTAACCTAGCTAGATTGAAGCAAGGTCAAAATGTTGCACGACATATAACTCTATACCCGTAATCACACATTAGAAAAATATTCCAAGCGAGAATTTATGAGTTAAAAAAAGAAAAAGAATATAATATGTTATTAATACACATAAAGCTAAAATAATACTTCTGGCAACTTAAAATTTAACTTATTCTAAATATATATTTTGAACAAAAATTTTCACTTAAAAAAAAACGGAAAACCTTATTCGTTTTTTTAAGAAAATCTAAGTTTGCTCTCTTTAAGTGAAAGCCTTCATACTTTTGAACTAAATGAATAAATGACGAAAATATAAAATATGTTATAGGATATAATGAAAGCGGGGAAAAACGCTGTTTTATTTTTGAGGTGAAAATAATTTTAATGACACTGAGAGGGTTTCAATTAATTAGTACAAAATATTCCATTTCTCGCTAAATTTGTACCACCAATTATTTGTCCTTTTAAATGAAGTTCAAGACTAAAGGAGAGAAACAATCTACCTTATTCCGAAGATCTTGTCATTAGGAAACTTAAAAAGATCACACGAATTAATCATTCTTCTAAAGCGGAATTTTTTTCCAAAGATATTTATAATCTTAAAGTAAAAGTTGTCAGTCAAGGCAAACGGTGGAAAGAAATTTGGCGCATTAAAATCCAACATCGAAGGAGTATTTGAGTTAGCTAGATCAAGTAGACAGTGTTGTCATTGTTTTGAGTAAATATATATATTTTTTTCTAAGTTTGGTCATTATAAATATGATAGTCAAGTACGTAGCGCCGAGGAAATTGCTAGTAAGTTTATATTCTTCAGAATCATTCGAATTTCCTTTAGCAAATTTGAACTTTCCGAGACGAAAACCCGTTATTGGAAACACAAAACCTTAATGACGCTCAAGAACAGACTAAAAAACCTTTCTTTTCCTTTAAAGCTTGAAGTCAAAAGCAAAACAATCGATATAATAAAAACAAAAGTATGATCTGAGTCTTAATGGTGATTATTCAGAAATAAAAATACAGAACGCCGACCGCGATTGACGGTCTTAAATTTAAGCGGAAATCTTGATAACATTTGATCTATTTGAACAAGAAATACCTTATTTCTCCTCGTTTATTCTTGTAAGAACTCTTGTAAAATCCAAAAAGTTTCTCTGACAGAGAAGCTTTAAATTGAACAAAGACAATATACTCTTGGTCTGCTTGAAGTTCATCGTTGACTTGAATCGTATGCATCTCAAGATCTTTGCTTGAAGTGATTTTCTTGATCGACAAAACTTCTAATTTATCAGCATTTTCCTTGATCTTTGCTACCTTGATATTCGTTAATTCCATAGTCTTAGCATGAAAGAATATTTTGTCTGTGTTCTTTACACATTTGAGGAGCATATCAACAGTACCTGTGAATTTGAAAGTGGTAATGTTCGGGTGAAGCTCGACGCGGTATTTCTGGGGAACCAAATTGGTTGGAAGGCGAATATCTTGCCAAGCGAATTTTTTTCCTTCATTATCTAGATATAACTTTTTCCCCTTTCTCTCTTGATTCTTCTCTGGTTCATCTTGAAATTGTGAACGCTTTTCTGGCTTAGTTTCTTCAAATTCTTCCGAGGTCGAAGGCTTCACAAAAATCGAGATCAAAACTACTGATACAAGAAGGACAGCTGTGATGGTAGTATAAACGAGAGTTCTTCGAGAGCACATTCTCCTTATAGAGAACTCAAAGCTTCTGTCCCTTAAAAATCGAACTTTTCTTCTTCTGATTCGATTCGGTTTTCTCTTGATCTCAGGTAGCAGAGCAACGTTGTCTATGTCTTCGAATGAATCAGAACTACTACCCCAGCCTTCGTTGTCAGGAGAATATCCCTCGTCCATGAGAACATGAATAAACAACAGTTCTAATTACTATGCACATATCTACGGTATCTTGCGTGTGCGCGCGTTATGTGTGACGTTGAGTGACGTGAATCACGAGAAGATAAACACTTCAATAAAGGGCATATCTTTTTAAAACATATTTTGATATAATACTCGTCTATACTCAAACCAGAAAAAAAAAATCAGCCAAAGTTAAATCAAAATAGAAAATGAATAATTAATTAATTTTTTTTTTTTTTGAAAAATCTGCCTTCCTTTTTCATTTTCTTTCCATGTATAAATTTTCTTTTTTCCCGTTCTATTCCATCTTCAATTTCCCTCTTACCGAAAATCATAAATCTTTTATTTTCATTCTAGCGAAATAAATACTTTTTACCCTTCTCAACGGACAGTTTGGATTTTCAGTTTTGTGGTCATCAATTTGAGCGATCTAAAGCACCATGATCACGACTTCAAATTCTTAATGGCATTTCGCGAAAGTTTCCTGCCTCTATCTATAATTTCATCCCATGATCTTGGGAAATCCTTCTTAAAAATTAATGGATATTTTGGCATCCCCGTTTCTCATTGTTCGGTTCATCTTTTCTTCGCGGTGCGTGGGTTGCTTGGGTGGTAGTGGTAAATGTCTTTTCTGCCGGAGCCCCCGCACTCAATATGATCCAGTTTCTCAAAGGAATTCATTTGAAAAAAATAAATAAACAATAAGTTTTCAAATGTCATCGCGCTTTCCTGCGCCTTGAGCGCTAACATTTTTTTAATTTCAAGTTCTCATTTGATTTGACTGCAAATGCCGTGTTTGACTAGAGCCGGGTGACTCGTCTGCTCTAACTGCTAATACTTTATAATAATGCTAAATTGGTTGTATGATAACAGGGTCGACAAAACAAACCAAAACAAGCTTATAGCCCAAAGGAAAATTAAAATATATATTAATAGGAAACTGTACCGATTGAACGGTTGAATAGCAGATGATATAGGCAGTTCTGTAAACTGCGTTCATAACATGTCACAAGCATTGTATGACACTGTTGAACAATCTTTCTTTTTTAGATTTTATTTTGTCGCAGTCTATAGACGTACACAAGGTAGATTGCATTAATTTATTTCAGTGCTTTTTTTAGCTTAGGTAATTTTAGCGCATCCGTGTTCAGACAGGCTTGTTCTTGAATGTTTTGTTAGTTAAAAGCTTCGTTTTTGCACAGCCAACCGCCATCAACGACACCTTTTATAGCACTAAAGGTTTTCGGGCCATATAAAATAATAACTAGAAGATAGGTTATTTTAAGACGGAACGATATTAATCAATGATCTTCTTGACGACAATGATCATAAGAAGCAAAATTAGTCATCCCAAATATATTCTCAGCTAGTGCATCTTTGAATAATGACCTATCCCCTATAGCTAATCGCGTATTGGGCCTTTCGCGGCCTTTGTTTTCGACAAAATTTTTTGAAATAGATAAACTTTTATAGATATCTCTTTTTATAAATAGATTTCTTTCCGTGCATGCTCGCGGAGGTACTCTCCCCCTTTACCAATTTTACTAAGGTGAGGTCGTACTGTGCCCCTGCTGACAGAATATTGAATATTTTTGACATTTCTAATTATTTATATCTTATAAGTTATATATATACATTTATATAATTTTTTATTTATTTCTAGTTATACAATTTATATTTATTATTCTATTATAAGTTCTAACACGGCTGTTAGGAAGAGCATTTTGTATGATGAGACATCCGTGTTTAAATAAGCTATTATGTATGTATGTATGCTCACAGTTTTTTTCTTCTTTTTTTCCTTTTTTTCTCTATCTAATTGCTTCTTCGCTCATTCTTCTTCGCTCATTCTTTTCTTGGTTCCCTTCATCTTTTTTTCCTATCGGTTTCCTTTTCATTCGTCAGTCTCTTTCATTTCCCCCTTCTTTAAATTTCAAGTTTCTTAGTTTTTGTGCATCAAAATTATCAGTGTAGTCATCTGTTTAGTTAATTTATCTTTTCCTATTCAAATTTAACCCCTTGTCTTATCTCAATATATTAGTTTGAAAAGCCTATTTCTAGTAAACTCTTTTCCATTTTTAAGATTTCTAATCTTAAACGGCACTTTATTTACGTCCACTGATCTGTTGACATTGATCATTTCCACTGATAATTTACCTTAATTGAAAGTTATAATCTAGCAAAGTAAGTTAATTATATTTGAGCTACTTTCTGTCATCGTATTTTATTCACTTGCTTTAACATCCTTCCTTGTCTAATACTTTTTTCTGACGTATCTTCCTGTCGGTTTGATTCAACAACGATTATGCTCTTTTGCCATTTTATAATTTTTTGTCAAAAAAATACATCTGCCAAGTAAGTGTTTCCGGAGGCATGTGCCAGTTTTAATGTGTATCGATGGAGGTTTGTGGCGTCAGTTCTAATGTTTACAAGCATCACATTCACAAAGGTAGAATTTATCGATCTACTACGTATAATAGCAGTTTTTTAAGCGGAAAGATGCCAACGGATTCCTTCGTCGATACGATGGCCATCTTGAATCGCAAGGCATTATGGGTCATCCAGGGACAAAATACTGAGACAAAGATGGCAAAAGTAAAACGTGGAGTTTAGTTTGTTTGGTGTTTCTTTTACGGGAAAGTTAAAGGTGATCGATGTTACCCATCTTTGGCTAGTGAAAGGCGATATAAAGAAAAATCTATCATTAGGACTCACATTAACTCTATATTTGTCCGGCGTGCCCCATGATACAACGGCCAAGATGGCCGCCGTTTCGTCAAAATAGTCTTTTTTTTTTTTTTTTTTTTTCTTTTTCTTTTTTTTTCTATAAATCTGAGACTGAAGACTTCTGAAGACTTCTAAAATCTGAAGTCTGAAGACTTATTTTTTCATTTGTAATATTGCCAACACTGTTGTCTCAAGCAAATTCCATGTTCCGTTTCAGAAAACGTATATTAACATGGTTATCATTTTTTGTGAGTTTGTGTGAAGAGACAATAAAAGTGTGCTAACTATAAACCTACTACAGTACGCCCCCTACGTACGAACACGTCGTATAAGTTTTCCCACTTATACGAAATTCGTTTTATTCTTCTCAGTAAAGAACGAATGATTATCGCATTAGTATATCTAATTCTCATAGCTTTCGTTCTTTCTTCGATTTCTTCAAGTGCAAAAAACACACATAAATATATATTTATGATTAATACTATATCCGTTGTGTGTACGTGATGCGAGTCAGTACTTACCTTAAGATTCCCACTTATATTTTTAGATTTTATTGAAAAAGCCATTTCACTTGACACATTTCAAAAATTAAAGCGATCTTATTTCGCTAATAATCCCAAGAATAAGTACAGTTGTTTAATTGTACGGAAGTGATTTTTAATATCACACAATTCACAAGGTTTATTTAATCTAAAACTGTCGCTTGTCGATTGTTTGTACTGAAATAAAAGAAAGAAAACGCATTGGGATAAAATGACGTTCATGGATAACACTTATGATGCAGGTGGAAAACACGGACGTAGGATGCGGTGTATACTAGACTGTGCTAAAATTGACAGATTTAAAACAACACAACGAAATATATATATATGAAGATATAACTCGTGACAATAAGAATATATATTTCAGGCGCAAGTGGCAAAAGCATTTCAGAAATGATGAAATAAGAACTTTTCTGATGCAGTAAAACATCCCGATATCAAATATCAGTCTTACTCATAGAAAAGTCATTGCAAATTTTTTTCCTTACTGAGTAACTAGTTATTCAATTTACAAATGATGACAATAAACTAATATTTCTCCTATGACATTACATTCGTTTATTAGCTTATTAGAATTAAAAACAATCTTGATGTTTAGAAGCTTCAATCAAATAATATTTTTTAACATTTAACCGATTCACTTCATGTAGAATCAATACGGAAAATATTGAATTGGATGTCATAGACACTTTACACAAGGCATGTGTAGGATGCATGGCCATGGGTGGTTGATCTTGCTAAGCCGGACTTTATTTTCAGATGAATAGACTTAGGGGATCATTGAAAGTAAAGGAAATCCTGTGCCTCGATCCTTTAATAACACAAGTCTATAGTTGATCTTCAATCAAACATTGTAATCTTTGCATTGCATCGTGTTTCAAACCCTTGGGAAGTATTTTGCGATTCGATCAACTGCTTACGAAATCCGCTTTTTTAAATATTAAGAAAAAAAGATGTCGTCAGTGGCTTTAACCTCCCTCCACCTTGAACAACTAGAACGTCGGAAAACGCATCCATTCATGAAGAAAAAGGAAGAAACATAATTTTCTTTCTGTGATTGACGTCATACTTAAAAGCTTAATAGTTGTTCAAATTAGCGTATTAACTTTACGTATATCACGAAGTCAGCTTTATGGATTGATTTTTGTAACGTTTCCGTCGTTAATCATTTTTACTATTCGTTCTTGATCGACATATTTTGACAACCATACGGACACAGTATGTCATTGAAAGAACTGCTTATTTTAGTATGTAAACGTCGTAGTTTTTTGTCTCGTTAAGGAATCACTTAACGAATACGTGCATACATCGAACCATAAGCTGTATCACGATCATGATTGATTTCGTAACTCTTTGAGTGAGTGACACGAGCGCGCGAGGAACACGACACTTTACGAAAGGACTGCGCATGCGTTGGCGGAAGGACGAGTGCCTATATTTTTCTAAGTCTTTGCCACTTATTAATTCAGAAGGAATTTTCTTAGGGAAGATAGACCTTTCCACGAGTATGTTTTTAAATTGTTGCATGGACTAGTTAGCGAAAATCCATCGGTAATGCTTGAAAAAAACTCCTCAAAATAAGCAAATACCAAGTTTGAGAGTGGTATATTGGAAATAGGCAAAGATATAACCATGCAAAGTCACGAAATTTTACAAACGGTTGTAAGGTGGGGGCACAAACTTGCTCCCCTTGCAACAGACAAACGTCTGTAAAATTTCGCAACTTTAGGGAGCTATATCCTCGCTTTTTTTCAACACATCACCCTCTAACTTGGCAAATTTGGTTTATTTTAGGGGTTCTGTCTAATGGCGTTGGTCGATTTTTGACATATGCTCATATCAAAAGGTTAAAAAATAAGGAAGGGAGGGGTAATGTCTTTGTGTTTGAAGTGTAATTTCACTATCGAGGGGCCCACTCACTCCCAATATTTATTATAAACGGTCACCTCTATTATGCTCATGACGTCATAGTAACCATCTTGGTTGAATTAAACATAAGAATTGACAATCAATTACTTTGTTATATCAACCAACATGGCCGCCGTTTCTTCTCTTCTTCTTTTATTTCTCTCCCTTCCGAATGACTAGAAAAGAGCAATTTTGATAGACAACTAGTAGCTAAAAATTGAAGTTTTGAAAACCAGAACAAAGCAAAAATAAATTAGTAGGTCACTCATGGTCTACGAGTCAATAGCCCATGAAGCAAAGGGCCGTAGACCATCAGTGCGAGAGGTGTAATTGTTATTTAGTCTACTAACTGAATAGAGATAAAAGAGTAAAACCGCTCTGTACGCATTATCTACGAGTCGATAGCCCATGAGGCAAAAGGCCGTAGACCATAGAGTGCGAGAGGTGTAATTGTTATTTAGTCTACTAACTGAATAGAGATAATAATAAAAAAAAAAAAACGTTCTGTACTAATTACCACAAACTACAACTTTTTTATCTACGTACAAAAAAATTTATTCAGTGTTATTAAAAAAGTCCCACTAAGCCTAACGAGGCATTACGTTGCATATTAAAAATATTATCCTCTTTCAACACACCTCTCTTATTTATAAAATAATTAACAATATATAATAAATGTCTAATTCACGTTTATGTGAGCTTTTTCTACAAGAATCATTTGATGAAATCATCCATGTTTATACAAGAAATAGAAATGAATATTACTTCGATTCAAAGGTAGACCTTACTCAAGCGGCAGCCATGTTGACACGAACAACACATTTTCCCCGCGAAACCTCGCATGAAAGCGTTTCAGAACGAGGTAAAGCGGGACGTTTTTTTATTCTTGATCATGGCAATGAAAATGGCGCCCTGTGATCAAGGTCGAGGGTAATACAAACAACATCTGATATGTAATCTATGGCGTAATAATTTTGCTAATAGAGAGTTTTAGATTGACTTTTTTTCTCCCGTTTTCATATAGTTTTCCTGTATTTTACTTTACCTTTTACCAACCTTCTCACCAAGCGCAAATACTCTTTTGTTTTTCTACTACTTGGACTTTTTTGCGATTCTTTTTCAGTAATTTTTTAAAAAAATTTTACTGGTCAACTGACGTTTCACGTTTGCCGTGAACGTCAATCTAAAACTCTCTATTAAGTAGTACAATGTCGTTGCTCGCGTATTACGTACCGCAGCTTAAAAGGAAACTGTTAATCTAAAGCAAAAAAATTAGTTAAATCCATGACATAGCCATGTTGTTGGATACTTGTTCAAACAAGACCAAGGTCTCTTGCTTTGAGCACCTTATTACTTCCTGTAACTAGACAATATAATTACAGTATAATGTGGTGCGCATGCGCACATCGAGCTACATATCTTTTATCTATATATCTTGAATTTTGAGTGAATCTGGATAACGAATGAAGCAGTTGCACAAGAACGACTTTCTACAACCTACACATAAACAGAAATAAAGTTAAGACAATGAGCTCCTCATTATATTTGAACTAAAAAACTATTCGACACTGATAAGGGGAGGGGTGGGAAAGTTTACGAATTAAAGAAAAAGGGAAATTCTAGAGTTTGCGATAAACAAGTAGCTGTAAAATCTTAGGTTTTAGAAATCAACATTTTCAATGTGCATCTCATTCAATTCCCGTTCCAAGCCTGATTTTTTTTTCACCCTCAGAAGTGTAAGGCCCTATTCACTTACTTATTTAAACAATGGTACCGTTAAATTCCATGGAGAGAGGAAAGGTTGGGCACGATTTGCCCTATTTGACGGGTTATTCATCTGAGGCAACGAAAAGGGATCGATAAAAAGGTAAGACAAAATAAACAATAAGAAAAAGCGAAAGTAAAGAAGGTGGATAAAATGGAAAGTAATGGACGACTTCGATAATGTGACGGCCATCTTGAATCGCAAGGAATTATGGGTCACCCAGGGGTAAAAAACAAGACAAATATGCTCAAATGACGACTCCACGATCTTTGAGAACTTTACTCAGCTGTGGAACTGTCCATTTTTTAGTTCATCTCTCGTCATATTTTCTTGTTGTGAACTGTTGATGTTGATGTAGACGTCATTCAAATAATAAAGCTTTCCAGCTGATCTAAAATATAGTGGCGTAGAAATGACGTCACTGCAAAACTAGGTCTCATGTCCGAAATTTTCTCGATTCTGATTGGTTGACATTTTTTCTCAGACCAGCTGGTCGTATATTTGCCCCCTTTCGATGACCCGTAATGCCTTGCGGTTCAAGGTTGCCGCCACATTGTCGAAGTCGTCAATCGAGTGATGGGACAAGGAACAAACCATTGCAAACCCTTTACTTTCCTTATCCTCTTTATCTATACCTTTTCGTTTCTGGTTCTCCCGGCATTTCTATTCTCTTCTTTCTTCTATTCCCACTTACCCATTTATTTCTATGCTGAATCCCACTTTTCATTCGCTTTTCAGAAGATTCGCTAACATTTCTCTTATTTTTGCGTCATCTTTCGTAACATATTCTTCGTCCTTCGAGCTCTGGCGTTTGGCATCACTAAGATAAATCAATGTCAAAGATAAATAAAACTGCGAACGCTAGTGCAGAATTTTTAGGCGCGACTCGCCGGGACCTCAAGTCCGTTCGCTTGCCCGTCATCACGCTTCATCACGAAAGTCCGTGCTAATCGAAAATCATTAGCGACCTTTAAATACGACGACGAGTACGAGTTTTAAAATTTGTTCTGTGCACGTGGTTATAATTAACACTAAATCGTAGTCGATTTCCGATTTTTTACAATCTAAAGTTTCAATCCACGTACACTATCACGACTACAAAAAGATAGTGCCTCTCTTTAAAAGTTAAACACTCGTACTTGTTCTCGTACTCGTCGTCGGATCGAAAAGGTCTCTAATGTTTACTATATCTCCGAAATCACGACGTATCACGTTTTAGAAATGTTTCTCCGATTTTTGATAATTTACTCCGTTGCTCTGTTATCCGTTCCTAAAGTTAAATGCTACTAAAATATCTGTATTTAATACAAACTCGAAGATAAAATAAAAAAGGCAACAACTCTCGAAATATGGAGTACCTTTTGCATGGTCACGTGACCTGTGAATGCAAGTCGTCTATTGTAATCTGGCCAATTGATTGGCTGGGGCCTGTGCTGTATGAAAGTGCACAGCACGCTCGCGTAAATTGTTTTGGCATCTGTATATTAAACCAATGAATGCAATTGAAATATTACACTCACCGTCGGCGGCTCAAATCGTTGTCTGTCTTAGCAACATGACCTGCAAATGTGCGATTCCAAAAAGTTAAAGAACAATAAATAAAAGCAGAAAGTACTCAGATTGAAATATTTGATAGATTGCTTTTATTTTTACTTACTTTCACTGGATTTTGTCATAAATCGACGTCCATTTCCATATACAAATCGCTTTTCTAGTGACTCTTCTTTAGGTTCTTGGTTTTCCATGGATCGACGTCCCGTCGTCCCATAGACAAATCGTTTATCCAATGCGTCGTCTTTGTTTTCCATGGATCGGCGTCCCGTCGTCCCATAGACAAATCGTTTATCCAATGAGTCGTCTTTGTTTTCCATGGATCGGCGTCCCGTCGTCCCATAGACAAATCGTTTATCCAATGAGTCGTCTTTGTTTTCCATGGATCGACGTCCATTTCCATATACAAATCGCTTTTCTAGTGACTCTTCTTTAGGTTCTTGGTTTTCCATGGATCGACGTCCCGTCGTCCCATAGACAAATCGTTTATCCAATGCGTCGTATTTGTTTTCCATGGATCGACGTCCATTTCCATATACAAATCGCTTTTCTAGTGACTCTTCTTTAGATTCTTGGTTTTCCATGGATCGACGTCCTGTCGTCCCATAGACAAATCGTTTATCCAATGCGTCGTCTATGTTTTCCATGGATCGGCGTCCCGTCGTCCCATAGACAAATCGTTTATCCAATGTGTCGTATTTGTTTTCCATGGATCGACGTCCATTTCCATATACGAATCGCTTTTCTAGTGACTCTTCTTTAGGTTCTTGGTTTTCCATGGATCGACGTCCCATCGTCCCATAGACAAATCGTTTATCCAAAGCGTCGTCTTTGTTTTCCATGGATCGACGTCCTTTTGCATATACAAATCGCTTTTCTAGTGACTCTCCTTTAGGTTCTTGGTTTTCCATGGATCGACGTCCCGTCGTCCCATAGACAAATCGTTTATCCAATGAGTCGTCTTTGTTTTCCATGGATCGACGTCCATTTCCATATACAAATCGCTTTTCTAGTGACTCTTCTTTAGGTTCTTGGTTTTCCATGGATCGACGTCCCTTCGTCCCATAGACAAATCGTTTATCCAATGAGTCCTCTTTGTTTTCCATGGATCGACGTCCATTTCCATATACAAATCGCTTTTCTAGTGACTCTTCTTTAGGTTCTTGGTTTTCCATGGATCGACGTCCCTTCGTCCCATAGACAAATCGTTTATCCAATGTGTCGTATTTGTTTTCCATGGATCGACGTCCATTTCCATATACGAATCGCTTTTCTAGTGACTCTTCTTTAGGTTCTTGGTTTTCCATGGATCGACGTCCCATCGTCCCATAGACAAATCGTTTATCCAAAGCGTCGTCTTTGTTTTCCATGGATCGACGTCCTTTTGCATATACAAATCGCTTTTCTAGTGACTCTCCTTTAGGTTCTTGGTTTTCCATGGATCGACGTCCCGTCGTCCCATAGACAAATCGTTTATCCAATGAGTCGTCTTTGTTTTCCATGGATCGACGTCCATTTCCATATACAAATCGCTTTTCTAGTGACTCTTCTTTAGGTTCTTGGTTTTCCATGGATCGACGTCCCTTCGTCCCATAGACAAATCGTTTATCCAATGAGTCGTCTTTGTTTTCCATGGATCGACGTCCATTTCCATATACAAATCGCTTTTCTAGTGACTCTTCTTTAGGTTCTTGGTTTTCCATGGATCGACGTCCCTTCGTCCCATAGACAAATCGTTTATCCAATGAGTCGTCTTTGTTTTCCATGGATCGACGTCCATTTCCATATACAAATCGCTTTTCTAGTGACTCTTCTTTAGGTTCTTGGTTTTCCATGGATCGACGTCCCTTCGTCCCATAGACAAATCGTTTATCCAATGAGTCGTCTTTGTTTTCCATGGATCGACGTCCATTTCCATATACAAATCGCTTTTCTAGTGACTCTTCTTTAGGTTCTTGGTTTTCCATGGATCGACGTCCCTTCGTCCCATAGACAAATCGTTTATCCAATGCGTCGTATTTGTTTGCCATGGATCGACGTCCATTTCTATATACAAATCGCTTTTCTAGTGACTCTTCTTTAGGTTCTTGGTTTTCCATGGATCGGCGTCCCGTCGTCCCATAGACAAATCGTTTATCCAATGAGTCGTCTTTATTTTCCATGGATCGACGTCCATTTCCATATACGAATCGCTTTTCTAGTGACTCTTCTTTAGGTTCTTGGTTTTCCATGGATCGACGTCCCTTCGTCCCATAGACAAATCGTTTATCCAATGAGTCGTCTTTGTTTTCCATGGATCGACGTCCATTTCCATATACAAATCGCTTTTCTAGTGACTCTTCTTTAGGTTCTTGGTTTTCCATGGATCGACGTCCCTTCGTCCCATAGACAAATCGTTTATCCAATGCGTCGTATTTGTTTGCCATGGATCGACGTCCATTTCCATATACAAATCGCTTTTCTAGTGACTCTTCTTTAGGTTCTTGGTTTTCCATGGATCGACGTCCCGTCGTCCCATAGACAAATCGTTTATCCAATGAGTCGTCTTTATTTTCCATGGATCGACGTCCATTTCCATATACGAATCGCTTTTCTAGTGACTCTTCTTTAGGTTCTTGGTTTTCCATGGATCGACGTCCCTTCGTCCCATAGACAAATCGTTTATCCAATGAGTCGTCTTTGTTTTCCATGAATCGACGTCCATTTCCATATACGAATCGCTTTTCTATGATACCTTTGCGGCCAAATTCTACCATGTCCTAAAACATAATTTAATAAATTAGCTTTATATTTCTAGCCTAACTTTAATTTTTAAAATAACAATCTTAGGCATTAATAAGAAACAATTAAATTTCTATTTCGGTCTTAGCCTCCTACGCAGGCTACCCCAAATATTGTCTGTTGGGATCCCTGTGTTAAATTATTTGGCAGAGAAGGACTAGGGACACCGGAAACCCGAGGAGCAAAAAGAGCCAAGGAAATGCCCTGAAGTAAATAATGACGGCCTTACAGAGCTCTGCGGTCTCACGAGCTTCAAATCGCAAAATTGACGTTTTCTTTATGAAATGACCTGTGACGTCATTTATTCGCTGAAAAAAGCAATCTTATACAAGATTGCCAACGCAAACAGTATATATGAACACGAAGAAAGAGTAAGGAAGATTGCCAAGGACCAGAAAATATAACGAATCAAAGATCCTTCAGAATTGCAGAAAAAGAAATGTTTATTCCATATCCTGGTGCACGAGGACATCGATAAAGCAGCGTTCTTCAGGCACAGCTCTTGCGATGTTTGGGTTAGTAGGTATTGTGGAAAGTATATAAAAAATCATTGAGGAGGCCATGAAAAGGAAAACGTAGCTCACAATACAAGGGGAAAAGATCGGAAGTGGAAATTAAAAGTAAGATCGATTACTAAAAGGTATTCCTTGTTTTCTTTGTTAACAATCATTGTTGTGATACTTATAAACTTTTTAAACTTTAAACTATGTACAACTTGAAGGAAAAAAAATGGAAAAAGCTAACCGAAGCTTTCGTTCTTGATTAATGAGAACTTCATCAGAAGTTGAGTCACGTGAGTGTATACACACACGACTCGAGTAGTTTGTCCACTAAACCCCTTGCAGCACGTTGTAATGCAGCTCAATTTGGAGAACATAACAATAGGTTTCCAATTCTCAGGAGATTGAAATTCTTTTGTTTTGTCCTCCAAATTGAGCGGCTTTGGCGTCATATGCAAGGGGTCTACAAAAGACGTGCAGTGGATAGTGGAGTCAAGTGTCGCTCTCGTGTTCTTTCGCGTCGCTCCTCGTCGTCTTTCAGCATGTCGCGTATTTTAGAGTAGAATTTCTAAAACGGAAAATAGTTTTATATTTCTTTAGCGCCTGGTCTGTCATAGGTTTCTAGAGTTACGACGCCGCTGTAATAGCCGTATCCGATACGCAATTGACGATGATAACTTTGGAAAGGAGCACGGGCTTGAGATTACTCCTGCAAAATGTTTCAGGTATTTCGCTTAAAATCGATCGACCCTGGCGACAGATGAAGTAACGGGAAATAAACGTCTATGTACATAACTCATGTTTATTTGTAGTAAAGTAGAGAGAATAAGAGAAAAATATCAAATTCGTGGGTTCGAATCCTGCCAAGGGCATTTGATATTTTTCTCTTATTCTCTCTACTTCATTATATATACACCGAACGCATAATTTATTACTACTATACTATGTCTATTCTTTGCGTACATATTTACGGTGTTCAATTTATCTATAGAGAAAAATTATCGCTCTGGGATCCTCACGAATACCCTACATTTCATATTCTGGCTGCGTTACCAGCGTGGTTGGTCCTTGTAGTGTAGTGGTTAACACATCGGACTGGAATACCGAAGACGTGGGTTCGAATCCTGCCAAGGGCATTTGATATTTTTCTCTTATTCTCTCTACTTCATTATATATACACCGAACGCATAATTTATTACTACTATACTATGTTTATTTGTAGTAGTTGTGAAACCCAAAACATTTGTAATATAGCATCGGAATCGAATCGGCTTGTAAAATAAATCAAAACTCGAAGCCATGGAACACTTAGGCATTACAGATGAATTGGCTTGTCTAGTATGGACCTTCTATTAGCTGAATCAAAGCATGCCTAGTTAATCAAAATATTCTATTAGTCACAGCCTGCAGCGCCTCTCTATAATCGTGGGGTTTGCGATCTCGTTCCAAGTGTCCAGTGGATGATTCGAAATGATTTAAGCCCAGTTACTCAATATCTAGATATAACTAGCTAAAAACTAGTGTGAGCTGCGTCGGTGTTTCTAATGAAACAGTAATGATGAAAAGGTAAATTATACACCGTGAAAAGATGAAACAACTTACTGACGTTTCGGACGCTAGTCCTTCGTCGGAGTAAAAGAGAAAGAAGTGGTAGAAAGGAGTGTATATATGATAGAATAAGACAAAAGAAACCAATGAGAGCAAGGTAGGCAAGGAAACAAAAACAAACAATCAAAAGACAAAAGAAAAGGTTAGTTGAAAATAAAGCGTTCATTAATCCCGTTGGGACTAAGAGTGCCCAATAGGTGAATAAGCCGCATTTCTTTGGTCTTGCGACAATCATTGTTGCCGTTAAGCAAAGAAAGACCGAAAACAATGAAGTCAGAAAGAGAATGGTTAGCTAGATTAAAATGGCGGGAAACTGGTTTGGTGGGATCGTTATTGCGAATATCATAAAGATGATTGCAAATGCGATCACCAAGACGGCGGCCAGTCTCGCCCACATACAAAAGATTACAGCGGGTACATTTAATACAATATACAACATTAGAAGTGGTACAAACAAAATGGTCAGTGATTTTAACAGTTGATTTAGGACCGACAACAGAAGTGTGAGAGACTATGTGAGGACAAGTATAACAACGTTTACGAGAACAGCGAAAAGTACCAGGTTCTTTGTTAGAGGGAAGAACTCCCTTGACCAAGAAAGAACGGAGATTACGATCACGTTTATAGGAAAAGAGAGGGCGGTTGTTGAAAATAGCAGAAGTGCGAGTATCAGAGTCAAGCAGAGAAAAGTTGCGGTTAACAATGGGTTTAATGGAAATGTTAATAGGATGATACGTAAGAGTGAAAGGAATGCGGTCATTAGAGGGACGAGTGTGAGGAGTGAGAGCGGTGGTACGATCAATAGTAGAAACTTTACGAATGGCGCGATCAATAACATGAGCAGGATAATTACGCTTAAGGAAGAAGGAACGCATCTCAGAACATTTAACAGAAAAATCGAGATCATCACTACACAAACGACGAAGACGAAGAAATTGCGAGAACGGAATAGCGTTAAGAGTGTGCTTAGGATGAGAAGACGAGTAGAGTAAATAAGAATGAGAGTCAGTAGGTTTGTAATGGACACTAGTGCTAAGACGGTCGTCATTAACACTAAGCAAGATGTCAAGGAAAGTGACTGATGTTTCACTAACCTCCCACGTAAAGTCTAAGGCAGGGTGAAAAGAGTTAACAAAAGAGATGAAAGAATCTAAGTCATTACGCGAACAAGAAGTAGCACCAATACAATCATCAATATACCGTCCAAAAAACTCAGGTTTAGGTCCAGTATATTGTTGAAAAACAAGGTTTTCGATATAACCAACAAACAAATTGGCATAACTAGGGCCCATCTTAGTACCCATAGCAACACCGTTTATCTGCCGATAATACCGATCACCGAAAGAAAAACAATTAAGAGTAAGAACAAGTTCAGCTAAGCGTAACAAAGTGGGAGTGCTGGGCTCGAGGACAGGACGAAGATCGAAAAAATGCTGAAGAGCACGAAGGCCCTCATCATTAGGAATAACAGTATACAAAGATTTGACATCCATAGTAAACAAAAGCTTAGAAGAGTTATCAGGAAAGCGAAAATCATTAAAAATACTAAGAGCGTGATTAGTATCCTTAATATAAGTAGGTAAAGACTGAACAATAGGCAGCATGAGAGAATCTAGATAGCTAGAGATGAGTTCGGTAGGACAACTACAAGCAGAAACAATAGGACGGCCAGGGTTGTTAGCTTTATGAATCTTAGGAAGAAAATAGACGTGAGAAGTACGAGGAGTAATGACAAAGAGGTTTTTAGCAGTGGAAGGTAAAGAGCCATCAGAAATGAAAGAGTTAACAGTGTCTTTAACTAATTTTTGATTGTCAGGGGTAAGATCCTTATCCACTTCACAATAAAAATTAGTATCAGAGAGTTGACGTAAAGCCTCCTGTTTATACAGGTCAGAACGCCAGACAACTACTGCACCGCCTTTATCAGCGGGCTTAATAACAATGTCAGAACGATTGCGTAATTGACGTAAAGCCAACCACTCGTCCTTAGAAAGATTAGAATAACTGAGTTTACGGTTAAGATTGACATTAGAAATATCACGGCGACACTTATTGACAAAAAGATCAAGAGAAGAAAATTGTCCCTCGGGAGGGACCCAGTTAGACTTACGAGGACAAAGGCGCTCAAAGACATCACGTTCACAGTTAGAGTTAGAAGAGTCGGAGAAAAAAGCTTTAAGGCGAGTACGGCGAAAAAAAGATTCAGAGTCTTTCTTGACCTGAAAAAAATTCAAAATTCAAAATTCAAAATTTCAAAAATTAGTTAAAGACACTGTTAACTCTTTCATTTCTGATGGCTCTTTACCTTCCACTGCTAAAAACCTCTTTGTCATTACTCCTCGTACTTCTCACGTCTATTTTCTTCCTAAGATTCATAAAGCTAACAACCCTGGCCGTCCTATTGTTTCTGCTTGTAGTTGTCCTACCGAACTCATCTCTAGCTATCTAGATTCTCTCATGCTGCCTATTGTTCAGTCTTTACCTACTTATATTAAGGATACTAATCACGCTCTTAGTATTTTTAATGATTTTCGCTTTCCTGATAACTCTTCTAAGCTTTTGTTTACTATGGATGTCAAATCTTTGTATACTGTTATTCCTAATGATGAGGGCCTTCGTGCTCTTCAGCATTTTTTCGATCTTCGTCCTGTCCTCGAGCCCAGCACTCCCACTTTGTTACGCTTAGCTGAACTTGTTCTTACTCTTAATTGTTTTTCTTTCGGTGATCGGTATTATCGGCAGATAAACGGTGTTGCTATGGGTACTAAGATGGGCCCTAGTTATGCCAATTTGTTTGTTGGTTATATCGAAAACCTTGTTTTTCAACAATATACTGGACCTAAACCTGAGTTTTTTGGACGGTATATTGATGATTGTATTGGTGCTACTTCTTGTTCGCGTAATGACTTAGATTCTTTCATCTCTTTTGTTAACTCTTTTCACCCTGCCTTAGACTTTACGTGGGAGGTTAGTGAAACATCAGTCACTTTCCTTGACATCTTGCTTAGTGTTAATGACGACCGTCTTAGCACTAGTGTCCATTACAAACCTACTGACTCTCATTCTTATTTACTCTACTCGTCTTCTCATCCTAAGCACACTCTTAACGCTATTCCGTTCTCGCAATTTCTTCGTCTTCGTCGTTTGTGTAGTGATGATCTCGATTTTTCTGTTAAATGTTCTGAGATGCGTTCCTTCTTCCTTAAGCGTAATTATCCTGCTCATGTTATTGATCGCGCCATTCGTAAAGTTTCTACTATTGATCGTACCACCGCTCTCACTCCTCACACTCGTCCCTCTAATGACCGCATTCCTTTCACTCTTACGTATCATCCTATTAACATTTCCATTAAACCCATTGTTAACCGCAACTTTTCTCTGCTTGACTCTGATACTCGCACTTCTGCTATTTTCAACAACCGCCCTCTCTTTTCCTATAAACGTGATCGTAATCTCCGTTCTTTCTTGGTCAAGGGAGTTCTTCCCTCTAACAAAGAACCTGGTACTTTTCGCTGTTCTCGTAAACGTTGTTATACTTGTCCTCACATAGTCTCTCACACTTCTGTTGTCGGTCCTAAATCAACTGTTAAAATCACTGACCATTTTGTTTGTACCACTTCTAATGTTGTATATTGTATTAAATGTACCCGCTGTAATCTTTTGTATGTGGGCGAGACTGGCCGCCGTCTTGGTGATCGCATTTGCAATCATCTTTATGATATTCGCAATAACGATCCCACCAAACCAGTTTCCCGCCATTTTAATCTAGCTAACCATTCTCTTTCTGACTTCATTGTTTTCGGTCTTTCTTTGCTTAACGGCAACAATGATTGTCGCAAGACCAAAGAAATGCGGCTTATTCACCTATTGGGCACTCTTAGTCCCAACGGGATTAATGAACGCTTTATTTTCAACTAACCTTTTCTTTTGTCTTTTGATTGTTTGTTTTTGTTTCCTTGCCTACCTTGCTCTCATTGGTTTCTTTTGTCTTATTCTATCATATATACACTCCTTTCTACCACTTCTTTCTCTTTTACTCCGACGAAGGACTAGCGTCCGAAACGTCAGTAAGTTGTTTCATCTTTTCACGGTGTATAATTTACCTTTTCATCATTACTTACTCAATATCTGATTGTTATCTATAAAACGATTTATATACCTTAATGAATGAATGAATGAATGAATGAATTAATTAATTAATTAATTAGTGAATTAATGGTCAATCAACAATGAGCTTTATTTCCAGCCTACAAAAGGCGAAAACCGTTGCGTATTTGGCGTAAGCGACATAAACTTAGCCAGCCGCTTTATTTGCAAGAACAGTCTGGTTTTTAGCGGAGCCCCCGCGGAGCACCATACTTAAGGAAAAATGGTAAACCATCGAGTTGATTTTTCATGGCTTGGCTGACGTCACTTTCGTCCGTCCGTCCGTCCGCCCGTATGCACAACACAGGAATCCCGCTTGATGTCCAAGCAAAACTACTCACAAATGCGGCTCAATTATGCACAGAAAAAAATCGCTTTAGGACAAGCTATAGACCAAAAACAATTTTTAAAAAACTTTCATGTAGTCAAAGATGGATCAAGAAGTGTTCTTCAAGAATTCAGGTGTGTGTTTTTTTGCAAACAATCGTTTATATATATATTTTTTTGACAAGCATTTTTTCTCGACGAATCGACAAATCGAAAACTTTCTCTCAAAACTTTTAATATTTCTATAGATAAGCTTAATTTATTTTAATGCTGGATGAAATATATATAATATATATATAACACGAAGAGCATATTACAACAAATATTCGTCCTTTATTTAGCTTTGTATTTCTTTAACTATTCGGTTGTTTTTAACCAACTATCGTATGTTTTTCGTTCACGAAAAATGCAGCTTTTTTCGCCTCCTATCGCGGGGTCCCATCGGCATAACAAAAAAAAAAGACTTTCATTCAATAATTTTATATATTTCTACAGATAATTTATTTAACTATTAAATGAAATATAATTTTACACCAAATATTCAACTGTTTATTAAGCTGTTCGAGCAAGTATGATTATAAAAATGAGCTTAAGTTTGAGTTGTTGAGAGATGTTATTGTATAGACCTAGACTCTCACTTTAAAATGCTAAAAAATATTCAAAAACTTTAGAAACGCCAATTTACTGACAAGAAATTCATCATTTTGTATTTTGCATTGCATTTTGCATTATTTTCTATTTTGTCTCAGTTGTTCTTGTCAAGTTTAACTGAATGTAAACTTCGTCTCGTTCTGTAAAAGACGTAATTAAGTAAACGCATTTTCTGCTCACATCTGTTTTTTGGTCTTGATTTGTCCTAAATCTCCGGATTTTCGATTTCAATGAAAAACATCCGAGGTAGATTTCACTAAACTTGATATTGTATTGGAATATCTGTAGTTATCTTTCGTTTTTCTTTTAAGTAAAAGAGATTCAAAGCCTAAAACTGTCGGCCTTGGAAAACTTTGTCGAAGAATCTTCCAAGAACAAAACTAGCCCCTGGGGGTGGTGGTGAGTTGTGTACAAAATTCCTAAGTGGGAGAGTATACTCGCGCAAAAAAAAAAAAAAAAAAACAACAACAAAAAACAAAAAAACCAAACAAACAAACAAACAATGTAGTGCATTTCGATCCGATTCCCCTGCATGGTTTTTATTATGGGAGAAACTATCTTCATCTCGAATAAAAAATAATTGAAGATTTTTTCCCCGATCTTATTTTTACTTTTCAGTTTCATTCAAATTGTTCTCCCTGTGATTTCCGTAACGGGAGCTCCGCTTTTAGGCAGTGCCTAAATACATATATTACTTAAATACTCAATCTGCTAGGACAAATACTTTCCGTGACTTTTTTTTCAATTGAATAGCAATTATTCGGAACTTTTTACCTAATGCATATTTAATGGTGCGGAACTATGCCTAATGATATAAAAGCTTGCCAGTCCTTGAACTCGTTTAAAGGTAAGCTCAAATCATTTAATCTTATACGTTTAACAGTATTTGATGTCGATAATATTAGATCTTTCAAACTTATTTGTTCAAAATGCCGCAGCAGTAATGCTTATCCGGCCTGTTCTTGCTAGCCAATCAAATGCATATCTTTTAAATTTATTTTATGCTAGAATATATATTGAAGTTGGCCTTTTTTCGGATTTAGTTATGCTTTTTCTCCTTAATTTATGATCAATTGTATTGTATTTTCATGTATTTTTTTACTTATCGTATCTTCATAATAATTTTAGGTCATTGGTTGTGAAGGGGTTGTGATTTTCTTTAGTGTTAGGAGTTTGGTTCTGGTGACTTAAGGAACTTGGTGTCCTCTGGTGAGTAGCCTTGTAAAGGACTTGGTGTCCTATTTCTGTATCATCTGCCCTAAGTGGCGGAATTGTCAAATAAATAAATAAATGAGACTGAAATAAATAAGTAAACGAAAAGGAAAGTGAGCAAGAACCAAGGGACCAGAAGCGTCTAAGATCGACTGAACAACTAGTCTCCTACGCAGCCGCTATTAGTGTCGTCACGCAACGCTCACTCCCCTAAGTAGCCGCTACTTAGGGGAGTGAGCGTTGCGTGACGACACTAATAGTGGCTGCGTAGGAGACTACTGAACAACATGACGACAGATCGTTTGACAAGTGATGTCAGCGAAAGGTCTAAGAGTAAAGTTGCTGTCTAAAATCTGATTTTTTTTTTTTTTTCAATGAATATTTTGTCGGAAAATTGAAAAAATTTCAAAATCAATCTGATAACTCAACCAAATTGAACTTCATTTTGGTATATTTTTTTCTATTATGATGGTATAAGAAATAAATTACAAACTTATACCACGGCACTTTCGGGACATCAGAAAACATTTGTTAATCAACTAATGGTAAGCTACGATTTCAAGCTCACTCCACGCTATGTGAGCCCTTACAAATAAGGCCTCAAGAACACGGCTTTTGGATCTTTTCTCAAAACAATAACTATCTAGGCAAAAAAAAAAAAAAAAAGAAAAAAGAAAGAAAAGAAAAGCAGAGGTGGATACAGTTACTTCAATTATTCACGGACTGTATTAAGGTGGCTGCATACTTTTGAACTTTCGATTTGAGCCCACGATGTGCGCGCGCTCAAAAACCGCTGAAAAATCTACAAGATTTTATTGAAGAACCATACGCGTTTTGAGCTTCAACAGGGCAAAACCCTCAAATTTTGCACGGGACTTCTATATTTTTTGATAGCTCATTCGAAAAAACTCCTTAAAATCTAGGTTATATCAACATTTTAGGAAAAGTTTAAATCAGGAACACGTGAAAAAATAGATTTTTGTAGGGATTTTTGTTCGACTTTTTGAGATTTTTTAAGAGCACCGAAACTACAAAATATGACAAATCAATGTATCTCTCTGTCTTTTTGTCGAAAATATCCATGTATTGTTGTAGAAGGATTGACTAGCCTTCGTTCGTGCAATCATATAGTCTGCAAATAGCTATTATCTTATTAATCTTAATTTATTTATAATCACTTCCGGTGGCACAATTTTACTCCAAAAGCTCGTGCGTAGGCTTCCATTAAATGCTGATTATCTCGAAAACGAGCTCGGGGCACCCTATTTTTCTTTCCAGATTTGGAATCAACATTAAATTTCAATTCGGAAAATCGAAGTTTTAAAAAAAGCTTAAATCAATTTCTAAAAGTAGGCAGTCACCTTAAATGGTTTGGATCGGAATCTTTCGTCAAAATAAACACCGTATTTTTTTCAGTTTAATACACGCAGTTGGATGTTTTTGTTTTTTGTTTTTTTTTTGTTTTTTTGTTGTTTTTTTTTTAACAAGAGAAACTGTGTGACGTCACAGGGGTCAAGCTAGAAAGTCGTCTCTCTTTGAAATAAAACAGAACCTGTCATAAAATTTTAATTTTCTGAACTTAACAAATTGGAGGTCTTAACAAATTGACATCAGATTTTTGTGTCATCACATTGTCAAAGTAGTGTGGATCCACATACTACTTTGTAACCTGCAAGTAGAGGGTTTTTTTCTTCTGACCGTCAGAAAAAAACCTCTGCTCACAGGGTAACTACTTTGACAATGTGATGGCGAAATTTATAGTCAATAAGAGGACAGACACATAAAAATCTGAAGTCAATTTGTTTTTTACAATAATAAAAACGATAAAAACGGAAAGCGCGCGCTAAGTTATTGTAAAAAATTTGATATGAAATTTTGATTCGTAGGAATCCGTTAAAATTTAGAACCATATTTTCTCTAATCTTTTTTAGGCTTTTGCTTTGTATAAAACGATGATAAAGGTGAAAAAGAGCAAATGTTCCAAATAGATAGGCTATTTTTCCAATTAAACACAAAAATAAAAACTGCTTGTAAGGGTTGTTACAAAAAAAACATTTGATCGTATAACATAAATTCCTGCAACCGCTATCCCTTCCCCCTCAATTATCTAATGGTCCATCCCTTATGTCGAGAAGATTATAGAGAAGATGAACGTGAATGAGGACAGAACCCGTCACATACATGTAACAGATATTAAAATACATTGCTTAACAAAAAAGTCTTAAAAGGTCAAGCTGTCGACATTTAGCAAATGACATTTAGCTAATTCAATCATAGTTTTGATCAAAGAAAAGACGACGAGCGGGATTAAGAATTCTTTTTATTTTTTAGAATAATTGCCCCCTATTGGAGTCAGTCAGTCTTGTGTTTAGTACCGTGAAATACCTTGCAAGTTGTTTTGTTTATCTTATCTCTCAACGCTCATACTTTAAGCATGACGAACAACGGTTCGGTACGTTGGAGAGAATTTCAAACTATAAGCCTTCATGTTCGTTCAAATGGGACTCCTATTAATATCCCAAGACCGAATCGCTACTGTTAGCCGTCATAGTTTCAAGAAACCATTCGAACAAACAAAAGCTACATTTCATAACTTAGATTCAAGAGTACGATTTATATAACTCTTTGCTGCGAGCCAAGATAAACAGATATTCAGTGAACCGCCACTACACCGTTGAAAGGTTACACGACTGTTGAAATATAGACGAATGCCAGATAAACTTCAAATTGTTTTCCCGCTCTTTTCAGTTGAGTCAAAACGAATTTTCATAGCTCAAAATACTCCCTCGACTGAAACGACGCAAGCTTTAATTAGTTGCATAAAAAGGGAAAAAGTCAATTTTAGCTGTTGGGTAAACACAAACTAACAAATACCGAAATTCCTGAACACATACATAAGTAAAGAGAAGCCACGCTAAGAGATCAACCGAGTTAGGTGGACGAACGCCACGAAGGGATGGCTACAGATGAAAATATTCGACAATATACATATATATATATATACACACAAATATATTTAATAATTTATATATAAATTTATAAAAATCAGAATAAATTTTCAGGATTATATTATGCCAATATTTCCGTGATTTGACTTTCGAAAACATTTTATTTGTACTTAACTGCTGAATACTTCATAAAAATATATTGTAAGGATCAAAGAAATTGTAAAAAAAAAAAAAAAAAAAAAGAAGAGTGCAAAGAGCAAAATGAAATATTGTAGAAAAATACTTCACCTCGTAGTTTACGTCCTCTTCATGAACGTTGTCTCGGTCGAGTTTGCCTGCCCTCAAGCCATGCACTGGTACACCATTTACTGCAAGTAAGCAAACAAAAAAAACATTTCATATACATAGCATGGAACATGAGTTAAGCCGAAGCTTGAATCCTACCTTCGTGAGAGCTGTATAGCGTTAGAATAAAGATTCCAAAAGAACATAATCTTAAGGCGAACATCATCTTGGTATTGAGCGGGGTCCCGTCTTCTAGATTGCGCGCCTTCAGTTTGAAATCAAATGTTCCGTTTAACCCAAGGATCGAATTTAAATATATCAGTTTGTAAAATGATACCCAAGTGATGAAAGATTCCTGAGACGTGTGTCCAGTAATTCGTAACCGGAGCAGAGGAGGTATTTGGCGGGTCTTCTCGCAAGCAGTGCACTGGGCGATTAAGCTACAATAAGTAAAATATTTCAATTAAAGTCGCCTTTCACGTGCATTGCCTAGCTTGCTTTAAACAAATTAAATCAAATCACAAAGAGCGTCGCGTTGGATTACTCAAGTGTTTATGTACACGGGGGGTCAATACGGACTGATCTTTTCTAAAGCAAGTTGCTAGGGAAACACGCAATCCCATCGCTCGCAGACTAAACTAAATAAGTGAAGCGTTTGCTGTTTTATTGACTTTAAATATAACAACATGACGAGCAATAGATTAGCGTTGAGCAGAGAGAAAGCGAAATCTTACCCTCTTAGAGAAAATTCACCAGAAGCTTCAGAGAATAACGTTTTGTAGTGTGGTTCAGCATCATTTTAGCCCGATTGACAACCATGCAGCTTCCTGCGGCGTCTACGCCCACGAGTTTCTTATTTGCTATTACCGAAAAATAATAAGAATAAATGTTTGTATGGTTCAACGGAAAAAGCTGAAACTGACACCTTAAATGGCTAAAAATTCAGTGTAAAAACATACGTATACGTGAATCAAAAGCAAATAATATAAAATTATCTTAATATAAAATTAAATTAAAATTGAACTGCTGCATAATTGGACTAAAACTGGGATGCCTATCTATCATCTTCCGCCGGAAGATATAGATAGGCATCCAATAAGCCTGAAGCGTGATGACGTTTTACCCCCATCTCTACACCATAATCCTTTTCACATTGCTTTTATTCTTTAATTATGACTATTGTTCCTGTATTCTCTAAGGAACTAAAAATTTTAATTTGAAAGAATTTTAAAAACTATTATGATATAGAGTCGGGGGTAAAACGTCATCTCGCTTCAGGCTTATTAGTATCCGAGTTATTAACACTGGCAGCCCGATCTTTTTTTTTTTTTTTTTTGTCTGTATGTAAATTGCAAAAATTCGATATTTATGAATATTTTTTTTAATTGTAATAAAATCGTTCAACAGACTTGTATGGAATATCTTGTTTCTATATTTTTCTCACTCATAGATATGCGAAGAAGCTAAAGAAACGAGTATTGTGAGGGTTCTGAATATGCAATAAATATGTCACTCACTCATTCACTAAGCTAGAAAAGCCACACAGGCAGCTCATGCAGGGTTTACTCACAGCATGTAATGTATGGATTAATTTTGAAAATACTACTATTTCAAGTTTATATAAATGGTTTATTTATAGTTTAGTTTATTTAGTTTTTAAATAGTTATCTTGACTCGTCTTTTATTTGTATCTTGGTCTATACTAAATCCGACTGGAGCCGATTTTTAGTGTGTGTGTTTTTTTCTTCTTCTTCTTCTTCTTTTTCATTTTTTGAGCCCTTGAATGCCGGGGGGGGGGGGGGGGGGTACTCTTGCCCGTTTAGGATAGTGATGCGCCGCTTAAAGTGCTACTACGACGAAAATCCCTCAAACTTGGATTCAGCTGAAACTTTCTAAGAATACTCTTTAAAGGTCCAATAATCACTGTATGAAGTGTTTTCTCGATATTCAGGACGAAACTATGATATTTTTACGATTATTTTTGGAGTCTGTGACGTCATACACTCAACATCAAACATTGCTACATATATTTCTTTGTATATAAATCCTTAATTATTTTATTCCTATAAAGCCCAAAGGGTGGCTAATGTGCTTATTTCACATTACTTGTGACTATAATTTATATTTTGGGGTGTTTGGGTATTTCTTTCTGCCTTTACTACTGATATTTTGATCATAAACTACAAAGAAATGTATGGAGAGATGTTCGATGTTGAGTGTATGACGTCACAGACTCCAAAAAAATAATCGTAAAATATCATACTTTCGTACTGAATATCGAGAAAACACTTCATACAGTGATTATTGGACCTTTAAAGAGTATTCTTAGGAAGTTTCAGCTGAATCCAAGTTTGAGCGACTTTCGTCGTAGTAGCACTTTAACAAATTGAACCCTTACCCTGTTCCAGAGTAGAAAATGAACCCGTATCCGCAAAAAAATTGCGGATACAAAAATTTCCGGATACGTGTGGACGGGGCCTTTTGTTTTAGTATCGTAGGATAGAAATATCACTATTATAATATGTTATTCGTATTTTACATAAGAGAACTCTTAATTAGAACATCATAAGTTATATTATTCTTGGTATTTAATTTTTATTTCATTAATGTTATTCATTTATTTATTATTATTTTTCATCTATCTTTTTAATTATTTAATTTATTATTGTTATTATATTCTTCGCTGGCCACTAACGTTTGTGGATTTGTTATGTTAGATTCTGGATCTATGCTGGCCAATATCAGTCAAATCAGCTGATTGACTGACGTACGCCTAAAGTTGTCTCCTCCGCCGCCGTCATTAGTTTCGGTCCCAGATCCTCCCGGCAGCTCCCTTATTGGGGAAGTACCGGGAGAATCTTGGACATTCTCGTACCTAGAGCCCCCTTATAGCGAAAATCGGAGGCTCTGGTAAACCCTGAAATTCTATGGAATTTATTTGGCTGTTGAGAATAACATTTTTGGAAAAATTGAGCCGGCATTTTAAAGTCAGAAATACTGAGATGGAGCATGCGCTCTGACGACCTCGTCAGAGGGAAGTACGGGTGGCGTAGCGGCGAGAGCGCTCGCGTCTCACCAATTCGACCCGGTTTCAAGTCCTGACGAGCTCGGTGCTGTATGTGAGTTGAGTTGCTTATTAGTTCTCTGCTGTGCTTCGAGGGTTTTCCGAGTTCTCCGGCTTTCCTCCTTCCGCAAAAATCAACTTCTAAATTCCAATTGGAATCCAGTGAAAGAAGAGCCACTCTGTGGAATCTATTAATCCTATATTATTATCATTATTATTATTATCATCATTATTTTTATTTTTATTATTATTATTATTATTATTATTATTATTATTATTATTATTATTATTATTATTATTAAGGAGCCATTAAGTCTTCTACTTAGATTAACTTTTCAATATATTAATTTTTTTTTAAACTTTAATTGTTTTTTTATATTTTACAAATATGTTTTTATCGATAAATAAGTAATTTGTACATATATTTGTTATTTTATATTCATAATCTCTTTATTAACGTTATTATAAATTTTATTATTATTACTATTAATAGTTAATTGAATTCTATAATATATATATATATATATTATTATAATGCTTAAAATTATCGTTATTATTATTATTATTATTATTATCATCAGCAGTAAACACGTTTGAATGCTAATTAGGTAAGCTAGATAGGGCGTAATTTCGTAACCTACCAGCATGACAGGACTAATAATACAATCACTTAAAACCAATTATAGAGGGGGTGAAATATATATATTTATAGCTATATCGTAAAATGTCTTATTTCTAATAGTAGTTTCAAAATGTTTATCATATAGTGCTCTTTAAGATGGTACTCACTTTAAAAAAATGTTCATGATAAGATTTATACTAAACTTAAATTAACTGTAATGTTCTTAAGATGCAGTTTAAATACTTAGAATTAATGTTTGAAATGTCCTTAAGATGTGATTATTTTAAATGTTCTTGCAATGTTCACTGTGCAGCTTAATACCGCTTTCTGCATTCTAAGTAATACATCTTTGTATCTTGCTCCAAAGATATTCTTCATCTCAGGCTCCATCTCTTTAGACCATCCTCCAAGAGCGTCCAAAATGAGGTTCACTTGCAAGATCGTGTATCTTGGGTGTTGTTTGTGAGCTCAAGTCTAAGTGCTCCATACTTCTTCGTCTTCTCTTTGTCGTTCTTTTCTCGGTGGTTAACCCACGGACAGCTCATTACTATTATCATCATCATCATCATCATCATCATCATCATCATCATCATTATTACTATCATTATTATTATTATTATCATTATTATTATTTATTCTGACTTTCAGCCAGTATGGTTTCTCAGAGCCTACGAGTTGCCTAATGAGTAAGGTCTGGGTACGAGAGTTAATCTGGGACCGAAACTAATGACGAGTGCACAAGATGGCGGACTCGTGGTACAACGAGAACACGTGCTCCTCTGATAGGGTTCCTGTGTCACCTATATATATTTAAATATATTATATATATGCTAATGTTTATAATTACATATATATGGTACTCATGTGATTCTGTGACAGTTTTTTCAATAAAATTTTTAATTCATAAGAAAGCACAGTTTGATAGGATAAGATTGTGACACACCTCCATTGTGACATACCCGTATTTAGCGGTGAATCAGCTGGTTTTCAGCTGATAAAGCTTGATTTTTTTAGCATTTTTGAATCCATTTTTAAGATGAAAATCCGCCATCTTGAATTTTCTGAGAACTTCCAGGGAGGGAGGGCTGTTCTGTTGCTATGGCAACTGCTATAATTTGATTGGCTAATTCAATTTCTATTGTTTTTAGCCAATCACGATCCTAAAAAATTAAAAATCTGCACTGGTATTTCATTTTTTTGCACTGGTATTTCATTTTTTTGCACTGGTATTTCATTTTTTTGCACTGGTATTTCATTTCAACTGCACTGCTGTCAGCCAATCAAAATTTTAAAGATGTTTAATGTATATTATTATACTAATTACATATATATTGTACTCTTGAATCTTTAACAGTTTTTTCAGTAAAAAATTTTTATTCATAATTAAGAAAGCCCAGTTTGAATTGATAAGATTGTGACACACCTCCCTTTTGACATACCCGTGTTTAGCGATGAATAACTTCAAAATATTTTGAATAACACTAATTTCAGGTATTTAGGAAAATATCAATCAAAAATTACAGGTTATTAAACTCATTTTTTTAATGATGTTTACAAACACCAGTCTCAAGTTAATTATCTTTTTAAATATTGATGGTTCATGGGATAATAAACTTCTTTATTAACAATAATTGCATACTATTCTTCTGCGTTGGCAAAGTAAATGATCCTACCAAGTCAGTGAGTCCAAGGCTGTTAGTCTCGATATCTACTAATTTATTACAAAGATTCCGACAATGAAGTAAATTCTACTATAAATCATGGTAATTCATCGGCAATATCTCCATATAATACTGTTCTGTTTTCTACAGATAATACTCTTGTATTTCAATTCGTCTTTCTTTCTTAACAAGTGTACACATCCTGAAACAGCAACAGCAGCAGCGGAGTCCAAACCTTTGGGACAATATTATACAACGTCTGTTTTGAAAAGAAACATTCAACTAGAATATGAAAATTCTTTACTGCGAAAATTACTGAGGACAATCCCTGAGCACAAAAACGCCAATGCAACCGCATCAAAAGATGTATCCAGACCTAAGAGACCTGTACCAACACGAAAGAGAAGAAAAATTGCCATAAGAAGAAGTAGATTCAAAGAATTAGTTACAATTATTCTTTACGAAGAAATGAAGACGAATCTGTCTTGTCTAGAGGCCAGAAAAGAACATCTTCGCAAGCAATTTCCAGATATAGATATATTATATTCCCGTGAAGCAAAAACCATTGGCACTACTTTCAATTTGTTGTTTCCAAAGGTAAAGACAAAATATTTTTATTTTTTGAACATTCAAAATGAATTTGTCGAGAGCTTCGAAAATAATGTTTATTGGCTTCTCCATGACTTAGAAGAATTACCAGAACTAGATTTCATCAGTGGATCTATTTTAAACGAAGATAAACTGGAAATTCCTTGTTACAGATTGAATCTATGTAACTGGACGCTCTCTCAGAAATATGAGTACAGAAGGTCAATTGATGAAATAATGATTTGTGATAAAATTGATTCTTCGTTCCTCGGAAGAACGAATAGTACACGACACATATTTTCTGAGAAGGAATCAATTTTTGATGAAGAAATGAAAACCCTGTCGACAACTGATTTTTTTCTCCGAGCGAAAAAAGCAGGGGCTTTATGTGGATTACACCCTGAGGTGATGGTCAGCGTGAGCAAAGACAAAAGATGCTTTATAAATAGAACTGAAGACAAGCTCAAACAATATAAAGAACTTCTTCCTTTCGCTCACAAGCACAAAGTATTTCGTTTTAAAGATACGGAATCCCAGACTTTAGATTTGTGTGGTGAAGGTAGCCCAATCCTTGGTACAGATATATGTGACGAGACCATTGCTCATAAGATCATGTTGTATGGAGGGCACTGGGCTAAAGATGGGACGTTTGCTTACCTCTACATTATCAATAACCTACAGAGGTGTTTGATCGAAGTGACAGATTTCTTGAATACCAAAAGCATACCATTTTATGTTGATGGAGGAGTGGCATTAGGTGCCATTAAAATGCGAAGTATTTTGCCTTGGGATGCAGGTGATGTCGATCTAGGCATTTATTACGACAGTCGCTACAAATTTGCTTCCATCGTAGAATCATTTGCCAAAGAGAACAACTACACTTTTAAGAATTTACTTAGTGAAAATATGATCCATGTACTTTGTTCCCCAGGAATGGGTGAAAAAATGGGAGGGTTGGTAACAATGTTAATGAAGGACGGAGAACCAGAAGAGTTAATTAAAATTAAGACCAATGGACGATGGATTCCATACAAAAGAGAAATATTCAGCGAGATGCGAAGTGAATATAACACGAATTATCTGCAGCATGAGATGTATAAGTGGATCAGTAACGGGAAAATTCATTGTAAGCTTAAAGGTCATAATGTTTGTTTACCAGACTTTAGGGAAAATACCGGCATCGATGGAACATACAGCGATCTATTCTGCAAAGTATAATTTCCCTTCTTCGTTTCATGATCAGGATCTTTTTGTTTCTAATTGTTCACTAGCTGAAGTTAAGCAGCACCTCTTGCTGCTTACAAAACGTTCATTTGAACTTTCTTTTGTTCGTGAGCATCAATACAAAGAAGTTAATGATAAATAGTATTTCTAATAAGATATATTTACGATATCTATTTCATGTTTAGAATATAATATAGCATACAGGCAATAAATGCAGCACGAATGCGGACACGAATCCGGCTGACATAGGCAGTTGTTCATTACCTGGCCGTGTACGTGATACCTTAGTGCAGTTTTCGTATGACAGTGAAAAATTCACGGCACGAACACGGCCATGACACGGCAAGGGATACGCCAGACCAATCACATTGCACGAGAATGTACTCTCCATCCAATCAAATACCCGGAACACGTCATAAACACGGCGCGGACACGGACACGCCAAAGTCACGGCAATGCAAGACCAATCAGCCAATTAAAATTCTAGAAAGCATCACGGTCACGGCACCTCACGCTTACGGCACTGAGCTTTTCACAGTCATATGAAAACTGCTCTAGAACGCAGTCGGCTTCTAGGACATGTGGCAGAAGTCTTTATGTGCTCTTTCTTAGCGTGCGATCTCGATGGGATAGTTAGAGGCAATCAGAGACGTGCAAAGAGACTTATCCTACCTATCCACATTTACAGTTCTCATGAGTTTCTCTTTCCATGACTTAGCTTTTACCTTCTTTGGCATCCTCTCACAAATGTGTTGATTTTCATTTATGAATATAATGGCGTCGTAAATCCTACAGCTTTGATTTATTCTCTGGCAGATGAAAGACGTCGTCTAATTCCTTCCAAGTGATTTCTGCATCCATGAAACAGTCCAGGGCATGTACGTCTGTTGGCATAGCAACTCATGCACGTGTGGACACTAGCTTCTCCAGCTTCTTCGCAGCACGTACAGAACAAAATTGAGAATTGGACATCAATTTTAGATTTCCGATCGATTGAATACTTTGTAAGATATTAGCTCTGATGAGGGTCGTTTGGCGACCGGATTTGCACTTCTTTGCAACTATTATACACTTGGCAGTGAAGTTTAGATTTTCAAACAGCCTAAAACCCCACAAAAACACAAGATTTGTGACTCAAACCTTAGCACCTAAGCGTTCCTGACTATAATGCTACAGCAGCTTTCATGTCATATTTGACGGTAAAATAAAATTTTAGATTTTTTGAAAGCTGTTCTTTAAGGATTTTTCCAAAGAAATTCTAACCATCAGCTCATTATAAATTCAGTAAAGCTTACGATCTTTACTAACTCTGCGCTTGGGTTACCTTTGATGATTAAACTCGAAACTGTGTTTCATCAACCTATACTAATTGCATATGTATTATATTACTATATTTAACATATATTTAGTGATTATATAAATAGTTATTATAATTTAATGTTATTTTATAAATACAATTTATTTGTGTTGGATTATATATGTAAGGAGTATTTAAAGAAAGGTGGTCAGTCTTCCTGAGCGTCACAAGTTTATCAGTGTTTGTCCTTCAAATGATTATTTATCAATAGCAGGTGCGCTAACAAATACACAAGAGGCTCTTGTACTCCATAATCGAAATGGAATCAGTTTAGAGGTTTATTTTAGCTCTGAAAGGGAAACCAAAAGATCAAAAGACAAGGCACTGATAGACCAAATTCAAAACTCGCACCGATGTGAGGCTTAATCTTTGAACAAAAGAATCTGGCGTGATTCGTGACTTTTCAATCACGCCAGATTACTTTGAGTCACGCTAGATCCCTTTGTTCACAACTTAAGCCTCACATCGGTGCGAGTTTTGAATAGCGCAGCGCAGCCGTGACGTCATAAAAACGAAGACAAAGGCGAAATTCGGACAAACAAACTTACAAGTTTACTTTCAGCAGATAATTTTCACAGCCGATCGCAGTTGATCTTAGTTTACATGGGTTATTATTGTAACTTTAAGTAAAAATAATAAAATCGGTTCGAATAATCCTCGTAGCGGTTAAACAGAATGTAATGTTTGTCCGAATCTTTAAGCTATTTTTAGAATGAGCGCGCTGCGCTATTTGGTCTATCACTGGAAAAAAACAAACAACAACAAAGCAACACTGCTTTCATTGAATGCAGGTCACACAACCCGCCGGACAGCAGGACAGCAGCAAGAATGGACGCGTTCCATGAAAATATTTTGTCTGAACTTTGAGGCGGAGCAAAAATTAACGGTGCAAAATATGAAAGAAAGTTCTAGTTTTAATAGTCAAACTTTTTGATTAATTCACCTTTTCTCAGTTGACAATGTCTTTTGCATAAAGTGACATACCGTATTTTGGCAAGCTAAATATATTAAATAAATGTGAAAAATCATTTCAGTGCCTTTTGTAGTTTTTTCCTCTGTGATAACAGTCATTTTTTTCAGTACATTTCGGTGCAAATAGTTTGTTCTGATTCGTCTGTGAAACAAAATACGTCTTGTCTTGTTCGCTTCATCTTCTTTTAAGAAAATCACTTGTAGTTAATTTCTATTTACTATTCTCACTGAGAAAATAACCACGATTTTGCTCCCGCGTTCGATAAATAACGTTCAGCATGATGGTTATTGCACGAGGTGCGTGCAATTCCATCCCTCGGGGCATTGGGAAGGTTTTTAAACCAACACCGAGCCTGTTTCGCCGTCTTTTCGCAAATCCGGTTTGGGAAGCAAACTCTTGCTGCTCTTGTTTTTTTCCCGTCGCCGAAGCACTCATGGCCGCTCCAGTTCAACCAGACCCAGTTCAGTTACAAAATTTACAGCAACCTCAAGTTCCTGTCCCTTAGCCAGACCAACCACCTCCTCCGCAAGACCAACAGCAAAACCAAGATAATCTTGCCCAGCTGCAGAACCAACCCCCGGCTCAAGTGCCCGATGATCCTGCAGCCCAGGTTGATGCTCCGCCAAATGAGGTATCTTGTTTGTATCCCTTATTTCTTATTTGTTAGTTTTTACAATCGTGTATTTATCAGTAAAACTTGGGCCCGGGGCGGGCTATGTGTCATGTCGCCCAATGCATCAGTTTAGCCATGTGGCGGTCAAATTTCTGTGCTCTGGCGTTTTCGGTCGTGTGGCGACCTTACTAAATTTGTCTATGGCCGTGAGGCGGCTGATTTTTGGTCGTTTGTGGCGACTTAATTTGGTTTTTTGGTAGTGTGGCGATCCTTATAAATTTGTTTGGCCGTGTGGCGGCCGAGTGTTCAGTCATTTTTGGTCGATTGATTTTAACAGTAGTCTTGATGCGATTTAACAGTAGTCTTGATGCGATTTAACAGTAGTCTTGATGCTATGTCGGCTCACGCAACGACCCTAGTCGACGTGTTTACATAAGTGTGTATACTATTCTTTAAAGTTCGGATGATAACCGTCATTTATCAAGAACAAGAGGCCTTTATTTTTTCTTTATTACAAACCTTTGCGTTCGTTTCTCAAAATTTACTTCATTATTACTATTATAATTATTGTACAATTATATATATATGCGTATTTGGTGCTTTTTGTGACTGCATTTATGAAATCGTAGTTTGTTAGCTTTAGTACCTCGTCATTTGGAGTTTTCTACCTTGTTCGTAATAATACGGAACGTCGGTTATCCCTTTTGATTTTGTTTCTTCCATTAAAAATAAATTTCATTTAGTGTTGTAGTGCCTTTACTTTTTGCTCCCCCACCTGGCCGTACCAGAAGGGTACTCTAAACAACGCCCTATAACCTGTCTTTGACGGGTTCCTGGTCCGACCCGGTGGTGGGTGTTTCCCTCCTTTATTTTGATTGTTCTACCTACGCGCCTTTTCTGCTATTATTTTTCCTCAGTCTTTTGGAGAGCTCTTGGCCCGTTCTCGCTCACACCCTAATCAGGAAATCATTTGTGATTGGGAGGGGAACCCCACCACCTGGGCCGGTCCACTTCCATCTGTAGCTACCGTGTCCAATGGTATTGTTGGGCATCACCTACTCAGCTCCGATTCCGCGATCCGGAAAGCTTTGTGTCGGGGAATACCCATAATAATCGTTTAGCTTGGGATAGCATATTGACCGATCCAAGCGCCACACGCATTAGGAATTGGATCACAGAAGGAGTTAATATTAAGGATTTCTTCTCGCATTTTAACGGAAGATTTCAAGGGCGTAGATACGACTCGGACTTTCCCCCCCGGGCTTCCTTTCCAAATTCAAAATCCTGCGTCAATTTTCACGACTTTATCTCCGAAACCACCCAAATCCCTGAATCTCTATCAGGGGGAGTCCGCTCATAGTTTTCGTAGCGGCTGTGCAGTTACTCTCTCACTTCTGGACGTATCTCCAGAGGACGTAGCGAGGCATGCGGGATGGAAATCAATAACAACAGCAGAATACTACTCCCAATGCGGCAAAGTCATGAACTCCGATCTCGCCGCATCTGCTCTCTCGGCTGCTGTTAGAGACCCATGTATGAGAGATGTGCTCTCTTACTTCATATTCTCTTGATACAAATGAGCTTAAATTTGTGTTAATGACAGATATGTTTGTATAAAGAGCGGTACCTTGTCTTTGACTTTCAAAAGCTAAAGAACATTCAAAAACATTTACAAAATCCAATTTACTGACAAAAAATTGTTATTTTGTATTTTGCATTGCATCTTGCATTATTTTTATTTTGTTTCAGTTGTTCTTGTCATCAAGTTTAACTAGAAAAAATATGCTTTTTTTTCTCGAAACTTTTTTTGTTGATTTTCGTATAATTCTCACATGAAAACAGATGAAAGCTGATAAATCGAATCTCAAAATCTAGTAAGCTTAAGTTTTCAAGATTCTCAAAAAGTAGATAAGGCTTATATGAAAGGAATTAAAATATTTTAAGAATTAGGATAGGAAATTATTTTTTAACTGCATGACACATTTGGTTTTGACGTCCAGGGCCTTCATTTGACTAGATTAGTTAGTTAATGATCTCCAGCTAGTTTTCTCTCTGATGCTAGCCTTTAAAGTTTGTCGACTGGAAAATTTTGTTTCTAGACGTGAACTTGATTTCCAATCCGCGGAACCTTGAACGTCAAAAAAAAACAACAACAAAAAAAAAAAAAAAAAAAAAAAAAAAACTGCTTATGCATACCATTTGCTCAATGAATCAGTTTTTATACTTAACAAAAACATTAAAACCGTCAGAAATTAAACGGAAAGTGGGAGCTAATCTGTTGTTCAAATACTTTTCATTTGCAGTAGGTAGACAGAAATGGGTTACACTATGGCGGATTAATAGTATAAAAATTTTTTTGTAAGGTCTATATCTATTCGAGTACCTTAAAAAGAAAGAACAAAAATCAAAAAAGAAAATTCAAAAACAGTGTTGGTTAGTTATGAATTTTAGGTCACCCATCCATGTACTAATCTTACTCAAACGTGCTTGACTCAGTGTCTTGGAAGTCCAAGTTTTTTCCACTGGGCCACGATTTCAGGAAATTAACACAACAATAGCCATGAAAACAATGCACCAGATAGACTAGATTATTTTCCACTTCAAATCAACGTGCCAGTGCGTGGCAGAGTGCAAGGGATTAGCTGTAGATATGGTCTGGGGGCCGGCTAGTCTTTCCCCTGATGCTTCGGCTAGAACACAATCTGCGTAATCCGTACACCCAAGGGCAGAGGGACTTAATCGCCGTCATGTCCGAAGTCCATACGATGACCCAGCGGAAGTCTAGGGGTATGGCATGAAGGCACTGCTTTTTTTCTGTATTTGGAATTAATTATGTAATTAAAGTTGGTGGACGTGGGTTCGATTCCCACCGTATTGAGAGTACGTTTTTCTTCTTCTTTTCCGTTTCCTCTAGCCTTAGATATTTTTTTATATTTATTTTTTGTTATTTTTGTAAGCGACTTTTATTAATTCAAAAAAATGAAGATTCTTATTTTGTCTTTCAAGTAGAAAGAATGCCTACTCCTGTCTGATTTTCCCAATTTTATTGTCGCCTTTAGAAAAGTTTTATTTCAATTGAGTCTAAAACAATGGGAGCTCCGCTTTTAGGCATTTAGTTATTTCCCGGGGAGGGGGGGACTCCGGGAAAAAAAGTACCGGGAATGCTCGTCGCATCTCTTAGGGGTAAAAATTCGCGATTTTGGAAATCCGCATTTTCAATTCTGGTATCTCTTAGGCGTCGGAAAAGGAGAGAAGAGCGCATCGATATGGCTTATTTTTCGTAAACCTTTACCGGTGGGAAGCCTGTGATGTACTCAATTCCAGTCATCAAACGAATTTTAAACATTCAGTTATCTTTGCATTTATTTTAATTTAATATTATTTGTTGTGGCATCTCTTAGGGCTTAAAATTCATTCAGTCACGGCCTTTTTTAAAGACTTCCGGTATCTTTTAAGGGTCTTTTTGAAAATTTCCGACGAGCATCCCCGGTAGCCCCCCCCCCCCCCCCCCCCCCCCCCCCCTCCCTCGCCCGGGAGTTATTTCAGTCAACTTGTACCAAATATAATTTTGAAATTAATTATTAGTTGTAAATAGACACAAATGGTACAAAATAAAACATTGTCATTGCCGTATTTATAATAAGGTCTCATTACTTATAGTAAATAAAAAACAGTCCTTATCTAATTCTATATGAAAAGATTGCATTTACTATTGACCTATTCGTACATTTGGTCATCTTCTTACCAAAACCAAAAATCATGAGTTATACAACCGCGTCAGCCCGTCAGAAGTACGGACTCAAGAATATTACAAAATTAGATGTGACCCGAGGAAGATTAAAGACGGCGGGGGAAAAAAGACCTAACGGTAACTGAGAAGGTTAGTGAAGTAGAAGTCAACTGCAGTACGATAGATAACTTGATAATTAGTTTCCTCTTCGGTATACATGATATTTCGCGGATCTTAACATTTTAGATATTTCACGAACATTAGTTTTTTTCTTTGGATAAGTTGCATGCTCTTTCAAGATCAACCTTCAGAAAGAATGTATTGGCATTCATTGGGGCGGGGTAGATAATTGCTGGTTTTCAGGAAAGGGATAGAAATAAAATAGAATAACTCTGTTATGTCTGGAATTCTCGCGGATTTATAAGTGCTTGGCGTGAAAACGGGAAAGTTACAGAAGTGCAAGTAGAAGAGGCTTTGGAGGAAGGCAAAATTAACAGAAGGTACGAATAAGAATATAGCTATCCGTCTCCATGATTGCAATTGTACCATGGACGTTCTAAATATGCAATACGAAAGTGGTCACCATTCTCGTATTCGTGCTTTGCGACCCGAGTCAAAATATGACAAAGTACGGCCTCGATGATAGGTATGGATGTAACCGGAAGTCGAATAAAAATAACGTTATTACTTGCAAATTACATGTTTTAAGGAAGCTACAAAAGGTAATCTCAAATATACTCGATAAGCTATACTTAATTCAATCTTCTGTAGCCCTTTTGTTGAAATATGGAACTGCTCGTGCCCTTGAGAAAGAGAGAGAAAAAGAGAGAGAAAGAAAGAGAGAGAGAGAGAGAGAGAGAGAGAGAGAGAGAGAGAGAGAGAGAGAGAGAGAGAGAGAGAGGAGAGAGAGAGAGAGAGAGAGAGAGAGAGAGAAAATGAAATTTGGCTTTGGATAGAATTTTTACTTAATATATTAAAGGAAAATGGCAAAACTGTGTATTCCATGATTCTACTTCTATGCACAAAAAAATGCGCAGTGTAAAACAGGAGAATTACCTTGAATTGTGGTCGCCACGGACTTTCGAAACTTACATTCTCAAACACTAGAAAGAGAACGCCGAAATATGTTTTCTTGGAAAGCTTCACTACTACTAATTAGAAAAAATAGTGAAATTATTTGGAAAAAAGAGTTACAGAGATTTGTTTGTTGTTCACAGGACTGAGTAGCCTCCTTCTGGTGTTGTTCTTATTCTAATATTTTTATGATTTTTAAAAAACAGTTTACCTTAAAATTGCTGAATTTATTGAAATTCAGATACTCTAATTTATAACTTAAATTTAGTGTTCAATTAAAAGAGAAATTACAAAAATAAAGTGGTTATAGGTGATTTAATGGAAAAAGAAGAACTTGAGGATAATAAAGAGCAACCCGATGAATCTGATAGTGAAGAATCAAGTAGCGAGGAGGAGGAGGACCGAAATTCTGAGACTAATGACTCTGAACAAGACCAGGGAGAGGTGGACGAAGAAGAAAATGAGGAAAGTGAGACAGAAGAAGATCACTGTGTTTGCTGTGGAAACAAGAATGTCAAAGTGAACAGAATAGTGAAATGTCCAAAGTGTCTTTGGCATGAAAAGCTAGTAAATTTTCCTAGTTCAACACTCTGTAGTATTTGTGAACATCTATTTGCAGTAAATAGAAAAACGCTCAAAAGCGTGCTTACGCGTTGCCATGCTTGGAAGTCTATACATCACCAATCACTCAGAAGTAACAGGCAAGAAACTTTTCATTTAAGTAGCGATGAAGAATGAGCAACGTATTTTCATGTTAGTTTATAAATAAAGATTTTACACTCCAACGTTTTCCTTCGTATTCGAATAATTAGGTAGAACTTCGTAAGTCTTATTGTTTGTGGTTTATGAGTCATTAATTGTATTGTGTTGGATACAATAGTTACTAAATTACAATTCATAAAATGATATCTACGCTTGGTGTTTGTTTTTAAAAGAATTATGGAAGGATATTATCAAGAATTTGCTCAACCCATCAGTTGGTTCTCCGTGTGGGATTTGTCCAAGAATCTACTAGAATATAATCCGTATGACTGCTGCGCATGTTCATATCACAGAAAAAGACCCCTTCCACTTTGGAGTTAGAAATTCAAAATCCCCGCGATCTATAAAATGGATTGCTAAACAAAAGACTTGCCCAAACTTGTCTAACAATACTCTCCCCGTCATTTTATGGTAACGATTTAATAAACTATAGTCTGCTCGTCATTTAATGGTAATGGTTTAATAAACAATAGTCTGCTCGTCATTTTATGGTAACGATTTAATAAACAATGGATGTGCCCATCACTGGCCCACCATGTCCGAAACAAAGACTTGTTCATACCGGTCAACAATAGTCTCATGACGTCAATTGGTCGTCATGGTAACCCGAAACAATACCTGCTCGTCATTTTATGGTAATATTTAATGAATAATTAATGTACCCACCACTAGCCCACCACTAGCCCACCCAAAATCCGGCCCGTGCCATCCCTACCCTACTACTGAAACACACTCTATTAATGCAAAATAATTTTTTGTTTAGCCATTATAACTTAGCACATGTAAAAAAATATTTATTTCCTTTTTACTATTTGGGGCTCTCGTTTTTTTAGCAATGACCTAATCATGACATCAAGAGACTGTGACGTCCAAATGTCGTCTTTTTAAAATAACGTTGTCTTTTATTATTGTTGTAAAATTTTAAAAATCAAGAGACCATATCTTGAAAAATATATTATAAAAGAATTCACTAGAGTGATTTTACTTGGCCCGTGAAACAAACTGTTGTAAAAAAAGTTTATTTAAAAAAAATAACAGGTACCTGTCAAAAATCTATCATAGCTAGTGAAGCGTAATATTAATATGGGAAAGGAATGCATTTTTAGCAGGTTTCAATTTCCTTCCTCTAAAACACGTGTTTTACAACATTCACTCTTAGAATATTCGAAGTCGATTTGATAAGATCATTTATATCACAAATACAACGGCACTGGAATGATCCTTTGGTGGTATGTAAATGACCAATTATAATATGTTGTATTGGAGAGGCAAAATTCAGTCCTACAATGGCATATATATCAGTCAAATTTCAAAGAACCGCAGCATATATCTGTTGTATAATATGTGTGCTTCTGATCTATCATCTTTATCATGTTGGTAATGACGCTATACGTTCTAAGAAGGAGACCCTGGAGTTAATAGATATGGAAAACAGTCGACGGCTTAAAGTGAAGCGAGAGATAAAAGGACAAGGAATAAGAAAGATAGACACTTCACGTGATGACCAAGGGAATGTTTCAGCTTTCAAATTAAGAGAAGAGGTTCTTCGGCGTGAAACAGAGACTTTGAAATCGCAATTACTTGCCTATAAAAAACTAAACAAACGCTTGCAAGAGAAGATACAGACCATGGAGTACGATAAAAATATTTTAAAACAGAAAATATTGGAATTAAAAAATCGAAATGTCTATCTTTTTACCGAAGCGGAAAAGGTTAGAAATAAAAGCCTGAAAGATCAATGGAGAATTCCCGAAAAACGACCAGTCGATGGCACAGAAGAAGATAATCAAGAAGTTTCTAAAAAATCTCCTTTGGAGATTCCTGAGGATATACCATTTCAAAGCTTTGCTAAAACCCACGTTTTCGAGGCACCAACCGACCCTAAGCCGAAAGAATATATTTTCCGAGGACAAAGGAAAGAAACCAGAAAAATAAACCTATGAAAAAACATATAATAGATGTTCAGGATGTGGTTTTACGTGAACTCAATGTAAACAAGTCTTTGCAAATGACAAAGGAACATCTCTTTGAAGGAGTATATAGATTTGACATCAGTACCGGTTTAGAATACGAATTATATTTTAAGCATCCAAAGTTGTTGGATTCAATCATTCCAGTACGTTTAAGTCGGAGGTTAGGCTCACCTAACATCGAGATCTTATCAGGTGTAAATAGACAAACGAAAGAATTGATTAATCTGATTCTTCCACTGTCGGGGAGACTGGAACGATTTCAAAATTTCATCGATTTATTTATTAACGTCTGTGTAAAAAAGGGCGAGAACGTTTTTCTGACTGTAGTTCTTTACGGAGAAAAAGACTTTAAAACAGTGAAAAAGATTCTTCAGAATTTAGAGAATGATTACGATTTTCGTAAGTATCAGCTCATAATGAGAGACAAAGAGTTCTCGCGGGGTCGTGCTCTTCATGATGGCGTCGTTTACTGGAAAGGAAGGAATCCCAACGTGTTGATGTTTTTCTGTGACGTTGATATTACATTTAGGCCCGAGTTCCTTCGCCGTTGCAGAACGTTCACGGAGCCTGGTAAACAAGTCTATTATCCAGTGGTTTTTAGTCTGTATAACCCGAAGAATGTGTATGAAGATGGAATAATTCCTGAACCAGAGGATCAGCTAAAAATAGGTTGGTGTATGATATAGTTGCTGACAATCTCGTACCCAGAGCCTGCATTTCGTCTGGCCTGCGGCTAAGAACAAGGGCTCTGGCATAATCCATTTTTTGGCGCATGCGCAATTTTTCGGAAGTGAAATATAATTAAAGAAAATCATGCTATCAAACGGAGTTCCGTGTTTACTTCCGATCAAAAAAAAAAAAAAAAAAAAAAAATTGAAATGGTTAACTCATTTTTTTCATTTTTGGCAAGTCTTTGAACGCATGCGCTCTTATACCGGAAGTCCAAGAAATTCTGGTCTCAAAAAATGGATTATGCCAGAGCCCTCGTTCTTAGCCGCAGGCCAGAAGAAACGCAGGCTCTGTCTACCTATGCTAAATTTTATTCTATTTTATCTTCTTTTTCTCTTTTTCCTTTTTTTTTTTTTTTTTTTTTTTTTGTCAGTAAAAAAACAGGTGACGAGAGCATTAACCCTTGCGAAAAAATACGCAGTTATTATTTAAAAAATTTATACACATGAATACAATTTAAATGAAAAATATTAAAGAAGAAGATAATAAAAGAAGTGTGTGGCCATCTATAGCCGGTCTACTCAATGAATCCCGAGAACTCGAACTTGCAAGGGAAATACGAAAAGGATCGAGTTACCGCGAGATAGGAGCAAATGACCGGAAATGCATCCAGTTTCTATTTAAAAGTTGCATTTTAATCAGGTTTATCATAAAGAAAAGAAAAAACGGAGCAATATTTAGTCAATAAAAGAAACATAAGGAAGGTTTTCACTTCACTTCACTTCACTTCACTTCACTTCACTCACTTCACTCACTTCACTTCACTTCACTTCACTTCACTTCACTTCACTTCACTTCACTTCACTTCACTTCACTTCACTTCACTTCACTTCACTTCACTTCACTTCACTTCACTTCACTTCACTTCACTTCTTCACTTCACTTCACTCACTTCACTTCACTTCACTTCACTTCACTTCACTTCACTTCACTTCACTTCACTTCACTTCACTTCACTTCACTTCACTTCACTCACTTCACTTCACTTCACTTCACTTCACTTCACTTCACTTCACTTCACTTCACTTCACTTCACTTCACTTCACTTCACTTCACTTCACTTCACTCTTCACTCACTTCACTTCACTTCACTTCACTTCACTCACTTCACTTCACGTCACTTCACTTCACTTCACTTCACTTCACTTCACTTCACTTCACTTCACTTCAATCTTCACTTCACTTCACTTCACTTCACTTCACTTCACTTCACTTCACTTCACTTCACTTTCACTTCACTTCTCACTTCACTTCACTTCACTTCACTTCATCACTTCACTACTTAACTTCACTTCACTCACTTCACTTCACTTCACTTCACTTCACTCACTTCACTTCACTTCACTTCACTTCACTTCACTTCACTTCAATTCACTTCACTTCACTTCACTTTAACTTTCTTTAATGTTTTGATTACAGATCGTCAGTATGGTTTTTGGCGCAGGTACGGCTTTGGTATGACCTGCCAATACAGGGCTGATTATTTGAATGTTGGAGGATTTGACTTGAGTATCGAGGGATGGGGATCTGAAGATCAGCTCCTGCACTCACGATACATAGCACACCGAGGAATAAGGTTAGTACTCAGCCCCCTACTTTTGGCCCGAGCACCTCCCGCACAGGGAACCCGGGTTTTGAATTCAGCATTTGATACTAACAGGAGAGAGCGGGGCTGAAGTCAAAACCCGGGACAGGTTTTCCATCTTAATTCAAACCCTACATCAAATAATAAAAATAGGGCGTGTTTGGTTTTTAAACTAGTTAAAACGCAAGTGCTCGGGTTGCATTGGAATTCAAGACCTCGGGCCCTGCCTGCGGCCCTCGAACTTGAAGTTTAATGCATGTTCATCAATCACCTTTATATAATCTACAAAGAACTATCATCTTATGAGAATAATTTTTTCTGATCACTTCAGGTGGCGCATTTTTTGCAAAGCTCGCGCGTTGGTATTCAGTAAATGCTGATTATCTCGAAATAAAGATACCCCATTTTTCTTGACACATTTTGAATCAGCATTAAATTTCACTTTAAGATTCCATTACTAGCTTCTTTTAAAAAAGTCGTTTTTAAGTAGCCAGTCACCAAATTATATACCTCAACTTGTGGCAAGTCTACGAGGTACATTTTTCCAAACCTCGGCTCCCGATATTGATAGCTTTGTCATTTTTTTAGGGTAATCCGTGCTCCAGATCGGGATCTTTTTCATTACTATCATGAGAAGCACTGCGACCCAAACCTCACGAGTCACCAGTATAAATCATGTTTAGGTTCCAAGGCAAATACAGAAGGGACTGCAGCTCAGGTTGCTATGCAACTGTTAAAACTACGCGAAAAATGCGAAGGATTCGACGAAAAGAATGATTAGGGGACGTGTCTGATGGGATGACCCGCTATACTTCGTTGGGCATTTTTGAACAGCTAGGTTAGTTAGGAAAGTGTATATACTTATTTCAATAAAGTTAGTCACCAAAAGCCTAGAAAGCTGTGATCGCTGAGAATCATGGGAAATATTTCATATTCAACAAGTAAAGGTTTCGACACAAACTGCAGCAGTTGAGGATGCTCAGGGGAGGTGAGCTCGTAACTGCCAGAAGAACTCAATTCCATCAACAGTTATGAAGTGGTTGAAACATGTAAAATGTATCTACTTATAATCCTTGCCGGTCTCAGCTTTGTAGCTTTGCAGGTGACTAACTTTATTGAAAATAAGTGTATACGTAATTCATTGAAATTTAGGTAATGCCTAAAAGCAAAGCTCGCGTTGTTTTAGCCACGGGTAGCCTACTTTAGATAACTTTAGATAGAGCTGGAAAAAAGGTGAAATGAATAGAATAGCAAAAACGACATTATTATTATTTTTTGATTGGAGATCAAGATAATGTCCCGATAATAAAAACCAGTTAAAAAAACAATCAAATTTCACTACTTTTTTTTTGCGCGAGTCTTTGTTTTCGACTTTAATGAATCTCAAGTAATTTTGTCACGTGTACACGACCCACCAGGGGCTAGTTTTGTTCTTGAAAAATATCTCGACAAAGTTTGCCATGGCCGACATTTTTTGCAATTTTCTGGCTAATATATATTCATTTAAAAAACGAAAAAGATAACTGCATGTAAACGAACACAATAACAGGTTTAGCGAATTTTGCATTTGATGATCTTTCATTCAAATACAATCAAATTAAATTTTAGAGATTTCAAATTTTCTTCCAGGACAAAACAGCTCTAAAAAAACTTGAAAATTGGTTAAGAAATGGTCAGCAAAATATGAGCTTACGGTAGTTGTCTACTATAGAAAAATAAATCAACTGCGCACGGCCCTACGCAACGCAGTTGACGTCATTATTTGAGCCCACGATGTGCGCGCGCATTAAAATTTCTCATATAAACAAATCACTCATTAATTCACCTTGTCTATCCTCTTACTGAATATAGATGACGTCTTTAAATGCTCAAACACAAGTGGACTCGCACGAGCGCAGCAAGGGGGCACATCTATCAAATCCTCACCCCTTGCACGCCCACCCCCTTAAGACTCATTAACTGAATTTCTTTTATTCCTTTAAATCATAAAATTTTTATTTAACTATCATTTGAGAAGCCGTTAAAACCTAAGCTTAGAAGTACAGCGTCCATTTTAGTAGTTTGCATCAGTTCAATTGCCCTGATGCCAAAGGTTTTTTGGTCATTTATTGCGATTTTTCTAATCAAACGGACACCCTGTGGTGTGTACACGGATGTACGGACAAACGGAAAAGATTTAATAAAGCCATGCTGGTAGGCGACAATTTTATTCCGCGTCGTTCTTTTTCTTTAAACCTTTTTAACCTGTTGCGTAATATTTTTCAGTTTCAATCTTCAAGTCATTTCCAATAGGCCGTTTGCATGATGGCGTCATTTTACTACCACTACCAAGATGCTTCGTGAATTTTCTTTTTTATTCGAGTTTGTATTCCCTCATGAGAATAGTAAGACAAATGATGCTAATTAACTGAACAAAAGATAATAGTGTTCCAGGTATTATGGTAGTGGTAGTAAACGACGCTATAATGCAAGTGTCCTTTACCATCATTTATTTGTTTAAACGGTTGCGCATGACTAGGACAAATGAATATGAATACAACTAAAACAAAGCATCTAATTCTTAAGGCAATGGCACGTGGTCTGAAATGGGGAAACATTATGCCCAAGCTAAAAGGGTCCATCTAATTTTGACTTAAAGTAGTTAGGATATTTTATTTTATTTATTTCTCTCGTTTTTAATTAGGATACGGGATCTTACAAAAGGGTTAATATGTACTTATTGACTGAGTGGGAGGGCCGTACGGGAAAACTGATTTGGCTCGAGGTCATGTCGTACGGACCGAGCGCAGCGAGGTCCGTGCAAATGACCGAGAGCCAAATATTTTCCCGTACGGCCCGACCTAATTCAGTCAATAAGCATTTTATCATATGAGCCTCACGAAAATAAAAATAATTAAGAAAAAGAAAGCGCGCGGATTCGAGCAGGGCCGGACGGGTTTTTCCGGCCCGCTTACGTCAACCCGTCCGGCCCCCATCACGTGACTTTTTCCAATGGTTTTATTAGAGCGCGCGAGCAGGGCAGTACGGGTCATATGATAATAATAATTATTAATAATAATAACAATAATAATAATAATAATACCTTTATTTTATATAGCGTCAATTCTACAAGATTCAACAACGCTTTACAATGAAAAAAGAAAAGAAATTTTAAGCTTAAATTACAAAATAGCATTACATTAATAAATGAAAATAAATAAACAATATGTTCATAGAATAAACTGGTAATGATGATTAGCTAAGATGGTTATTGTACGCTTGCCGGAAGAGCCAAGATTTAAGATCTTTCTTAAAACCTGAAAGAGAATCAGGGGCTCTAATGTTCATGGGGAGGGATTTCCGCAACTCAGGGGCTGCTTTTAAGGTTAACAATAGGTTTCGATAGTAGATTGAGGCTAGAAGATCTCAGGGAACGAGGTTGATTATAAGATTGAACCAATTCACAAAGGTAGGGAGGTGCAGCATCATTTAGGATTTTAAAAGTTATGAATAAGATCTTAAATTTTATGCGAAAACTCAACAGGTAGCAGTTAACCTCATGTTCTTCCTTTTCAAACTTCTATGTATTATTTAATTTGTTAGATTCGAAATTTAAATAAAGTATCATTGGTATTATTATAGCATCCAAAACACCAATTTTAGTTTGATCAAGTTATTCTTTATTATATCTTATTTTTAGTTCTAGTTCTCCCTTGCACACTTTATTTTGTTCCAGTTAATTAGTATTAGGGTAGTGGGAGTTCAAATGACGCCATCATACAAACGTCCTATATCAAAGGCAGCACCTTATCCCGAGTTATTTTAAGACCCTGGGTGTTGGTCCGGCCAAGGCTCGAACCACGACCGACGCTCTTACCAGCTGAGCTAATCGGGTGGCGGTCGTAGTACATCATTGGACTTGCATACAAGGGGCTAGATTTTGTTTCATGGAGTCATTCTGCTGAAGTATTCTAACAGTTACATCATTTATTATCTTTACGTAACCCAGAGAAAGGATTCCTTTAAGACAAGTCTTTACCAGCTTAGAAAGGAGTGAAGGATAACAAGATTCAGTTGCTCCGTCTTTTTCTAAGTCACGTGACCCCGAACAATTTCTCCAAGTCAGTTACGTCACGTGATTTCATAAAACACGTGGTTAGCAGAATCGTTGCCTACCAACATGGCTGACGACGTGCGAACCGTGGATGAGGTAAACTTATTTATCGAGAAAATATTGTTACAGGTGTATTACTTATTAGCTTATTTACTAGATGGTGACTCGAGTGCAATACAAATAGAATCACTCTTTATTTATTTGTACATTCGATAACCAAGCATTCCTTGAAAAAGCGACAAATAAGATTTAATTCCATGAAATGAATCTAGTAAATAAGCTCACCTTCATGAATTAACGATATTTTCTCAATCAAAGGAGAGGTGGGGAGGAAAGGTGGGCATGAGAGGTGGGCATGAGAGGTGGGCATGAGAGGTGGGCATGAGAGGTGGGCATGAGAGGTGGGCATGAGAGGTAGGGATAAGAGGTGGGCATGAGAGGTGGGCATGAGAGGTGGGGATAAGAGGCGGGGATAAGAGGTGGGCATGAGAGGTGGGCATGAGAGGTGGGCATGAGAGGTGGGGACGAGAGGTGGGGACGAGGGGTGTGGATGAGAGGTGGGCATGAGAGGTGGGCATGAGAGGTGGGCATGAGAGGTGGGGACGAGAGGTGGGAATGAGAAGTGTAGAAGGATTCAAAAATGACTAATAATAATTGATACAGTACAGATGTATTTTAATTCATCCACAATGAACTACAATATCAGATTGGAAGTATTCATAAAACATTTGCCAAGTTAAACCACGCTTAGAGGTTTAAAAATAAAACTTAAATCCGAAATAAAATATCTTACAATGTTTGCCCTAAAATACATATTAAATCTAAATAATTTGAATCTCCTTTTGTGGATACCTTTTGAAAATTTCCCGAAGCGACTGAAAAAGTTTTCATTGAAATTTCCCAAGAAATGGTTGCCTGTGATGATGATAGAAAACACAGGATTAACAGAAGAAAAATGATAGATGTTTTGAGGCGGTCGTAAATGGTCGATAACGAATAGAGATCCAACCCAACAAAGCATTTTACATCACACAAAGGCGAATAACAGATGTGGACGGTAAAGTATCAACAAAAGAGATTCTATAGGCCCTTTGCAGCTAAGCAATCACGTGCTGATTAATTCACTGAGAGCAAATGAATGAACATCTTGATTCCCATGGGTGAAATTTACTGGTGAGCAAACAAACTTTCTACAACCTGTTTCGAGAGATCGTAATAAAACTACATTTCGTAACACACTGGATACACGTTTTCATTCCGTTCTTTACAAGTAGCTAAAAAGAATCACCAATTTAATATAACAACAAAAATTTTGCATTCCAGTACAGACACGTGACCGTTAACTGCAAAGGGCCTATTGCATGCCATTCCTGATGGGTACAACACAGCATCTACTAATCTTAAATACTAATCTCAAATGATCAACTAGTGTTTTAGTTAACGGAACAAATAACCTGGAAAAGCAGTTATCTCGACATTCGCTCGGTAGTTTTTAGACATTTTAGCTTATTTATGAATTGAATAGGTTGTTATACAGTAATTTGAAATTATTCCTAATTCTAGGGGAACATCTCGACACATTCACCAAGCACAGTATGGAGTTAGGAGAGATCTTTAAAACCCAAGAATAAATGGATTAAGTTGAACCTTGTATATATACAATCAAGTGTGAGAGTGATGCAACAAACGTTCCTGAGGCTGGAGGGCAAAATACAACATTTAAGTTAACCTTCGTCAATGGTGTGCCTCTATTTGAAAAGTTTCCTCTTTTTTAACTTTATCCCTAGACAATTATTTCTTTATTCATCTTAGTTATCAAATTTGAGTATTCCAAGTCCTAGAGCCACCTTAATTCCCTTGAACATGGTAGCATTGACGTCACATGCCCTCAAGAATTATTGACTTTTTAACAAAATCACTAAATGAAGAAAGTGTACACTGTCTATACAAGGTATTTTAACAGTGGTCGCCTAGGGTAGAGGGTCGTTAGTCGGTCTACTGGGTGATCGTATACAAGAGGTTCAACTACAATCGCAATACTTAAAACGGAAAGTTAGGGAAAGTTACTTTATATCAACGTATTGTACGTTCGTTTTAGCGTAAGATAGAATTTACTAAGTCTATTATTCTCCTTCCTCATCATCATCATCATCATCATCATCCTCATCCTCATCTTCATCTTCATCTTCATCTTCCTCTTCTTCCACTGCATCGTCATCATCATCTTCATCATCTTTACCATCATTTCTAGCGAGACGAGCTGCAGGAATAATAGCCAATGTTAGTAAAAAAAACCAAGAGATTTTATCAATTTATCATATTTCCTTAAGTTCATTTAATCCAAATCTTTTTAGCCAACCATCTGCTAGCACCTCTACTCGTTGATTCTATTTTATCCATTCACCGAGTGTTTGTTTTTATCATCCAACTATCCAGCCATCAATTTATTTATTCATCCACTATCTACCCATCTACTCACCCACCCATCCAATGGTCTTTCCATACATCCATCCGCCCTTCCATTCAAACCTCCATCAATCCATCCATTCAATTATCCATCCCGGTATCTAATCACATACCCACTCTTTCATCTATCCATCTATCCATCCATCCATTTCACCCATCCATTTTATCCACCCATCCATCCATTTCACCCATCTATTTTATTTCACCCATCCATTTCATCCACCCAGCCATCCATCCATTTCACCCATCTATTTATTTCACCCATCCATTCATCCATATTACCCATCCATCCATCTACACACCCACCCACCCATCCATCCATCCACACCCACCCACTCATCCACCAACCCATCCATCCACAAACCCACCCACCCACACATCCACTAACCCATCCATTCACTCATTCACCCCTATCCATCCAAGTATTGTTTTACCCTTACCTGCATCATTGTTTCTAACCATCAGTTCAGCAGCCCGTATCCTTGGGTACTGGGTTTCAAAACTAAGGCTAAACTTAAGCAGTGACGTGTTATCTTCCAGTGAGCGGACAATCTTTTGTTCAAACTTTGCACCTAATGTCCCACACTAAACAACAAATTAGATAAAAAATCAGTATTTAGGTTGTTTTTTTATATTTTTGTTTTGTTTTGTTTGTTTGTTTTTTGTTTTTTGTTTGTTTTGTTTCGTTTTAGCAACTTCTTTGACATTTGAGCTTTTGGGTCGCAGAAACAGGAGTATAGCTATGACAATCAAGATAATACACATTTAAAGTGCCTATACCACCTAACTTAATATTTTCAGTATTGATTCTACATAAAGTGAATCTTTGAATGGCAAAAGAATTTTCATATGATTTGAGTGATGCATCTTGGAGATATCAAGGTTTATATTTCCATTATGTTAATGAGTGTGATGTCATTATAGGCATAATTAAATATACAAACTTTTTCTAGGGCAGCAAAATATCCTGCATAAAACATCATTGTCTTACTCAGGGTTTATAGAGAATTAATAGAAAATTTGATTTCTCATAGTCATCAGTGCTGCAATTTAAAATCAATGAGAAGCAAACTCAAATTCCTATAATGACATCACATCATTAACATATTTGGAAATATAAACCTTGATGTCTTCAAGATGCATCACTCAAATCATATGAAATTTTTTTACCATTCAACTATTCACTTTATGTAGCATCAATACTAAAAATATTAAGTTAGGTGGTATAGGCACTTTAAGTAAAAACATCAATCCATTAAACTAGCAGTCTATACAAATGTTGCAGTCTCCTTGGCTAAATTATTATAGGTATATAAGTGTACGTTACACTTCATAATAAACAACATTGTTGCTATGATAATCAGATTGCAAAACAGTGCACACAAATGAATAGAGGAGTGCATGCAGATGAGCCAATAAACCCCTTGAACGTAGCAACAGTAACTAGGAAGGTACAAATGTGGGATCGGTGTATTCTAAAGGGATTTAAATTCTTTTCTGATTTCCACATTGAGCTTCTATGACGTCTCAAGCAAGGGGTCTATTCTTTGAATGATTTCATGAAATAGTTATTTGCCAAGTGAACATATTTTGTGAGATCATCATGACTGTCCACCAAAGCCATAGTTGTTGGCATGTGACAATGCTTTTGTTACTCCAACTTTAGTTCCGCATGTATCTCATTGTGAAATAAAATCGTAATTAAAAAAAAAAAAAAAGATTTTAAATTTTAAGAAGCTTAAAACTTTTAATCAAAAAGTATTATCATTTGGTATAAAGTTTTGGTTTCTCCCCAAAATCGCCGTTGAATGACTCACGAACTGATTTTGATTTAAAACTTGAAAGTCAGAGTGAACTATTATAGCAAGATGGTGACTGCAGACCTAGCACATCTATATAACAAGCCTACCTGGTTATCAAGTCGTAACTCTCTTAATGTAGTGTTGCCTTTGATAGCATTAACCATGTCCTGATGAAAAGATGGAAAACGAAAAAATAAAACATCACCTCAAGCCATGATTACAGGAAAAATACACAGTACCCCCGGGGGAAATTACATGGCCGAAGCCAGTCATAAATGCCACAGGAAGCCCGTTACCTAAAAAAACGAACTGAGAGTCTGGGAAGCCTGTGCAGATATCAACTCACTCGTCCAAATATTCAACATAAATAACAAAAGATGATGGAAGGAAGGAAGAAGAGATAGAAGGAAGGAAGAAAGGATTGAAAGAAAGAATAATATAATAAATAAAAAGATTGACGGACGGCAGACGGAAGGAAGCAAGGAAGCAAGCAAGGAAGCAAGCAAACAAGCACGTAAGGAAGGAAGCAAGGAAGGAAGGAAAGAAGGAAGCAAGCAAGCAAGCAAAGAAGCAAGCAAGCAAGGAAGGAAGGAAGGAACAAAGGAAGGAAGGAAGGAAAGAAGGAAGGAAAGGAACTAAATAAATAGTTTACAACAGCTATGATTGTTCTTACCAAAAGTAAATCGCTTGAAAGGAAATTTGATTCCACATTAAATGTTTTGAGCGTCTTGTTCGTTTTCAGTACACCTACAAATTTCTGGAATGAAACACGAAAAAAGGAGAAGATCAAACTATATTTACTGTATATCTCATTAGAAAAACTTCAAGCCTTTAAAAAAAATTGCAAGGATAAAAAGTTTGGTGAATAACTTAATGACTGGGTGAATAAGTAAATGGTTGTTATATGGTTGGCAATACCAGAATGCACCTTGTTCTTCCCTTGCCCCAAGGATGTGCCTTAACTCACCTTGCCAATCATGGATGACATCTGAGTGTTAGAAAGCTCAAGATGCTTCAGATGATCATTCGTCATCATTAGATCAGCAATTTCTTCCAAAATTGCCGGCGTCACATCCTTATGGTTGTTAAGGTTTAGTTTGGTCAGACTTGGATCATTTTCCCTCAGCTTTTTCATGGCTTTTTCTAAATCAAGTTCATTGACTGCAGTTAGGTCTGTCTTCTTGACTCTGGCACCCATTACAATTCCTATGGCGACAAAAGAAAATAATCCCCTGTGAGAGAGACAGAAGGCAAGGTATCTCCTTTATGGGTGCTCTCTCTTACCTGGAGTATATTTCTTCAAGCCGCTGCCCTTCAAAACACGACCAGAGGACTCTTTCTCTGCCTGGTGACTCTGTGCTTGAGTCAGCATTTGATGAATTCCAAGCACCCCTAAAATATAATTAGACTGTTTTATTAACCTTTGAGTTAGGAATTGTAACACACAAAATGATATCCAAATAATTAAAACAGGCCGGCAGTTCTTGTATGTGCAGTGCATCTTATTTAGCTCATAAAAAATGCACCTCTTGTGCAAAGTATGACATGCTCCAAATATTGGTACTCTAAAATTATCTTCGGTTTGAACCCTAGCTAAACCCACAATACTGTATATACACCTAACTGAAAAAACGTTGTCGGGTTCGAGAAGGTCATGTCATTGAAGCTAAGACCGAAAAGGATTTGTGTGCACAGGAAGGGAAAACTGCAATACGCATGAAATTAACATAATTGTTTGTCTTCCCATGCTCCCCTTCAGTCTTAGCTTTGATGATATAACCTTTTTTTGAACCCAACAACATTTTTTTAATTAGGTGTATATGATCAAGAAATGTTTGCAGATAATCCCTCCTGTGCTTCAAGTGTTTTGCAACAGAGTCAGTTTTAAAGTGGAAAAACTCAGATTTCTGAAAGCTGTTCACTCTTTACTTTTATAGCTATACACTGCTTTCACAACTGGCTTCTGCTAATTTACACAAACTTGGAAAATCAATGTCTTTTGAGGGGAACCCTTTTAAGCATTATGCTTGTTGAATTAGATAATATGTATGACTTTCTAATGAAGGTGTAATAAATCCTTGATACGATGTGACCATTTGAGGGCTTGAAAATAAAATAAATAAATCACTTTATTTACGTGTCTAGTCATTCTAGCGTTTTCGCACTAATTGGGGACACTTTTCGCTCACATGCACTACCACTACATTTAATATTCTATGCACACAACGCTCAACTCACATGTTGATTTTTACCATGCAACCACGAATGAAAATGAAAATGCACCACAACAGAGCCACCAAGGCTTCCAGTGATAATACATACATACAAAACTCTATATATTTTTTGATCTTTCATAATTTCTTTGTTATTCAGTAAAATTTAACAAAAGAAAATTGATTTAAATTTCATGACGTACTTTCTCAAATAGCATTGCTATTTTCTGGTAAAAAGGCCTCATTTTGTCTATCAGAAAGAAACTGAGCTATGAGAGTCGTGTATATCATAACAATGAATCTACTTACCAGCTAATTCAAGAAGTTCTTCTTCTGTAGCATTTTCCAGCACATCACTCAGATCGTCAGGAAGAGCTTGTTCTTCTTCATGTTTTTGAGTGTCCTTTGGTACAAAAACTTTTCCTCTAGTTTCTTTCTTGTATGGCATGAGATCCTCTCTCTCAGCTTCATTCTTTGCTTGCTCTTCTAAATGTTCAAGTAACTTTTCACGATTGAAAGGACCTGTAGGTGCCTTGTCTGTTTTGTAATCATTTCTCATGTGTGAAGGGAGAAGGGCATTCTGCAAACAAATAATTTTTTAAATCAAACGGATGCACAGCAAACAGGCATATTCAATTACAGTACTTAAATAGAGCTATGTAGAGTGCAAACAATTAATCCATGAGACACTGATCACTAAATAGTACAAAATAGTGCTAATTAAACAATAGAAAACAATGGAATTTGCATGAAATTGTGCTATTTAGTATAACTCAAGTTTCACGGTTATATTGTTTGCACTCTAATGTGCTGAGTTAGATTAATGAGTAAAATTTTTGGTCTTTGAATCCACAGGGAGCCCAATGTATGAATTAATAAAAAATTGGATTTAAAGTACATAGTGACTACTCGTCTTATACTATAAATACATTGTAAACAAGTTGATCTCACTTAACAGTATCTGAAGAACATAAACAATGGAATTTCCTGTCATGAGCCATTTCATCTCATAAAATGCAGCGTTTGAGGATCTTTAGGTTTAAGTAACACATATCGCTGTTGAAAGATTCCCTTGATTTAAAATGGTTAGAGTTACTATTGAAAACTCTTATTTTGGATACTTCTTACAGACATGAAAAGTTTGTTAGCTGAAAATATTTTCTTATTATCAAAATTTAACAGGGAGATACAGTACTTCCATGTGTATAACGCAATCCAATGGATTAAAACTAGTGGTCAAAACAAAACTACTAAGCAAAATGCACAGCAGTATTTGGATTTCAGATTTATTTAAAGCTGAGCTGTTCATATTTTTAAAACAGTAAACATGATGTTAGCACCGATGTTTGCTCGCCATATTTTAAATCATGCACTGAAACATTCTTTGAAAGTGCTCAGCAGTAAACATATTTAATCTTTTCTAAGAAGAACGTTTTATTGACAGCAATTTAGTTGACTGCAATTTAGTTAATAATATAAGATTTAAAAAGCAGTACTTGTATTGGGATCGAGAGCATTTTAATTGTTGACAACTACGAGAACCAGTTGAGTGAATTGTTTCCTAAGGAGTTCGCATAACGAACTTTGGACCTGTAAACTGAAACCAGGTCGTAAGATGACAAAACGACTGGCATCGAACTCAAAGCAATTCAAAGTGATCACATGGTATATATTCCATACATCTCATTGGTTGAAAGGGTGGCAACGCCCACTTTGGGCCTACCTTCTTAATTTTTAGTAAAAAGAAAATACAACAGAAACTGGGCTCCCTGTTTTAAGGACATATTTGGGGTTTTTCATAATAAGATATAGGGGGCTTATTAGAAAAGGCAAAGATGGCGGTTCAAATTGAAGAAAACTAAGGAGATTAAACGACCCTTTAATTCATGTTATTCATGGAAGACTAACGTAACAGTCGATAAACATAGACAGACAGATAGTGATATATTTGTTCTACTAAGAAGCATAACTCCCCCTCACAAACCAAATAGACTCCAGCAGCCCATGGTTACTGTAGATGGTCAAATTTCCTTTCAAAAAAGGAAGGCTAGAAAGTCAATGCATGATAAACATGTAGATATAAACTAAGAGACCAGCTTATTAAGAAAATGCTTTGTTGTATCGACCGTGAAGATTCTAATAGTAAAAGTAAAACAATGGTACTGGATGATGTGCAATGTGAACAAATTCAAATAGATAAAATGTCATGCAAGTTCAACTTGTAACTCATTCAAAATATTTTAGAATTAGATCTTATTAACCGAGCAGGAGGTCTGTACGGGATAATCTTGACCGAGGTCGGAATGTTCTGACCAAGCATAGCAAGGCCTGTACCCGACCAAGTTCAAGATTATCCCGTACAGACCGACCAAGCTCGGTTGATAAGAGTTTTATTATATGACCACTTTTCATTGAAAAGGACAAAATGTTTTCGCCATAAGCTTAATATGCGATTGGACTGGTTAATACCGGAGAATCTAGACTAGACAGCGATGCGATCTATCCAATCAGATTGCTCAATTTGCTAGTGTCCAAGCTCTAAGATTCACGGTCATATAATAAAATATTTTATTAACCTCACTAAGGTTATTCAAAAATTCTATTAGTTAAAGGGATCTCCTTCTGTAAACTCAAAAAGTTCTTTAAAGGGGCACTTGGATGAAAATGAATAAGATTGGAAATGACTTAATTATCAATTTTATTCAGCATATAAATTATGAGTAAATGATGTCAATCCTATTGTTCTTTTCTCTTTTAACCCAAAATTTCTCAACTGCAAGTGGCTCCCAGGCAAAAAATTTCACTAATCTGGTTTACATATACATAATTGAGTCAAATTATCCACAAATACTTCAATTACTCGACTTTGAAAAAAAATTTGGGCATTTTCATCCAAGTACCCCTTTAAGCGAATTTAGTTCACTTGAGACAGCAATAAATTGGAGTGTTTACAGCCTAATTATGCAGTTATTCCTTTGTCAATCCTTTGGTTATTTTTCACTTAAAACTATTAATTAACTTCATTTCATGCACTGTGCAGTGAGATCTTTAACATAATTCTAAGGCCGCAAGAACAGGAAAAGTTGTTGTCAATACTAGGGAAATTTATACAGAATGAAGGAGAATGTAACATCAACTTGCTCCTTTGATGTCACATTCAACTAGATCATCACTTTACTCAGCAGGAATTCAAAGTTGAGACGCAATTTACAAGGTTTGTCTGCTCAGAATCAAAAAATTATTTTGATGTATTTTAGAATGACTTGTATTTTGACGCCTAAAATAAAAATAATAAGCGTTATAGGCACTTAAAGAATAAACCTTTTAATTACAATTATTATGCAGTCACTGCTGAATTGCATTGCACCCTGACAATGGGCTTCATAATGTAGCTTACAACCAAATCAACCTAAAGCTTGTTGTTTAAATAAAAAGAAAAGATCTAGCAGATTAAAACACTAAATATGATTTTTCAAGATGCAAGATGCCACCCAAAAATCACCCGGGCAACATATTTAATTTCATTTTTACTTCCAAAAATAAGCCCTATTTATCGTCTCCCACACCCCAAAAATATATGTAAGCTGACTAAAATATAATAATAAATAAATGAATATTTAAGGCACTAAGCATTTTGAGTATTAAATTACATTCTGTTGCTGGATGTTGTTGACCGATCACCAAATACCAGTTCTATATTCTGTGAACTCGGGAGCTATAGTTGCAAGCTGCCTGCAGGAGCTTGGTTTTTACAGTACTGCCGCCAGTCAAAAATATAAAAGGTACAGACTGATTATTTTTGATCAACAGCAGCAAAAAATAATAAATAATTCACTATGCAGCTTGCAACTTACCAAGTGTGTGCAATGTTGAAAATGTCAGTACTAGTGTAAGTACTATCTTTATTACTGCTAGCTATATAGCTGAATTGCATTATCAAGAGGTTTAGGTCATATTATTTAATGTATTCAATGAATTTGCTCAGCTGTTGATTACCACAGAAGGCAAAATGCACTAAGACACATCATATTGATATTACCTAGAGTCCTATGTCATATTCAGAAACTGGCTTAACACTAATGTGTAAAAAATACGACGGAAGTTTACGAATTTTGATATACCGTATGGAAGTTATTTTTCTATCAAAGTCTACAAACAATTAATCTTGACTAGTACTCCATGGCTTGGCTACAAGCCAGCACGCTATATGGCATTTTATCGCGTTTGAAGATAATTTAGCAATATTTTGCAAAACTGTAAATCGTTTAAAGAATATAAGAATAAAGAGAAAGGAAAAAAGCTCATGAATGCCGGGGCGATAGTGCAATGATTCGAAGAATCACTCGTAGACAAGTCGAACGCACGCAGATCAAAGCTTCGGGTTTGAACGATTATATACGAACCAAGTCTATATTTTTTGCAAAGAAATATGCTTATAAAACTAGTTTTTCAATCCTAATCGACCTTACTAGCAATCTGGAAGATACATTTAATAATATTTTAGCTGAAAGAATGGTTATGTAGCCTCGTGGCAGACCTATTCGATAAGTTTTACAGAGTGAAGCATAAGTGTAAACAAGTGTTTAGGTATGGCGTATCTGAAAAGCAAGATTTTTAGCAAGGGATTGTTACCTCGGGGTCGATGGATGCATTCAGTTCCCTTATTTCATCTTCTGTAAGTCCTTCAACGATGAGATCTTCATCGATATCTTGGTATTTGGAGAGATCCACGGGCTCTTTCTTCTGTTTAATCCAAGACATGGCGACCGACAGAACAAAAACGTCGAGAACAGCCTTTTAAATCTGTGATATTTTTTGCTATTTCCAAGCTAAGAAAGCCCAAGTTCAGCGAAGTATGATGTCTTGAAGACTTTAAGGGGTATTCTGGAGGATTCTTGGAAATATGCTGGAAGTAAATCGAGGTAAAATACGAAGGAATCTTCCAGAACTCCAAACTCACTCCCTTTGAAGACTAGAAGCTAAACGCCCTTGTGGTCAATCACAGGTGATGGGAGGGGAGAGTGGGGAATAATGGTTGCTTTACACACAGGGAGCCCAAAGAGCATTTTTTACATTTTGTAGCTCGGGCCTCCTGTGGAACTTCTTGGAATATGGTCTTAATTAGCTTTACAATTAGTACTTATGGATATGTCAAGCAGAAGTTGGAAAGAGTTAAAAAACTATGCGTTAAAAAAAGAGTTCCTGAAAAGCGGAAAGCGTAGCAGGGACGGCGGAACCATTTTTAAAGTGTGTCGGTGTGTGTGTAAAGGGGAGGGGGGAGGGGGGGAGACCCTCCCTGTTTTGAGGTTTTGATGTTAACTTTTTTCTTACTCCTGGGCAAAACATTAATGTAATTCTCATATTCTCATTCTCCCCCGTGGCCACTTTAAGGGGCGAGGTCAAAACAATGGTCCAAATTAGGGACCCGATTTTATGAATTAAGGTGGTGGGTACCGGTACATACCCCTTCCCCCGGCAGAGACCTGTTCAAATGCTCGATACTGGGGGTCTGTAGTGGCAATTTCTATACTCAAATATGTTTTTTAGCATACATGCAGACAAACAGTCCATTTATTTCTGTGATTTGGCTTTTAGTTTTGGAGATATTTGGAAGCAAAATCCAAGATTTCACTTTGAGAGGTTTTGCCCTCATTCCTAAGGAAAACAGTTACCTCGGCAAAATGTCACAAATGTCCCTCAAAACGCTGGAAATCGCATTTCTAAGGTATGAATTTCTTGTTGCCCCCGACATTGCGGTCCCTTGCCTCGGTTAACATAATTTTTCAGTCTGGCTACACCTCTGATCAGTAGGTTAATCTGTTATTATACTTATTCAACTTGATTGACACATACCCTAATTTGTCAAAGCATTCGACAAAGTCGACCATAAGATCAGTAACTCTGATCAGTAGGTTAATCTGTTACTATACTTATTCAACTTGATTGACCCATACCCTAATTTGCCAAAGCATTCGACAAAGTCGACCATAAGATCCTCTTAAGTAAGCTAAGAACGTACGGCATTGGTGGGATGCTCCTGAACTGGTTCAAGGACTATTTAAATGGTCGTTCTCAAAGAGTTGTGGTCGACGGTGTTGCATCTTCATTGGCTCCAGTCACCTACGGAGTACCGCAAGGCAGCATTTTGGGTCCTCTTCTTTTTGTTTTGTTTATAAACGATCTTCCTGATGTCATTACCAATGAAAATACCGCTGCTATGTACGCTGACGACACCAAGATATTTCATAAAGTTACTTCCCATCGCGACTGCGAAGACCGAGAGAATGTACTGTCTAGGCTTAATGTTTGGAGCTTCAACAACAACATCAAATTCAATGGCTCCAAATGTAAGCTGCTGACAGTGACACGCAAGAAAAGCCCAATCCTGCATAGTGATTACCACCTTGGCGCAGACGTAATCCAACGTACACAAGAGGAGAAAGACCTTGGAGTCACCATCACACACAAGTAACCTTAACTGGGACAAGCATATTAGAACCATCACAGCCAAAGCTAACAAGCTTCTTGGTATGCTTAAGAGGACATGCCCTCAACTGACTGATATACATTCATACAGACTTTATCGAAGCTCCCTTTGACAGGGCTTTTCAGCCACAATGTAACATAAATAAAGTATAAAATGATATACAATCCATTAAAACTATATACATACAATATAATTATCAAAACTATATACGAAAACGTAATTATTCGAAATCTATGAAGGATAATCTATAAAAACTACAAAGACTAATCTAATCTTTATTAAATATCCTTTTAAAAAGGCCACGCTCAAAACTCGAGGGCGGATCCAGCCAAAATTCTAGGGGGGGGGGGGCTAATTGAGTTTAGGGGGGGTTAATTGAGTTTCTTCCGTCAACAGTACAACAGAAAACAATATAAAAAACATCGCCTTTTTCTGATGAAGGGGGGGGGGGGCTTCAGCCCCCATTTGCCCCCCCCCCTAGATCCGCCCTTGAAACTATTAATATTTGTACTAGTTTCTTAGATTAGTAGTAAGTGCATTCCATTGGCTGACTCCCCGATAATAAAAACAGCGATGTCCCGTTGACAACCTGCACCCAGGAATGTCCATTCTACTTGATCCTCTAGTATTTCTCCCATGAACTATGGAACGTTTTTAAAAATATTTACATATTTAGTACTCCGGGGCCATACCATTTATACATTTAAAACTCAATAGTAGGTCATTAAATTAAAATCTTTTCGGATAAATCTAACCATTTCAGTGACCTACCTCCTTCAGAAAGCCTAAAATAATTCTTGCAGAGAAATTCTGAACCAGTTGTAACTTATGTATATTAGCCTTAGATATAAGATGCAGAAGAAAACTATACCTAGCACATGTAAATCTTAGCTAGTGACTGCTTCTGAGGTATGGCCACCGAGCCTTGTATTAACCTTAAATGTAATAACAACCATAAATGTAATACCCACCATAAATGTAATAACACCCATAAATGTAATACCCACCATAAATGTAATAACACCCATAAATGTATTAACACCCATAAATGTAATACCCACCATAATGTAATACCCACCATAAATGTAATACCCACCATAAATGTAATACCCACCATAAATGTTAATACCCCATAAATGTAATACCCACCATAAATGTAATACCCACCATAAATGTAATACCCACCATAAATGTAATACCCACATAAATGTAATAACACCCATAAATGTAATTCCCACCATAAAATGTAATACCCACCATAAATGTAATAACAACCCATAAATGTAATACCCACCATAAATGTAATACCCACCATAAATGTAATACCCACCATAAATGTAATAACAACCCATAAATGTAATACCCACCCTAAGTATACCCACCGATAATGTAATACCCACCCATAAATGTAATACCCACCATAAATGTAATACCCACCATAAATGTAATACCCACCATAAATGTAATACCCACCATAAATGTAATACCCACCATAAATGTAATACCCACCATAAATGTAATACCCACCATAAATGTAATACCCACCATAAATGTAATACCCACCATAAATGTATCCCCATAAATGTAATACCCACCATAAATGTAATACCCACCATAAATGTAATACCCCCATAAATGTAATACCCACCATAAATGTAATACCCACCATAAATGTAATAACCACCATAAATGTAATACCCACCATAAATGTAATACCCACCATAAATGTAATAACCCACCATAAATGTAATACCCACCATAAATGTAATACCCACCATAAATGTAATACCCACCCATAAATGTAATACCCACCATAAATGTAATAAACCCCATAAATGTAATACCCACCATAAATGTAATACCCACCATAAATGTAATACCCACCATAAATGTAATACCCACCATAAATGTAATAACCCCCATAAATGTAATACCCACCATAAATGTAATACCCACCATAAATGTAATACCCACCCTAAATGTAATAACACCATAAATGTAATACCCCCATAAATGTAATAACCCACCATAAATGTAATAACCCACCATAAATGTAATAACCCCATAAATGTAATAACCCACCATAAATGTAATACCCACCATAAATGTAATACCCACCATAAATGTAATAACCCCATAAATGTAATAACAGCCATAAATGTATTAACACCCATAAATGTAATACCCACCATAAATGTAATACCCACCATAAATGTACTACACACCATAAATGTAATACCCACCATAAATGTAATACCCACCATAAATGTAATAACACCCATAAATGAATACCCACCATAAATGTAATACACCCATAAATGTAATAAAAATCAGCCATAAATGTAATAACAACCATAAATGTAATACCCACCATAAATGTAATAATCAAAACCCACCATAAATGTATTAACCCCTCCAACCATCAATGTAATAACAAGTATTCCGGGAGAGTCAAACAAACTGTTCAATCAACAAACAACTCTAAGCACCATTGTTTGAGTGTTTCGTCAAACACAGTGGGTGGGGTCACATACCATGTGATAGCCTGTGTAAACAGCTGTTTTGGATACAGATGGAACTGTGCAAGAAACGGCTGTTAACGCAGGCTTATCACGTGACTGTGGGATTTGTTTTTGTGACAGAGAGAAAATATGATGTAATAGTCCTGACATAAATAAATAAGTTAATTTTTTAAACTATTATCGAAACTTTGCGAAACTTTGCTCCTTTTGACGCAGGTTATTCACTTGACCGTGGGATTTGTGAGAACATATCATGTACATCCGCGTATGATGATGATGGTGATTATGATGACGATGGCGGTGGTCTAGTGGTGATGATGTTGACGATGGTGATAATGGAGATGATAATGATGGTGGTGATGATGGTGGTGATGATGATGATGGTGATGGTGATAATATGGTCATGATCTCTTGTGGAGATGGCGATGGCGGTCATAGCAAATGTTACATGACGATGATGAAAACGGCTGTTAAAGGCGTCTTTACATGCTTACAGCTCGAAGCTGTTGAGCTGCGCCACTGCTGTACTTGCGGTGGAGATAAGCGATGACGTTTTTTTACAATGATAACTGTAATGATGACGATAATGATAATTTTTTACTTATATTTATTAGCTTTTATCCCTAAATTTTAGAATTATTATTGCTACAATTTTAATTTTCATATTGCTACTATATTATTATTATTATTATTATTATTATTATTATCATTATTATTATTATTATTATTATTATTATTATTATTATTATCATTATTATTATTATTATTATTATTATATACTTTTTAATTGTTTGTACATAATTGCGTAATTCAGCCGATGGGCTGCGATAAAAATTTCAATAAAAATCTATCTAAATATATGTCAATCTAAATGAATAAACTAAAGTATACAAAAGTCTTTATTCCCGAACAAGAGTTAGGGTTAGGGTTAGCGTTAAAGAGGGGAATACTGTAAAACATTGGCCAATGACTCCTACGTTTTGCGTAAAATAGTGCTATCGGTGCATCAGATTCCTAGGTGTATTTATAGACTCCCATTTTTCTTGGAAAAATCATATTCAACATATTGTCATGAAAAGTAAGCGTAGTATCGGTGTACTATGCAAAATTCGCCATTATACACCTATATAACCATACTCAAACAACTATATTATACTTTAATTTATCCCCACTTGACTTATGCTGTTATAACATGGGGAAACACCTATCCATCTAGTCTCACACCTCTTATTACACTTCAAAAGAAAGCCCTAAGAATAATAACCTTTTCTGACTTCAGAGCTCCTTCAAGTCCACTTTTTCAATCTCTGGGAATACTAAAACTCAATGATATAATTTATTTGAATAATTGTATATTTATGTATGATTTTCACGCAAACACTCTGCCATCAGTTTTTCATGACTTCTTCATACGCATAAGTAAAATACATACCTACAGAACACGATTAGCTTCAAAAGATTCTTTCTAAATTCCCAAAATAAGAACTAATTATGGCAAGTTTAATATCCGTTACGTCGGTGCCATTACTTGGAACAAGATCAAAGATGAATTAAAAAGAACTAAACGTTCAAGTTTTAAAAAACTAATAATAAATCAAATTTTAAAAACTTACTAGCTACTCTGATGCACTTTACTTTTTGCCCATGGTTTCTTCCTTCTTTTCCTTTATAGTTTTCTCTTTCTTTATTATTATTATTATTATTATTATTATTATTATTATTATTATTATTATTATTATTATTATTTACTCCAATCCAATTACATTTGTTTTTGGATTTTCCTATTTCTATACTTATTCTTGTAACAATTATCAAAAGTATATACCAAATGACCTATTTGCTGCCTAACTTGATTACCATTGCTATTTTTAGGTAGCAAGTGCCTCCTCAATTTTTTTTGTAATCTTCAAAATATTTAAAAATCAATTTGCAAATCAGAGGGCACAAATAAAGTTCTATTCTATCCTATCCTATCCTATCCCATCCCATCCCATCCCATCCCATCCCATCCCATCCCATCCCATCCTATCCTATCCTATCCTATCCTATCCTATCCTATCCTATCCTATCCTATCCTATCCTATCCTATCCTATCCTATCCTATCCTATCCTATCCTATCCTATCCTATCCTATCCTATCCTATCTATCCTATCCTATCCTATCCTATCCTATCCTATCCTATCCTATCCTATCCTATCCTATCCTATCCTATCCTATCCTATCCTATCCCCTATCCTATCCTATCCTATCCTATCCTATCCTATCCTATCCTATCCTATCCTATCCTATCCTATCCTATCCTATCCTATCCTATCCTATCCTATCCTATCCTATTCTATTCTAACCGTTTGCCTTGTAACAGAATGGGATTGGAAATTCGAAGAGTATTAATGTGGCTGGAAATGGTGCTTGAAAAGGCGTGGAGAAAAATGGCAGAGACGCCTCATAGCTCGCATTGAAGCCGGAGTACAAGAGTTGGTTTCCGTAAAGAAAGTATTGGAGAAGTGGATGCACTGACATCGACATTGGAAAAGTAAGTGTGAAGTTCTGGTATGGATAGGCACAGTGTTACAGCTTATGACTCGCGGTAAGAACGCCATGCTGGTAGCCTGGCTTTGGGGATATAAGCCTCTTGGATCGCGTGCGTGCCAGTGGTGCGCTCGGGGAGACGTTGTGAAAGTTGGGAAAAAAAGGCAAAGTCTGGATTTTGGGTTCACACGGCCAAAGACTGCTTGTGATCTTAACTGTTGATAGTAAGCTATTGTATTGAGAGGGAGCCTGACAAGAAATAACAAGACATGGCTTTACTAAGGGAGCGGTCATTAATTATTGGGGGGGGGGGGGGGGGGGGGAGGGCCGGTAAATTGGGGGGGGGGAGGGCTGCGATTTTTTGGGCCCTCCATTAGGGAAGGCCAAAAAATTTTGGGCGCATGCTAGAGGGAGGGTCGCAATTTTCTGGGCCCCCATATAATCCACAAAAACCTCCTGTTCAATATGTATCCCACCTATAAGCTAGTTACAGAGTATAAGCCTCTGACTTTTTGGTATGCAGACAAATTCTATTGATTTTATCAAAAACATTATTAATGAGTAATAACACGTCCAAACCATTTTTTCTTCGTATGTATGTTTTGTTCTACACACTATAAACTCGCAAAAATGTAAAAATATCTATGATTGAGCTGCGATTGTTGTACTTTCATTGCTGCTACCATTATCAACATCAACACTATCATGACCATCTATTAAAATGAACATCTAAATCCACATTCTTCGCCTTGATTATCAGGATTATTGTAATCAACATCATCATCATCACGTACAACATTATCATAATTACCATAACCTAAATCATAACTATTTTTATAAATTGCAATAATTAATGACCGCTCCCTAAGTCTTGCAAATGGAATTAGCACAGCTGAAAACCTTTAAGGAGGATCCGTTGGAAGGCAAGTCTGGTTTTTGAGTTCACACGGTCAAAGTCTATGTGTGAACTTAACTGTTGATGGTAAGGTATTGTATTATATTGAAAGGGAGCATGACAAGAAATATAAAGAAATGGCTTTTTCTAAGCCTTCTATTCGGATTGAGCACAACTGAAAATCTTTTAGGTAGGATCCATTGGAGGGCAAGTCTGGATTTTGGGTTCACACGGACCGAGAATGCGTGTGATCTTAACTGTTGAAGGTAAGGTATTGTATTGTATAGAGATGGAGCCTGACAAGAAATAGCAAGACGTGACTTGGCTTTTCTAAGTCTTTTAATTGGAACGAGAACAACTTAAATCCTTTAACGAGGATCCATTTTACTTATTGGATAAAGTGGAAGCGAACGGCAAGGTTCACGTTTTGGATTTAAGGTCTCTCTTTTGCAGACCAATCCGAGGCGAAGACACTGTCAGGTTGGGAGTTTGATGAGGTGTCCTAATGTGAGCTCAATGAGAACAGAAATCTCATGTAGAACAAAAGGGTAAATGCTCACTTGATTTTGATTTTCGGCATGAATAAAAACTGTGAAAGCGTGGCCTATGGATCCTTTAGCATTTAGGAGTTTTAAGTTAGAGGTATCAGAAAAGTTGTCACAGGGATAACTGGCTTGTGGCAGCGAAACGTTCATAGCGACGTTGCCTTTTGATCCTAGAAAGTCGGCTCTTCCTATCATTGCAAAGCAGAATTCGCCAAGTGTTGGATTGTTCACCAACTAATAGGAAACGTGAGCTTAGTTTAGACCGTTGTGAGGCAGGTTAGTTTTACCCCACTGATGAAGTGTTGCTGTAAAAGTAATTCTGCTCAGTACGTGTGGAACCGCAGATTCAGACCATCGGCATTTGGACTTGACTGAAAAATACCATCTGTTGGATTATGACTGAACGCCTTCTAAGTCAAAATCCGTGCTAGAAAGCAAAGATAATTAACTCGAGACGATCTTAGGCGAACAACGATTTGTTGTTTACGATCTTCTGAGGTTAAGATTTGTTTTTCTACCCAACAGAACATACTCCTCCTTGAGAACAGTTGTCATTTGTGGGCCTACCTTCGTCCTCTCGGGCGTCGTGAAGCAGGCCCGGATGTCTTGTTCTCTTGGACGATTAACTTCTTTATTTTTTTATTTTTACGTCAATTCCCAACATACACTCATGTCATTGAGGGTTAGGGTTAAAAAGGGGTAATACTATAACCGTGCTGAAAATGAAAGCAAATGATCGCAATTGGGATGTTGCACACCGATAGCACTATTTTACACAAAACATTAGATCGAGTCATTGGGAAATGTTTTACAGCATTCCCCTTTTTAACCCTAACCCTAACTTTAACACTAACTCTTGTTCAGGAATAAAGACTTTTTTGTATTACTTTATTTATTTAGATTTAGATTAGATTTTTATTGAAAATTTTATCGCAGCCCACGGGCTGAATTACGTAATTATGTGCAAACAATTAAAAAAATATAATATTAATAATAATAATAATAATATAGTAGCAATATAAAATTAATTAGCTGAATTAAGAGAACAGATCAAAAGAGTACAGCGAAGTGCCACAAGATGCATCCTCAGGACCAAGATTGGCGAAACTACTTACAAAGAAAGACTAAAGGACTTGACCTTGCTCCCTCTCTGCTATGATAGATTAAGGATCTAATGTTCTTTCATAAATCATTATATGGACAGACAATTGTTAATGTTCACGATTTCACAAATTCTCCGAACATAGACGTACTCGTCTCACTCAAAATCCTGGTATGGTTCTTGAAACATCTTTTTGTAAAATCACTACTTTTAAAGCATCTTACTTTAATAGGATAGTTTGCCTTTGGAACACCGTCTGTAAAGAGGCGCCAACTTGTGTTTTTTCTAGTCGCTCTCAATTTAAATTGTTTCTAGGTACTTTTCTTTGCTTGAGGGCACATTTGATGTTGATCTGACATGTACTTGGTCATTAGTTCGTAAGTGTCCTTGTCATCGTACTCTATAATAACTGAACCTCAGGGACTTTTGCTGACTTTTCTTGGCCATTCTCCGTTCACTAGTTATTCATCAATTTTTACTACTATAACTGTATTAATTTTCCAAGACAATTATTATAATAATATAATAATAATATAATAACAATAATGATGATAATAATAATAATAAGATAATGATAATAATAATGATAATAAGTAGTATATGTAATAGGACTCCTTGCTATCCAATTAAGAAATAATTGGACGAGGAAAATTTCCTAGGACTTCCAAAATTGGATGAGGCCTTAGGCCGAGTCCAATTTGGAAGTCAGAGGAATTTCAGTTACCTATATGGGATTAATGAGCAGCTGTATAATTATAATAATAATACTAATAATATGTTCAGCATTTACTAAATAGTCTGACTTATATTGTAAATAATTGTAAGATTTGTTAATAATTTATTGTTGAGCATATCTAATTGTAAATAGTTTGAACACTCATAGGTTACCTTTATGCGCCCTATGAATGTCTTTGTCTTGCATCCAGATGTTTAATAAACTGCATAATAATAATAATGATAATCATCATCCTCATCATCATCATCATCATCATCATCATCATCATCATCATAATTCTCTATTGATTTATATCGTTAGTCAAAAGGAAATGCCTAGCATGGGACCTACAGTCCTGTTTCCACTTTCCGCTTTGGGTGGCATGTTGTTGGTTCTGTAATTTTCCTTCCTGATTGATACCCAATAAAAGTTGCAAATCAAATAAAGAAAAACAAAAACATAGAACAATAGGTTTCCTAACCATTCCGCTCCATTAACTATGATGTGAACAAGTCTTAACCTGCATACACGTTTATAATCATTCGTGATTTGCATTTCTTCTGCGTAGATTCAAAACTCTGTTATTTTCCTCTTTAACAAGATGAATATTTCTGAAAAGTTTATAGTGGCGTTGTTGGTTTTGTTGATGCTGATCACAACCTTTCATGACTCAGGTAAGTTAAAAGTATGTAGATATAAAAAGTATGAGTGAGCCCGGGAGTAAGTACTGGAAAATTAACAATTTTAAATGCTATTATCATCTCAGAATATATGCCAATTATATTTGAAAACCTTAACATGTTTGAAAATATTAATCGTTTGCATTTGGCTGCAATGAATGATCATTTCACCAGTTTCAAATAATGAAATACACTATTGTTATTATTAAGGATGCTATATCATTATTGTTATTTTTTTGGATATTATTTTATATTAAAAGTACGCAATTTAAAACATAATAAATAATAATACACTATTGTTATATCAGATTGTCATGTAGCAAAAAATTAAACCTTCTCATCTCTTGCTGTTCATACTAGGAGCTTATCCAAATCTCAAAAAAGTTTTTTTGAATGTTTATGTGCATAAACCTATGCTGAACAGTAAGACTGATAAATGTCGATAGACAAAACTACATGTACAGTCCAGTAGTTATAATAAAGTATAGGAAATCGCTAGATCTCGAGTACAATTCGGAATTTATAGGTACGAATTATGTTTTGAAAGTTTTCAAAATAAATGAGGTTTAGAAACTTAATTGGCATCATTTATGTTATACAGAATATTGAACTCCTCCACGTTCTGGATTGAAGACCAATGTTTCCATCATACATAAGAGAAGATTTTTCACTTTTAGTAAGCTCAAAGATAAAATTTTCGCCGGCAAAAGAAAATGAATTGTAGCTTGAATATGCTTTTGTATTTCAACTTGGGTATTTTTGTCTTATTTTTGCGGGTGAAGCAATTTATATGCGGATTTGATGCGGCCGTGCTATAGAGAAAATAACAGTTTTATTCGTCTCCCGAGGAGGTCGCAGTAGGTAGATGACAGTGTCGCACTGCCAATCCTTTGGAATGTTCTTGGACGGCAATATATATCCCAAAACAATAGAACACGTTCTGGATTGATGCTTTTTTCAACAACTCTTTATATGAGACGAGTCTTGATACGATTGTATGTGAAATACCTAATTATCTATCAAGAATTTGCGCATTAACTGAATTTGACCAATAGATATTTGATTTTTTAGGTATTTTTCTAAAATATCATTATTCCTTTCAAAACTGAAGGACCAGCAAGAAAGAACAGGGCAATAGTCAATGATACACTCTTTCAGATAACAGTGCAAATACATATTTGAGTGTAACAATGTCTACGCCATACAATGCTTCAAATATTGTTTTACAGAAATTTAATAAAAATCTGCTTCTAATACTTCATTTAATCGAATCACACGAGAAGAGAGCAGACGTGATGCTTTTCATGGGAGGAATATTTTAGTAAAACGTACCCCTTCTCAAAAGATTGTGTAAATATTTAATCCTCCCCTCCCCCACTATTAAATTCTTCTTAAAATGGTTCCCCCCCCCTCCCCCTCTTTTATTCCTCGAAAACAAAGTCTGCCCTCGCCTATCTCATTATGTTACTTACAGAAATATACCCCCCTGAGTTAGCCTTTTTTCGCTTTTTGGTTTGTCAACTGCTCGAATATACAGTCAATTCAAAAAAACCTAGAGTTCCTTTCGGTCCAGTCGCGTAGGCTTGAGTTGGTCGCGACAACATTTTTTGAATTGACTGTATATTGCTTGTCAACCATAGATGCAAACGCGAAAACTGTTCGCGCGTTTCCTTCAATCATTTTGATGTAAAAATATGCTGATTTTGCGAGAAAAGTTTGATCGGAATTTTTGCATTCGCATTGTTAATGAGTAACCATATTAGTCCAGTAGCTAATCTCTCATTTTTTCGATTTGCCTACACACCGCATGGGTGGCAAGCTGTTCTTGCTTTCTTTTTAAAGCTTTGAGCCTGCTTATGAAGAGTCCGCTTGTTAACACGCGAGGTGTCATAAAGCCTTGGTAACGCACTGGGGTCTGTGCTGTAAGTACCTACATACATTTACAATAAAAATTTTTACCGCAATTTTTCGAATACCAGAGAGGGGCTTGGGATTAACTCCAACACCTTCTACTCAAGGCGTTTTCATCCCCCTTGTCACAGTCCTTTACCTGTAACAAAGTATTTTCAACAAGTCATCATTTAGAACGCTTGAGCGAAACGATGTATATTCTTTTATTGGATCGAACCGGAAGCTAGAAAGCTCTTATGTTAGCTACAAAGGTTTTGGATTTGCCATGTTTGATACAGATATACCAAGCGATTCTCGAGAGTTTTGTATACTTCGCCTATTCCAATTCTTGGTTTTACTCTCGGCGACACACGATACTTAAACATCAGTTAGGAATTTTTTTCGTTGCTTAAACACAAAAAGTTGATTGTCGATTATTTAAAGACCCATTGCCACTTAGCGTGATGCATCACAATTTGTTTACATTTTGAATCGTGTCACCACTGAAAAAACAATTCCAACCTTTTGAATAAACTCTTAAAAGAATGTAAAAGAATCATTGTGACTTAGTGCTATGTCGGAAAAGGATTTAATATGAAGTTATTATTCAATATATGAATCTTTGAATTTCATGGACCACGAAATATATCTGTGACCGCGGTGCATCACGGTAAGTGGCAATGGGTCTTTAAGTATATTCAAGACATTCACCGCGCACCGGCGGTCGACCAAATAATTTACTTTGGCTCTGTGTATATACTTATTTCAATAAAGTTAGTCATCAAAAACCTAGAAAGATGAGATCACTGAGGATCATGGGAAACAATTTATTTCAAACAAGTAAAGCTTTTTTGATACAAACTGCAGCTTGAGGATACTCAGGAGAGGTGAGACTATAACTGGTAAAAGATCTCAAGTCCATGAACAGTTATCAATCGGTTAAAACATGTAAAATGTATCTACCTGTAATCCTTGTCGGCCTCAGCTTTCTAGCTTTTCAGGTGACGAACTTTATTGAAATAAGCGTATGCCCGCATTTATCAATTAAAGCAAGTTGTTCCTGGTATGTAAAAGAAATAACTCCGTTGTTTTATTTTCCACGGGGGGAATATCATCTTTGTGTAAATTATCTACAATCACCGCACTTTATCAGATGTTTTTTTTTTAAATCTTACTAGTGCTATAGAACTGCAAATAAAAAAGTTTTAAATCATTTGCGCGAAAGTATAGTCTAGAGAAGTCAGTTAATGCTTTTGATTTTTGATTGCGCGCAAAATGTTGAAAAAAGTAGCAATTCTTTTTTAAAATAACACCGTGCAAATAACACAATTTTTATTCATAATATTTCTATTCATAATATTTCATATTTAAAAGACATATTAATGTGAAAACCATGTCTAAAGTGAACCTTCTCCACGTACTTTATTTTAATTGGTAAAACAGTGTGAATAATAACATAACATAAGCACGCCACATCGCTCTTATAAAGCCTGCACTACTTGTACTATTTAACGAATTTTTATATGATTATATTTCAATCCTTATTTACAATGCAATTAACAATAATAGTAGTCTATGGTCATTTATTTTACACGTGACTGAGGAAACTTCTGATTAAAGCAATTATGGTTTACATTTTAGCAGTAGAAAATTAGTGAAAGTATTCCTGCTCTAATGAATAGTACAAAAGTAATACTATTCCAAAAGGAGCCAATGGAGCTTGTTCACTTGAAATTCTGCAAAATGCTTCTAGGGGTGACTAAGAATGCCAGTAATCACATGCATGCAGAGCTGAACTAGGAAGAACTCCACTCAAATGCAAAGCATCTATCAGGAGTTTTCAATAACTATTGTCTTAAGATTATAGACTTCGCCCCATGTAAGGGAATCCGGAATCCGGAATCCACGAAATATTAGGCTTTGGAATCCGGAATCCAGTTTATAATGGAATCCGGAATCCACTACTTTGAAATTCAAAGTATATACTCAAATGCTATATCGCCTCGGCCTAGACTGAACCGATGTAGCCCCTCCCCAACTGTGTAATATCTCCACCAAGAATATCTGTCATCGGATGCTGATTTAATTGGTAGACGATTCTACTTATACTGGCAAGTTAAGTATATCAAATATAATTTTCAGAGAAAGCATCTGAAAATTAACGATATGGAATCCGGAATCCGTAATACAAAAGTTTTGGAATCCAGAATCTAGACACTTGGAATCCGTAATCTAGAGTCTCGGAATCCGGAATCCACCATAAGTCTGGATTCCCTTACATGGGGCGATAGACTTGAATTTAGAACCTAAAAAGCTTTCAACACAAGAATACAATGACATAAAGAATGAAACAAAGAAAGCCATTTGGAGTTATAAATAAAAATTACCTTAAAACATCTCGGTTTAGCAATAATATGGATAAACCAAAACGAGCTCTGGCACCAAAATTCACACAATATAGAAAGCTAATACACTAGAGGATAAATGATATTGACACCCAAAATTTATGGAGTACTCTTCACAATGATGAAAGGATAGACGAAAGATTAAAAACAACTAAGAATCTTTTATCAATTTAAAACAGATAACAACTTTGAGGAATATCTAAGTCAAGTCAACAACATTAAGCATAGAATGGCGCTAACGAAATTAAGAATTAGCATCCATGAACTTGAAGTAGAAATGGGGCGGTATCTAAGGCGTTAGGGACTGGAGCCACCTGAAGCCACGGGTAGCCAGTGGGAGGTACTGCCCTCAACTGCTCTTTGTCGCCGACCAGTAAGGTAGCTAGAGATTCATGCATGACCGCAGACTGCTATTGATTCCATAATGCTTAAGTTTGAACAAGAGGAGGTTGTGGAGCACCGAATCAAAAGCCTTCGAAAAATCTAGACTCGACTTGACCAGATGAGTCAAGGATCTTCCCGATACGGTGCAGGATATCAACCATCTGTGTGGTACACGACATCCCCTTGACAAAACCATGTTGAAGATGATATAAGTTATGTTGCAAAATGGGATAGACAATATCAAAACACATCTCTCCAGCACTGACTTTGCTAGTACACAATAACAAGGAAATTGGGCGGTTATTGTCAACTACATCCTTTTTTCTCTGAGTTAATTAATTTGTACGTTAAAATTATCAGGACTCCCTCCTAGTATGCATTATTTTTTATCTTTAAAGTAAAAACGATGCATATTTATTATGGTAATGGTCAGTTTCCAGAATGATACATTAAAAATAGTGCAAGTGGTCTCGATATGAAATCGATCAACAGACTCTTTGATCGGCCGCAGCTTTTAATTTTGATATAGTCAATTATGCACAACTCAACACTCCTCTATGAGGAGCTGACAAAAACCTCATGGGATGTGAGGAGGTCTAAACGATTTTTCCCCTGGAAACCGAAACCGGTTTATTTCCTTGAATAATTCAATTTTAAAAGCGTTTATACTGCATGTACTATCAAAGAAAAATAACAAGTAGCAAGTGTTAGCAGCAAAAGAGAAAAAATAATTATATATATATATATATATTTAACGATGAGCCATTTTATTGTCAAAAACTTTATCAGGATCTCCCTGCAGTGGCGGTGGGAATAAAAGCCATGATTCTTTTATATTATAAAATCAAGTATCTCTGCAGTGGTAAAGACGACTTAGTTATGTCAAAGAATATAGCGCAATCTCCAGTTTTATTGTTGTTCCTTCCGATTAATTCGAGTGATTTTGAGTGGCGCCTTGGAGCACCATTCATACGCTTTTAACAACCAATGCGCACTTGACTCTCTTTAGTCACGTTCTTACTCAACGTTATTGTTATTATCATCATTATTATGTTAGCTTTAAATATCATCATTCCCACCGACCGCATCACCACTGTATCATCACGGTTACCACCACTATCACCTGCACCATTATTATTATTATCATCATCATCATCATCATCATCATCATCATCATCATCATTCTCATCATCATCACCATCATCACCATCATCACCACCATCACCATCACCCGCACCATCACCATTACCATATCATTACCTTCATCATCCCCCATGCCTGCAACATAAACATTATCGTTATTTCGAACAACATATCACCACATCACCATCGAGGGTGCGAAACAAGGACAGCTGTACGGAAGAAAAAATTAAAAGCCAACTCGAAACGTAGCAAAACTGTAACATAGTTAAACATCAACTCATTCATAAATAAAAACTTTTTAGTGCCATTCAAAGCTGCAAGTTAAACTATCCATTTAAAGTTAAAAAAAAATACACACCGGCACCCACACAAAGCTTTATGAATTCGGAATTCATTCAAGAGTTAAATGGAACATATACAGTCAATATTAACGTTGTCCACCGAAAAAAGACATTTACACATTTACACATTTACTAAAAGACTAAAAGATGTATCACGTGTTTCATTATGTATTCTTTGCCTTGTGTGCGTCAGCCTGAACTTTAAATGTAAAATTCAACTCGTGAATGGAAAATCCAGAATGCCCCGACCATTTAGTGAGGATTTAAGATGGAGAATGGTATTTCATGATCAGCATTTGTTTTATGCCAGAACCTTCGAAGAAACACGTGATATTTCTTTTAGTCTAAATGTGTAAATGTGTAAATGAATGTGTAAATGTGTAAATGTCTTTTTTGGTGGACAACGTTAATGACATTGATTGTATATGACTCAGAGAATTTTCCCTGATGATATTTTGGTCAAACCTTATATGTCGATCTTTTGTTGGCAGTTTTATGAGCTTTTCCAGCGATAATTTTATTTTTATTTTTATTTAAGTCAATATTCATTATAGAGTCCTGATAAAGATGGATAATTGACATGAGATCGATCTTTACCGACATCAGAAGTGAGGCAAAGCCCGCACACACTAGAATTTTAAGAATCGTCAATTGTGTACAATGAGAAAAAAGAAGCGATAAGCAACGAGTTAAAACAGAACACAGTTAACAGAAAATAAGAAAGAAACAGAATGAAATAAACTAAACACTACTAATCATCAATTATGAGGATATAACATATGCAAATAAAAGTGAAACAGGAATGGAATGGAATCAGTATAGAAAATAATAGAAAAGAAACCTGAATAGTAAGGATAGGAAAAGAAAACACAAAAGAAAGTTAAGCGATTAATTTATTTTTTTTTCAAAAATAACCCTCCAATATTTCAATCATCGTGACAAAGGAAGTGCGCATTAACTAAAGAGTCATTACTTCAAAGCAGGAAATGACCTAAGAAATCATCTACTCTTCTTTCGTATGCAGTATTTCTCTTCATTTTTGATACCGTGTAAGTAGAAAGTGACTAAACCACAAATCATTTCCCCCTGGTGCTGCAGCTGTTGCCTTGGTTTAGTACATCTGCCTGCCTCGAAAGAATATTATTCTCGCTAATATTTCGTTATCAAAAGAGACGACAGCATGATCTTCCTATTTTTCCTCTCCTTTCTCTATCTCCAGTTTTTTCCAGGTATGAAAGAGTATAATATATTTTGGAAGCGTGCGCATTTACTATTTGTATTCTCGGGTACTTGATTTCCTGACTGTCATGATCAGTTGATGGCAGTTTAAAGCTTTGGGGATACCTCAGTTTTAATTTCCTTACCATATTTCAATTCTGTTGTTGTTTCATTTGTCATATTTTTTTAAATTCAATGATAAAATAAGATTTTTTTGATTAGTTTTTTTTTATCCCTTCATTTAAAATTCCGTATCTATTTTAGGCTTTATTTTCGGTTCGCATTTGTTTATTTCACGTTCTACACAAGGTAGCACGGCAGGGCGTTATTTGTAATTTATAGTTCGAATTTATCCACCATCTGTTCTACGACGAAATTGTTTTACTTTAAGTGAATTTCTAATACATTGCAGTGAAAGCGATTACCAATAGTTTCACCAACTTTCTTTTTTTCTTTTCAGTTATTTATTTATTTTTAATCCGTGTTTGCCGCTCCTGTTCAGTATTGTTAATCATTTATCACAAAACACGTGAAAAAACCTGACTTGTAGTTTGTTCAAACATTCAAACGTTTGAAATTTGTGACTAGTGACAACTGTGCGGGAAAAAATAGAAAAACATTAGCTATATCATCTTAGCACTTCGCTGCGAAAGCGTGCTTAACTTGAAGGCGTATTACTTTTATTTAAAAAGGGACATCCAAAACTCAGAAACGCATTTCCATTAAAATTGGCCACTATGGTGACGATTTCATCAATACTAGGCAAGGGTTTCGCTATTATGGCACGCGTGAAAAAAGCGTTTCGTCCAATCGCAAAACAATGTCTAGGCGAGTCGTGTTTTCGCGGTCATCGCGGGTAGCTTTGTCGAGCAGCTTTCAAATATTTTTAGTGTATTCAAGTTGTTCGTAGTTCAAATTAAACTTATCTAACTAATAGGTAGGAGATATTTGTGAGGATGGCTGAGCAATCAAAAAGATTTGTGTCTCTAGACAAAGTATAGACAAGTTTATCGAAGACCAAAAAAACAGAAACACTATTTCGAAGACATGAAGAGATGTAAGTTTGCTGACTGAGTTTCTCAACTCCAAAAATGAAGCGAGAAGAGTCGAGGAAATCCCGCCAAAAGAGCTTAATGGATATATCAGTGAATTACAGTACGAACAACAAAACGAACAAACGAACAACAGAAAAACATGTCTTTGATTCTATACTCCAATACTACAAGTACGTCTGTAGAAAGTGCAGTGGGCACCGAGTGCCGTGAATCTGCATTCATGAAAAGTTCTAGTTTCCCTGCATCAGGCCCATTCTGTGGAGCAGTTTTCCACGGAGAACAGTTTAACATAACAATAAATACTTTAAGCAAGTCGCCGACTTCCACAGACAGCTCATACGATCGCTCGATCGCTGAAAAGTGTTTCCATGTAATCGTTCACGATCGTTCTTGGCATCATTTTCAGCAATCCGGCGATCGTGAGCGATCATATGGAAACCAGGCTTAAGTCAACAAAGTCAACACATAGCTTCAAACGCATCAAGCGTGTGTTTGAATCGTCAGACGATGACAGCCCTCCGCTTTGACAAACCGATCTTGGCATTTATTTTCAAACGAACAGTTTCATATCTAGTTTAGAATTTAAACGTTTTGCTATTTATTTCGTACCAGATATGTTTTTCGATTTAAATGGGGCTAAATGTAATTTAGGCAAAGTTAAAACCACAACTAAGCCTGCTAGCCTAAGCACCGTTGGCCAGCGGACCATCCATGCTACGCATGCGCCCACGCTCCGGGTGGCGTGTTCACTAGCTGGCTTGTAGCTTGTATGCCATCTTTGCATCCTTGCCATCGTACAATTTGCCCCTTCCTCCCTCCTCTATATGGTTAAGTTCAGTCATCATAGGTAAGTATTATCTCCACTGTTTTAACAGTGTGACAGGCACCAGTGTTGGGTTGTGGCCCGGTTGCCATGGTTACCTCCTTGCTGGGGGATATACTCGCGTAACCGGACCCCGCACTGGTACCTAGCCCAAACTTATTAGTCGATGAGTTTTAAATAGTGATATTTTTACATGTAGCTTTTAAGCTTTTAGTTTTTTGAAGAGAATTTTAAAATACAGGAGTTTTGTATTTTTTTAGAGAACCCATTAAAGATGAATAAATAAAAAAACAAAAACTCAGTATGTATAAAATAAATAAATTACAGCATGGAAAGCGCTTTGTACGAGATTTTCCCACTCGTTGGTTTTGTATTTGAAATATTCGAAAAAAAATCGTATTAGCATACAGCGTTCTAGCCGGTATTTTTTCATTCGGGTTTTTTTCATTCCGTAAGCTAGCTATTCCTTGCATACGCGCGCATATCACGCTGTTTGCAATACATCACCCTCATATCATTGCACAATTTGTATTTCACCCCTTATTACTAGGTTTGAAATCAAGAGGCAGGTGTTTCACTGCCCGCGATTCATATTATTTACTGTTTAGGTTGCCATAGATTCAAGTAGCATTGAATCAGCACATACGTTTTCAGTTGCTGCACTATTCTTTACTTCCTCGCCTATAATTTGGAATTTAACACGGAAGAAATCCAGATGATTCTATTTAAGTGCATCTTGAGCTCTTTTCTTCTGGTTCAGACTTTATTTTCAACCGGTACGTATGTGTTTGTATTACGATGATGCTGGTCCTGAAAATGTGGGTCAGGACAGGCAAAATAGCAAAACTGTAACATTGGAAAATTCTTGTGCAAATCATTTCGGGAAGCATAGGTGGCGTAGCGTATGTGACCCGGGTTCGAGTCCCGACGAGATCGGTGTTGTATGTGAGTTGAGTTGTTTGTTGGTTTTCTCCTGTGCTTCGAGGGTTTTCCGGGTTCTCCGGTCTTCCTCCCTCCCCAAAAATCAACTTCTAAATTCTAATTGGAATCCAGTGGAAGAAGAGCCACTCTGTGGAATTCACTGTTAACAGTTACGCCAATGTCACTATTAATGTTTATTTTTATTTTTATTAGTATTATTATTAGTATAGGTAATAATATGAATTCGAGTACGGGCGAATGCAATTTGACTCTTTGAAAAACTAACGAGTGTAAAATAATACCAAATGGAACGAGAAATTATATTATTACTTATTAATGATACAAGTGCAAAACTTAGGACAAAAAGTAAAGACTTCAGTCGTTCAGGGTCACGCTCGTAAGCCACGTTATGTCTTTATTGTTTATTGGTTCTGACGAATGAATTAAGAATAGCACAAAAATTGTGCAAATTTACCGACAAATTGAACGAGAAATCGTGTCATTACTTATTAATAACATACTTATCAAAACAATTACGAAAAATAGAGACGAAAATATGTGAAATATTCAATGCAAATATTCAAAGCTTAATATTTTATGAAATTTAATTTGTTCCTTCACAACCAACTATATTCAAAGCGATTGTGGTTTCAAATACAAGTATTTCAAAGAGTTTTCTAACTATTTTAAATCAAAAATTGGCATATGTTTATTGTTAAAAGTTTTTTTTACTGTTAAGCAAATCTGAATCACTATGAATGAAGGCATTTGGATTGGCTGACTATTCAGCCAACTGGAATTGTAAGACATATATTGAACAAAATTATACCTGACAGTTGTTGAAATTGTTCAGAAAACTTTGGGGCTCAGCTTGGGATCTTGTAGACCAAAATATTGTGTAATCACTTCATCGAACAGACTTGCCCTCTGGTCATTTCCAAGATTCGAGATATTTTTTTAAAGAAACACTGTAATATCTTCATACTATTAAAATGATTTGAAAAAAAGTTGGGAAAAACGATTAAACATATTTTTTTAAGCAAAATTCGCGGGCATTTTCTCAAAATTAGGTACCAGTCTCCACTCGGACAGCTTCTCGAACCAGTATCAAACAAAACCTATATCGCTTCAAAAGCGATGGTGTTTCGGCCCGTTATCTATATATTGTGTGGCATTGCTGAAAAGAATTTTGGTCTTGCTGTGATAATGATTGGGACTCCTGTATTTTGAAAATGGCAGACCAGAGCGATCTCTCGGTACGCTTTCACGTTGCAAAGTCTTACGCAAATTTCGATGGAAACATTTGTTATAAAATTCTCTTGGACGAAACACATCGTAATTACGTATTTTGAAGATTTTAGTGGTTCTTGCTTTGAAACATCGTAGTTTTTTGGGAAAAACAGGGCAACGTACATACATAACGTTTCGCCAAACAAATGAGAGATCCCGACAATAGATGTAAACAATGACAGAAGTTCATAACTAGTGTCCATAAGTGTCCGTCTTCCTATATATAAAACTTCCAATGTGTTTTACGTCTGAGCTATTTTAAGTAAAATTGACGTCATTACCGGAAGTGACCAAGCAAGCAGGCAAAACAAACAAAATGGCGGACTCGGGGTTCCCCGGGAGGGAAAAGGTTTTCCGCCACTTAAATGTGCTGGAAGCAATAACTAAAAAGTAATAAGATAACATTGAAGAAACAGAAAAACAGTACAGTTTATCTTTGGATTCTTCGTTCCTCAATTTATATTCGTCTTGATTTTCATGTTCTTCCAACTTTTTCTTTTCATATATGTGTTTATGCATCATGTTGTACACAACACCGTTCAAAACTGTAACAAAACCATGTATTTCTCGTGCACTGCTTTTGCTTTCGCTAAAAATGTCACAAAGTAATTCTCTCTCCGTCGTTTCAGCCCCTGGCCTAAACGTTTCGATATATTTCATCCAGACTACACACAAATGGCCTTTACCTTTATCTGCCTTCTTTATCTCTTTTTTCCTATAGACTTCAATGCATGTTTTTTAAAGAAGTGCACCATTGCCCTTACCAATTCAGAAAACTTTTCCTCGTTTACGATATCAATGTAGATATTATTCTTATCACTTGCTGCCAATGCATTTAGGAGCTCTTTCTTAATTTCTTCCAAGTTTATTCTTGCATTTTCTATTAATAAAATTAACTCATTATCTTCCACTGCTCTATGCTTTGCTGTATTTTTTTCGAGAAACTTTGTTTTTCGCAATTTTACGATTGGTTTTCCGCGGTGATTCAATATTACTTGAGCATTCACTGCTTTCCGTATCACTATCGTCACTATCGATATTACTTGATGATCCACTGTCGCTTAATTCATCCGAAGACTCTGATTCACTTTCATCGTTCACCAACCGAGACTTTTTGTTTACACTTACTTCAATATAGCGTTCATCAACAAAAGTTGCTTCGGGACATTTTGAAACCGCCATTTTTGTTTTTGCCAGCTAAAGTTCACAGCCATCCAAACAACGAATCAGCGCAGCGCAAGTTATTTCGATGAATCTGATTGGTCGAGCGTCTCTGTATGGTCACTTCCGGTACGGACGTCAATATTTCTAAAAATAGCTCAGACGTAAAACACATCGGACGCCACCCTAATACCTGATGGACACTTCTAGTTATGAATTCTGACAATGATCAAGTATCGCACAGAGCAGAGTACAAAGTGCAAAATATTTTGGCACATGACCATTATTGTACGCGCTATGTTGAATGTAGGATACTTTTTAAACCTTCATTTTGCTCTTTGACATTTATGGTAAATGTTTTTAGCTCTTTTACCGTAGCTTGAAAAGAAATGCGAACGTTTCAATTCGAACGAAAAGATTCAAGGCTTGTCTTTGACCAGTGCGCCGTGACCAATCTACTCTAAATTTACATCTTTTGGTGCTTCAAACATTTACATTATTTGGTGCTTCAAAAATATTTCCGAATCCAAGAAATTAATACTTTAAATCAGAGTATTAATAAATGAAAACTGATGATTTGAGACTTCTATCTTTAAGTTGTAAAGAACGCACTGTTTGTTTATAGGACCTAGTTTAAATAATAGCTGATACCTAAAACATGTCCTCAGATGCGCACGAAGCTACGACATATCGGAAGCTTGCTTCACAAAATCTATATGCATCAACTGTTTAGTAGTTACACAGATAAACTCACTAGTTTTCTCAACTTAATGCTCACAGGCAGCTGAGACTAGCATTTGCCTTAATTTCAAGCGCGGATCCAGCCAAAAATTTGAGGTGGGGGGGGGGGGAGCTAATCGAATTTCTTCCGTCAACACAACGAAAAACAATATAAAAAAGCATCGTTTGCCGCCCCACCCCCCCCCCCCCCCCCCAAATCCCCACCCCGGATCCGCCCTTGAATTTACCGCACATTCACAAAAGATTTTGGATAACTTTTCAATAACTTACCTGCTTGGCGACTTGGACCTAGATACACATACACATACATCTAAAACCCAATCTGTCTGTCCTGGCGCCCTTGAGGTAATGGTCTTTTGTATGGCTTGCCTAAGTCGCAAATAGTATTATTCTGCCTCATGTATTGTTATTAAATGAGTTATGGATAGCCACTCGGGCCTGGGACAAACCCAAACCTGAGAGCGATTTGTGTATCTGAAGTGTTGTACTCAACCCGGCATGCCTGAGGGTGGGAGGGTGGGTCACTAACCAACTTCGGTTGGTGGTTGTTGAAGAGTGTAGTAATATCTTACACCCTACCCTTTATATTCGCGTCCTGCCCGTGAGAATACTCATTAACATTTCCCATGGGCATAATTTCCATATTCAATTTGAGTTTGAATAGTAAAATTGCAACGTATGTAGAATGCTGCGGCTAGACTTGTATTGAACTTAAAGTGTATATCAAGGATAAAATTTTATCTTCAAAATCACATATATGTGGTTAGTGTAGTAGTATGCTTGCAGTATTTTTGTATGTAACATTTTCTTTTAGGAGATAAACATTTGAAATATCGATATGCAAATGAGATGACGTAAATTCAAGACTAATTTATTATACAATAATGCTGTTGTGGAAAGTACTGCTTTTTTTTCATTTGAAAATCATCCTTATGATTGAAATATATGGCTTTGTACAATTTTAGGTTATTTCACTTCAGAACACTTGTCGTAAATTACACTACAAAATTCTTGAATTTACGTCATCTCATTTGCATATCGATATTTCGAATGCTTATGTCTCTGAAAAGAGAAGACCCCATACAAAAATACTGCAGCCATACTACTACACTGTTCATATATAAGTGATTTTGAAAATAAAATTTTATCCTTGATACACACTTTAAGAAAGTACTCGCATATTACTCCTGCGCTTTGTGAATTTCATTAGTTACCAGTACAATATCGTATTGATTTTGGAATTTTAATTTTAACATTTAAAGCTATCCATGGATTGGCGCCAAGTATATTATAGAATTAATAAATATTAAACCTAGATCGACATATAATCTTAGATCAAATGGAAGTTTATTGTTAGACTCTCCTAAAGGGAAAATGCTTGTTACTCTAGGTGATAGATCTGCTGCTGCTGCTGCTCCATGTTTATGGAATAGTTTGCCATCTGAACTGCGCGATATTCAGTCATTAGCTGCTTTTAAGTGTAAGCTGAAAACTTATTTATTTCGTATAGCTTTTAAAGCGCACTTAGATTAGATATTCATTTTTCTAAAATTAGTATTAAAGTTTCTTTTTCTTATTGATGGGTTGCAAGCATTCCCAAGAGAGTCAAAAGACAAAAACATGGCGGCCATTGTGGTGCCGTGAACAGTGGATGCTAATGAAAAATCTTTTGTTAAATAGCACCAACATGGCCGCGATGACGTAACGTGCAATCGAAGAATTATTATAGATATATATTTTACCGATATATTTGTGATTAGTTTCATAAATTTTGAAATTCTTTGTAGGATTTGACTGTAAAGCGCTTGTTGATCAACAAATGTAAATAGGGCTTTAGGAGTTATCAAATTATTCATTTCATATTTATCATACACATTCTGACATTCATGACCGCAACACCAATTAATGCAAATTTCAATTGAAAGTGACTCCATCATAATTTAGAGTATATTTAAGTTTGCAGTCGAGAAGCCGTGGTACTTTTATATAAATGGCCCTCAATCGTGAGACAAACAAATAAGTATCATTTAGTAGAATATATTTTCCATTCTAATAATGTATCCTTTCTGTTTTCAGCAAATGCTACGCTTGATTGCTGGGCTTGTGAAGCCTCATCAATCGAAGAATGCCGTACTACGAGAGTAGCACAAAAATGTGATGAAAACGCAGTTTGTAGCAATCTTACTACAAACTCGCTAAACACCACCAGTGGAGAGGTAAAATGTCTTATGCGGTAATAAATCAGACTTTTTTAAATCTGCAATCTGAAACTGTAGCCACCGCCACCGCCACCGCCACCGCACCGCCACCGCCACCGCCACCGCCACCGCCACCGCCACCGCCACCGCCACCGCCACCGCCACCGCCACCGCCACCGCCACCGCCACCGCCACCGCCACCGCCACCGCCACCGCCACCGCCAATTAAATAAGTATAGTTTGTTAATGTTATTAATATTCTTATCTTTATTATTATTTTCAACTTCTTTTGTGCCAGGAAACAACAAGGATGAAACTCGAATGCATGTTTGCTTCATTTTGCAAACATGAGAAATTTGTGTGTGATACCCACAATGGAACAATAAAGCCACCAATGAAAATGATAGAGTGTTCCTTTTCCTGCTGTACATCTGGCCCTGATTGTGTCAAAAGCCCTGATAACACTACAAATACTACAAGTATTACACCTACCACAGTACCCACTACTTCCGCGCCTACCACGAAAACCCAAGGTAAGTTGAATGAGATATCTGTCGGCATTACTGCCAAAGCGGCATTTGTATACACCTATTTCAAAAAACGTTGTCGGTTGGATATCTGAATTCAAAAATCTGAGACCGATTAGAATTGTGGGGTACTGAGATTTTTCTCGTTACAAATTCAATATACACTTACCCAGACAAATTGCAAGCGCAGGTCATCGCTCAAAGTTAGTATATCAAGATATTATTTTTTTGCGAACTACTTATTAAAACCACAAAACAATTTACCGCTAAAAACCCACAATTCCTTTCGGTCTCAGATTTCAAGTCTCCGACCGACAACGTGTTTTGAAATAGGTGTAAACCTCTTTGCCTTGTGTTTAATGTTTTCAAATTTCAGACCATGTCTCATTTTCTAGAGTAACATTTCTTTGTTTAGTGGTTCTAATTTCAGACCACGTGTCATTCCCTAGAGTAACATTTCTTTGTTTAATGGTTCTAATTTCAGACCACGTGTCATTCCCTAGAGAAAACAATTCTTTGTTTAATGGTTCTAATTTCAGACCACGTGTCATTCCCTAGAGAAAACAATTCTTTGTTTAATGGTTCTAATTTCAGACCACGTGTCATTCCCTAGAGTAACATTTCTTTGTTTAATGGTTCTAATTTCAGACCACGTGTCATTCCCTAGAGTAACATTTCTTTGTTTAATGGTTCTAATTTCAGACCACGTGTCATTCCCTAGAGTAACATTTCTTTGTTTAATGGTTCTAATTTCAGACCACGTGTCATTCCCTAGAGTAACATTTCTTTGTTTAATGGTTCTAATTTCAGACCACGTGTCATTCCCTAGAATAACATTTCTTTGTTTAATGGTTCTAATTTCAGACCACGTGTCATTCCCAAGAGTAACATTTCTTTGTTTAATGGTTCCAATTTCAGACCACGTGTCATTCCCTAGAATAACATTTCTTTGTTTGGTTCCAATTTCAGAACACGTGTTATTCCCTAGAGTATCATTCTTTGTTTAGTGGTTGCACATGATAAGACACATGAATATGAATACAACTCAATCAAAGAATCTTATTCTCAAGAGAATGGCACGTTGTCCAAGCTTTCCATAGTACAGAGTTCGTTAATATTTTGCCAAAACTTTTTACCATACATTTTTTCAGTTATTAATGAAAAAAGACAACGCGCGAGAGGGATATTTGTGACGTAGTCAAATTATAATTTCTTCATATATTATGTATTGCGCATGCTCGTGCCTTTAAACTTTATACAACTACCTTAAGTCGCAAGTTTTCAATATAAATTCTTGGTTCTAGACAGTGAAATTATGATCGCCTGGTTTAAAGGGCTGCATGCTATAAAGAGCGAGCAGAAAAGCTATCAGGGAAAAGCTGGGTTCGATGAATTAATAAAGTTTCTAATTAGTATGCTGTATGAAGATACAGAACACTATTAGCATGCTGTATGAAGATACAGAACACTATTAGTATGCTGTATGAAGATACAGAACACTATTAGTATCCTGTATGAAGATACAGAACACTATTAGTATTCTGTCATGTTTAAGATCGTGAATTATTCAGTTTCTGTAATAAGTTAGGATTAAATCTGTACTAAAAAGTCCAAGACGTAGCCAGTACTGGCGAAGGAGATTAGTTTTGATGAATCGGTGGGGGTTTAATTTACTAACCAGTCTATGATATCATTTTCTTCGCAAGCGGCTTATACTGCGTCTCTATGGGTAACAGACATGAGTCTGTGTAAGACGAAGTGCTGTGGTGGAACTCCTGCACAAATCTGGCAGAACAGGACATGTTGTGCAGTACGTGCTGGGAGCTGTCTGGGTGTTGCACTAGCCAGGGAGGTCAAGTGTGAAGATACCTACTGCAACCAGGAACACTGTGGTAAGAAAGACGACGTAGAGACGTTCGTTTGAAAATGAGAAATCAATAAACTAAGTACAGCCAAGCTAATTAGGACGAACACGACCAACCACTGATCCAACTACAGGCTAAATACAAACACTTTTCAATTACTTACCAAGCAAATAAATAACCGTTCAACCTGCCGACAGAACCTAAATATATTTAAAAGTCAAAGCGGCTCAAGCTTACCCTTTCTAGGCTAAATTGATGGTTTAATTATTCGAATATTGAAATGTAATATCAAGTGAAAATGAACTAAGAGAAGGAATCTCTGGTATTCGTGCTTGTAACCATCAAAGGCAACGTTTGATGCTATTTTTAGAATAACATTTGCCATAGTTTGTTTCTGGGCATGGTCATACTGCGCGTGCTCTAAAATATACGTATTGTACGTATTTTTTGAAAACAAAGAAAAACATGAGCAAACAGGGCAGACCGCGCGTAGTTTGCGCGTGCAGAAAAACAAACGATCAAAAAATGAGTCTAAAAATAACATCAAAGATTCTAAAAATAGCATCAAAGGTTCTAAAAATAGCATCAAAGAGTGCTCATGATGGGGGCGGAGATTCCTTCTCTTTGTTCATATTCTCTTGGTATTATTCTTTCTGAGAATACGAAGACTAGGCTTCAAAATGATAATCGATCCAAACTCTCTGGTTGGATTATGGTGTTCCTAATATGGAATAATCCAATCAGAATTCGAGATTTGAATCGTAGAGTTTTGAGTCTCCGTATTCTCAGAAAGAATAATAAATTTCAATATTCAAATAATGAAACTATCAATAGAACCTATAGGGGGTAAGTTGAGACGTTTTGACTGTACAGTGAAACCCCTCTATACCGGACCCTCAGTATACCGGAATTCTCTCTAAACCGGACAAAAGTTTTGGTCCGGAAATTTTTCCCATATATCTTTTGTAAAATAAACCTCAGTAAACCGGAACCTCTCTATTCCGGAAACCGGACGATAATTTCGGTACCAAACGCTATTTGACAATAGAATTCAACTCCGCTAGTCCGGAAAAACGTACCTTTGTTTCGGAACTACCGTCACTAGCGTATTTGCGGGTGTATAAATTGAGTCTACAGGAACAACTTCTAGACTCACAAAATCATCAAAAATTTTCTTTAAATAGTAAATCTTGTTCACAAATAGACTTATAAAGACTAATTAATTGTTTTCAATATATAAATGTTCAAACAGCATGCATTTAAAGGAAGGCTTAATAGTGCTGAGAAATACTAAACATTGAATGGTTCGCAAAGTTGCGGTCGCCATGTTTTTTTTCATGTCACATGGCTTAGGGGTCATTCCCAGTCCATTTTACCGGGGATTTTGTTCAGATCACATTTAGAATGTTTCTTCTTGGCGTTCTTTCGAAAAAAGTTAAGAAATTTGCTTAGTTTTTGATCTTATTGTTGATATTTTTACTTGAACTTTAGTTTACGTGTTTGTTTATACTGACGCCAAACGATTAGACACAAATATATTTTCAATAGGTGTGATATCGCACCTATTCATATCGAAAACAAAAATAATTTGCAAAAACCTCAATATACCGGAACCCCCGCTAAACTGGAAATTTTTATCGGTCCCACCACTGTCCGGTATAGAGGGGTTTTACTGTAATGCATATACAAGATCTTATTGCAATTCGATGATACACCAGGCAGTTCATTATTTCATATGTTTTTTGTTTTTTTGTTTTTTGTTGTTTTTTTTCAGGGGCTTGTCAGCTTCATCAATTGCCACTGGTCATAAAGATTGCTTTCATTTTGTCTGTTTTGTAAGTGTTTTAGCACTCTGGGATTTTCTATTAATTATTTTTATTAATATTTATATTATATTATTATTCCTTTGTATATCTTTTTGCCTAACACACTCTCTTTTTTCCTTACTGGTCGGAATTTCTTCCCTCTCAGTGCCTTTCCCTTTGTATGTTGGCTTCTTCGCCTATATTAGTATTTCTTATCTTATATTCTCCTTTTGCGCGACGAATTTTCCTATGTATAAAAAATCAAATAATATTTTCCTTCATTCAGGTACCAAGTTCTGATTTAAGTTTCCTTCGCATTCCTGCAGTCGACATACGTCAGTCAGGTCACAGTGCAACTTAGCAACAAACGCTGAAGCAGTTTATAAGGCAGTCTTGAATGTATAAAGGCAGGAAATATTCCCATTTACTGATAAAGTGGAGTTTTTTAGTTTATAAAATGTTAAGCATTTTTATTTCAATTTTACCACTGGAATGCAATTCCATATATTGTTTTGTTTTCTAAATATATGCATAGAGTAATTGTGAGTCTCCGCCAAGGGTATAATGCGATGTATTCCCATTTTGCGCTTACGAAAAGATAGATAGATAAACATCATTTAGGCAGGCAAGGCCATTCATCGACGATGCTGGTATACATCCAGAGGTATCCTGCATAAAAGTCGTAAAAAGCTTCATAAAGGAAATATTATTTGCTGGCAATTAGGTTTTTTATTTTTATTCTATTCTATTTTTGAGAGATGCAAACGTTATGCAGCATCACGTGGTCATGCAGTACCTTCCTGGAGGTAATAGTACAAGTGACTTTCAAACGGATCCATTCAATGCTGCTACCAGCCAGGTTCGAGCTTTTTGACCACCTTTTCCCTTTGCTCCTCTGCATCATCATGAGTTTTATTTAGATTTATCAGGTATTATAGCGTTTTGTAGCCCTCGCCTATACTGAGGCCTATACAATTTCTTTTCTCAATTGTAAACATATACTTTGTTTTCTGACTTGTAAATTTAATAAAGCTGCTATGAGCTTATATTAGTCCAATATTGCAGTGATATATAGTCCTATTTATGACTGATCATTGTGCACAAGCATTAGTTAAAGCTAAAGCAACCTGCTAGCTCTAGACTTCGAGTGGTCCCACTTTTCCCTCTAAACTCAGTAAGGGCAAGTGTTTTGGGATTCCTGTGGACGCGTGTAGATTAAAGCCGAGTAAGCGGGAAGAAGGGAGAGGCAGGAATAAAAAGCACTTGTTCGTACTGAGTTTGGAGTGGAAAGTGGGACCGCTTGCAGTCCAGCGCGCCCGACCTTTTGCAATTTTTTTTTTTTTTTTTTTTTTTTTGTGCTATATTTTTTGTATAATACCGTTAATTTCTGCATCACGAATAGGTTACGAGCATACAACAAAACGATTCATGTGCATCAGGGCGACCAAACTATTAGTCGATTTTCAAAAAAAAAAATTAACCTTTATTATTTCTCAATTGACACGGTTTTCTTTGTTATTCACAAGACTTGATTTTTGTTATAACCCTCATTATAAATGCGAGGTCAATATATAGTTAGTTATTAACCCGGTTAATAACTATATATAGACCTCGCATTTATAATGAGCAACATTTGATAGAAAACCTTCTCAATTGATAAATAAAATACTTAATTGCCTCAAACGTCGGCAATAAGCCTATACATCCCACGGGCCTGCGGTCCTCGGGATGTATATGGCTTATTGCCTCTCTTCTCGGTAATTAGCTCTTACTTACAAATACTAATAATGAGGTTCTTTTATAGCGCATTTCACAATGTCTCAATGCGCTTTACATCGTAGTGGAGGACTTTACGGGCTGCATATTAAGGCGCTATTAGCAGCCGTGCAGTTTACAATCATGAGTGATTTGTTAGTACATTAGTGTTATGCCTCCAGAGAGGGATAGGCTGTTGAAACGGGAGACAATCCCCTACTCTTAAACGAATAATTCAACAGGTTCTTTTATGTCCCCCATTTTACTGCAGGTTAGGAAGGGTTGGGAGACGGGTCCTTATTCAAGAAGACTTGAAGTTCTTACCATTAAACAACAACAATGACAGAAAATATACGCAAAAATTTTCAAAATCCGAATTTTCTTGATTGCCTTTGCTTTCACAGCGGGTTTTCTCTCGTTTGAGTCTGTTTTCAGTCCAACTAATAATGCATACAGTCAATTCAAAAAATGTTGTCGTCGACCAGCTCAAGCCTACGCGACTGGACCGAAAGGAACTCTGGATAGTAATCATTGAAGCCGAGTTGACTCCATAATTTTATCTGACTAGTTATGCCTGGTTTACAGCACGAACCTTCGTAGGCGAGCGGGAAGTGTTGAAGGAGACGTTTTTTTAATGCCTTAGGGTTAGGGTTATATTTTCGGAATTGTGAACTGAATCATAACTGCTTTATTTTTCTTTCCCTAAACACGAAGACATGCATTGGACGGATTGAATTGTTTCTCGCCATTATCATCTTTACTCGCGGGAACAATTAATTCAGAACGAATATTTAACCGCTTCAGTGAATTTTACCCATATTTCTTTCGGTCCCGTCGCGTAGGTTTGAGCCGGTCGACGACAACGTTTTTTGAATTGACTGTATATACTTCTTCGATACACCTTTGCAAAAATGTGAAACGCCGTTGTAAAAAGTTGAAATCTCCTTTCTTTGATTGACTGAAAAGACCAAAAATAAATAAAACTAGTAGATCAAAAAAGATACGACTCACAAGGAATTTTGGAATTTTAAAAAAAACTGTCATTGCCGAAGGAAAAAGTAGAAAAAATTGAGCTAGGCAAAAAAACGAAGAAATAATCAGTGTAACTTGAATAAACAGACGTGTCGCAACCTTCCACCAATGCGACCAGGATTCGAGTCCTGCTGGACTTGGTGTCGTATGAAACAGAATTGTTTGTTGGTTCTCTCTGTGCTTCGAGGGTTTTTCTTTGGGTTGTAAATTGCAATCGCGCGATCTTTGCGCTTTCATCTCGTTTCACCTAGATTTTCCTAGTTTGGTGATTGTCCAAGCTGTGATACTTTTTTAATATTTTGTTTTTAACTTTTTTCCAGTAAAGCAGGTATTCCAATTGGTGAAGGTTGTATAAGATTTCGGGGTTGTTCTTTGTGGTCGGCGACCGGAAAAGTTGCTTCAGTTGGCGATAGCAGCAGTAAGGGGGACTCGCGAAGCGCCGGCATTGCCAAAAATCACAAATCGAAAAACACCAGGGGGGGGTGGGGTTTTTGGAGCAGTGACGAGGCCCTACAGGGGGTCTTGCGCGATCGGGTGGCATCGCGATAAGTCCTTACTGCTGCTCTGTTGGGTACCGCAAACGGAGTTTAAAATATACCTTAGATATAGATGGACGCTATCAAAAGCATTCGTAACAAAACTGTGCGCAAGCTCAGAACTCAGGTGTTGGATCGCCTGGACGCGGACTTTGCCTTCACAACATTTATGGAGGGAGATACAGACGAAACGATGACAGAAGAAAGAGCAGAAAGGATAATCGACTTAATGCCTGAAGGTGACTACCGTTTGGAGTTGACGTTCATAAAGTATTTAGACGGTGAGTGGATAATAGAAAAGGGCCGCAATCCTATCAGAGCGTCCGGTAAGAAGGATTTGTTTGTTCTAAACAAGCACACGCGGCCGGGAGCACTTGAGGGAATAGACATGATGTTCTATGAAGTTGCTTACCCAGTTACCGTGGTCATTTACGGCGCGTATGAGATAAAGAAGCCAGATGTGAAGAAGTTAAAGCCAATGCGGCATCCAGGTAATTGTGTTGCGAAGTTGGTAAGAGAGTTCTTTGAGGATTCCTCTAGGGGAGGTAAATTAACTTTAAAGAGAAGAGAAGCCATCAGGAAATGGGAAAAAGACACACATAAGACTGGAGGAACCATCGAAAACATCAAGAAGTTAGAGACTGCCTTAGAGAGGCGCATACACGTGAAAGATATCACGGACGGTTTCATCTACTCCGGGACACACAAATACGGAGGTAGAGGTGCGCCTATAGTCGTCTACCAACACAACGGACATGCGTGGCGAGAACTCAGATTCCCAAGGAAGAAGGAGACAAAGGTTTACAAGGAGTCGCCACTCGCGGATTTGATCCATGAGAATTCCATATGGTTAATGGATTCAGAAGGGCATCAATTTATGACGCAAGATGGTACCTTATACCGCCCAGAAGTGGAACATCAACGCATCCAAAGTGCGTGTGAGACTTTAGGAGAAGACTTTTCAGACGAGGTTTTGAGTTCCCGCAGCTTGGACTTTCTAGCCGCGAAGAAGCGTAATGGATGGAAACCTACGCCTAAGAACTTTGGAGACATAGCCAAAGCCTGTGTAGAACATGGTCATGGCGGTCTTTGGAACATGGAGTATGATGAAGATGAATACGTCTCTTTGGATATGAAACATTGTTACCCCGCGAGTTTCAAAGGCTTTGGGGATTGTAAGGAGTATTACGATAGATATGGACATCCAGACAGCCAGTTCTTCCGTGTGTCGTTGGACGGTAAGTACGACGCCCCAGCAACGGGGTTTGTCAGACTGACCACATGGAAGTTGGCAAAAGATTTACATCCGATAATTTACGCGTGGTATGGGAAGCATTTACAGGAGAAAGAATGGATGCCCATACCGCTGCTGAAATTCCTCGAAGAGCGCAAACTTTTAACCTACACAGCGCATGAAGCCATATTATGTCACTCCTCCTTCACACAATGGTTGCCAGAGCACAACCCTACCGCAAGAATTGTCATAGGAAAATTCACCCAGGGCGCTAAGGAGGGCGAGAAACACATGCAGCGGCGTTTAATAACAGACGCCGGCGAGTTGAATTTCCTCATAAAGCGCGCACATGATGAAGGAACGATGGTGTCTGTGGAGAAATGGGACTACTTCATAGAAGGCCAAAAAGAATGCAAGTGGAATGCTTTGTGTTATTACCAGGATCATCGACCGCAATATTACCACCTACGCGCGAGCATGCTCGCCTATGCGCATATCAATCTCCTCGCGATGTTGTTGAGGTTTGACAAAGAGGACATCCCGCGCGTGGCTACGGATTCCCTCTACGTGAAACCGCACGTCTTAGAAAAGATGCAGGAATTCTACACTGCCGACGAACTCGCGGAAAGTGGTCAATGGCGTGTTAAAGATGAAGAGATAAAAGCCTGGAGAGAACGAGTAGAATATCACGGGAAACATACCCGCGGTGCCGTAACGCCTACAGAGGAGCCGTTGCCATCTGCGGCAGACCCTATTTCTTACCAGCGCTTCTCTTACCTCTACGGAACCGGCGGCAGCGGTAAGACCACCAGGGTTTTGGAACTCTTTCCCCGCGTGAAGGTGTTAACGCCGACGCACCGGCTGGAAAGAGAACTCGCCGCTATGGGTTACGACGCGCAGACGTACCACAGCTTCTTCCGTTGGAATGGTCAAAAGTGGGTGCCAGAAGCCATACATGACATTCCGCCGGTGATCTTATGGGACGAGATTTGCACCGTGCCGCTGGAGATCCTGCAGGAGTTTGTAGAGTTCCTTCGCGGGAAATGTCAAGTCGTATTTGCTGGGGATCCATGCCAGCCACCGCCAATAACAGGGGAAATGCCCCATAAATGGTTGCAGGGAATGGTAGACTTCTCCGAGGAGATTAACGCCGATTACCGCAGCAAGGATCAAGTAAGGAATTTAAAGGCGGAATTGCGTGGGCGCACAGACGCCGAGCAGAACAAAATACTCCGCAGGCGCATACGGGCGAAGTCTTATGAGGACTTCCTTCATATGTGGCATCCAAAGGATCTGGTGCTGAGCAGCAAACGCGCAGCACAGTCTCGCATACAAAAGGATTTGTTAAATATACACCGAGAGCGCTTCCCTACGCATCCCGTACCTGTTTGCTACAAACCCCACGACACCCGCATGCAAAAAAGAGACGTCTGGGTACCTGGTACCGACATCCAACTGCAGAACGCGGTAACGCATGATAAAGCCTGGGTACCCATAGAAAAGGTGGAAAAAATAACCTCCCATCCAGACTGGCGCTTGGGTTATTGCATGACAGTCCACAGCGCGCAAGGGCTTACCATAAAAGAAACCTTATGGATCATAGACCAGCGGCTGTGTTGGAGCAACCTTATCTACACCGCCGTAAGCCGCGTGGAGTATGCCAAACAGTTGAAAAGAGCCTGGGGGCCGCAATTGCGCTACGATAAGACGCCAGAGGACATAGCCAAAGAGAACATTGCTAAGAAACTCCTTCGCTACAAAAGGCACGACGAAGAAAAAGATATGACGTTCGACCTATGCGTGGACGACGTCTATGAGAAAGGGGCAAGGTGTGCCAAGTGTAACATACCTCTACTATGGAGGTTTGACCCGAATGACGATCAACAGTTCTCCGTGGATCGTATCAACAACAAACGCGGCCATTGCAGAGGCAACGTAAGACTGACATGCCTAGAGTGTAATCGGGCGCGCGGAGCAGCACTACTTTGAGTCTTTGGGGACTATGAGCAGCTCTTCCTTGACAAATCCACGACTTGGGCCATTTAGGTAATACAACACGGGTTGCCCTTCCTTGGTGACGGACTTCGAAATCTCATACGTTTCCAAAGACCAGTTAGGATCCGTGGCTCTCTTGCTGCCACCTTCGAGTTCCCCCGGCTGATAGAGGTATCTGACCACTATGTCGCGGGGGAGCTTTTTTTCCTTTAGTCCGACCGCTCTTGAACTTCTGACGTAGGACTTGTGTTCCACGTGTTTCTTTTTTATGGCATCCTTGGGTTTTATTCCCGTAGCCCTGGCCGCCTCGTTGTTCAAAGCCGCGACGACCTGGGGGAGCCTCTGAGTCCATTCCCTGTTGCGTTTGGAGGGATCTTCCAGCTCTTTCCAATACTGGTACCCAAAGAGACGCTCAGCCAGGGTCTTATTGAATCTTTCGACAATGCTCTGACCCCTGTGGTACTCTGCTTCGGCTCTCCTAATCTTAGTGTCGTGGTCTTTCAGGGTCTTGGTAACCACGCCCATGAACTCTGTCCCCGCATCCACTTGCAGCAGCTTGGGCCATTTCAAGACGCGCTTATAAATCCTACCTAGGGCTTCTGCGACTTCTCCAGAATCCTTGCTGGTTATGGGTTCGGCGTCCTTGTATCTGCTTGCGATATCAACTACGGTCAAAGCGTACCTATAGGTCTTTTTTCTCACCTTATCGTGCGGTAAGAAAAGCAAATCTGCCTGATGAACTTCGTTGGGGGCATTTACGGTAAAGCTGGGCCTGGGAATGTACTTGGGCACGGGAAGATAAACCTGCCAGAGGGTTTGTTTTCTTAGCCAGTTCTAAGCCGTTTCATCTGATACCCTGGCCGCGGTCGCTAGTTTCTTAATAGCTGACGCTCCTTTCCAATAGCCTTCAGGTCCATAGTAAATCCTTTTGAGTTTGTCCTCTACGCGGCCCATTATATGAATTCCAAAACGAGATTGATCTTACGTCCGTTAAAATCCACCGTCTTTCCGTCCACCTTAATGGTGATGTTTATGCTTTCTACCAAATGAGACAAGTCATAGCTTAAAGAAATGGGAGTGTATTCTACCAGGTCAAATGGATTACCTTTGGGCAGAAACTTGGACATAAGAGAAGACTTTTCTCCATTGTTGTAACTATGGACCAAGTCGCAATAGACTTCGTAAGAGGATGCGACTTTCCATTTCACAGGTACGGCTGTGTTGGTAATTGTCTTGCCTGAGACACCTAGTAAAGATCCTAATGCATCAGCTTTTCCTAGGGTTACCGAGAAATTGTTAGGAAGATTATGTTTGAGGGTCATTTCGTGCGGCAACCCTGTGGTGAGAGTATAACCGTGTTTTGCTAATTCCTTAGCAAGGGTGATTGGTGTGTAATGTCCATCGGGTAGCATTTCACCTTGATAATTGCCGGGCGTCTTAAGTACAGTGACCATACCATTGACTAAATTATACCAAGAATTGTACAAAGAGCAACTAACCAGCCGAACCTTATGTGCTTTGATGGGGGGATTCAAATAAGTGGTAAAGTTATTCTTGTCGCTTTCCAAAAAGACGATCATATATTTCAGGAAACACAGTTTCCTTCGTTAGAGCAGATACGCCAAAGCTACGCCTCCTGCCAGCCCTGCAACTCCTACAAAGACCAATTCATTGTCTTTTTGTTTCTTAGAAGGCTGGTAGTAATTCTTAAACTGGGGCTTTCTCATTCTAAGGGGCACCGACCCCGTCGATGCCGCGGGGTGTGCTTGCGCATAAAGTTTAAAGGCGTAGTCTGTATTTTCGAAGTTCTTATCCGCCTGCATTTTGTCTTGGTAATTCTTGTCCAACCAATCCCTGTAAGCTTGTCTTTTTTCATTCCAAGCCGCCACGTCTCGCTGATATTTCTCCAGCGCCAAGTCGTGTCTCTTCCTTTCGGCGGCCAAATCTCCGCTGCGATCACCTCTAACTAATCTATCCAAATACTGACCACCATAATTAGCTCCAGTGAATGCTAAAGCTGCAATAACTCCACCTGCGACCACGCTAGCCATTTATATATTAGGTAGGTACTTTTCCTTTCGTAGGTAATCCTTTAGCATGATAGCCCCGCCTACGGCAGCGGTCATCTTAGCAAAGTTAGCGAAGCTCTTGCTTGGGTCTTCAGTAAAGTCTTCTTTGAGCACTTTCTTACCTACCCAACCAATACCCGCAACGATGGAAGTAATAATAGCTGCTTCTTCAACAGTTTTCAATAACGCGGTCGACATTATATTACAGAGCGAGAAGGTTATTACTCCATTTCAGGGATCTTACTTTTTCTAACAGCCGGTTCCACGGGTGCGTGCACGGGTGCGTGATATGTTGGTGGTTCTACTTTTGGCTTCGTTGCCCGCCATTGTAAGTAAAGGCTGCCTGCTGCTATAGCAACTCCTAACGCGCCAATGACGTACCCAGGATTAATGAAGGATTCCTCTTCTTTTTCCTCCACCTTTTCTTCTTTTTTTGCCTTGTTCTTTTTATTCATCTCTGCGAGCTTCTTTCCCGCGGCAACTCTGCCTGGAGATTTAGCCTTGGTAATCTTGGTATCTTCTACGGGTGGTTGTTCTTCGGTGCCACTCATCTTATATTAAGGGACTTGAAGGACTTGACAAGTAACTTGGTTACGACTTGAGAACGACTTAATAATGACCTGACTAAGTACTTACGAATGACCTGAGCAAGTACTTAAGGACGACTTGACTAAGTACTTGAGGACGACTTGACTAAGTACTTAAGGACGACTTGACTAAGTACTTGAGGCGACTTGATCAGGTACCTCAGCAAGTGCTGCCTGGAAGACCTTTTCGACTTCTCTGTCCTTCTTGAAGTCCTTCCAAGACACCAGTACCTCCTTCAAGTCGACGTGCTGAGCTACGTGAAGTGCCGCAGAGGCGACTGCCATTAACTTACCGCACTTCAAAGACAACCACCCGCAGGTTATCTTAAGTTCTTGGGCGATGACATAGTCCTCGCTTATGTCCTTCCGTAGTTGCTCCACGTCGTCTATGGGCAGCGCAAGTCCAAGCAATTTAGTCGCAAGTCGGATGGCGGAGTCTGCTACGGCGTCCGTGGTCTTACTTGCAAGGGCAGCCTCATACCTCTTATGGAACTTTTTGACTTCCTCTTCTGACAACTTATTAACTTGCTCATGGTTGAGGTCCTTACCTATCATTTCTTTACACTTTCCCGAAGACACCAGGACGTTAAGTTGTTCCTTAAGGTTACTTTCATCTAGCTGTGTGGGGACTTCATCTATCAGCTGCTCAATATCCATATACATTAGGAATCATAGATTCCAACCGTGTAGGGAAACCTCAAAGAGAAGATCATCTTGGAATGTTGGTGCGTTTTTAAATGCCGCATGTATTCATGCAACTGTTCCTTGGATATCTCACCGCCGTAGTCGCTTAAGATGGTTTCCAGGTCACTCCGACTGGGCGTGTAGAAGACGACAAGGGAGCCTATGTTTTCCCTAAAGGGTTTAGAAACGCTGGTAAGCTGCTGCGAGAGCAACCAAACGCTGATATTGTCATGCCTGCCGCTAAAGGCGAGCTTCACTAATTCGGAAGTGCGTCTTTTTACGTCGTCCCCACAGGCAATGTCATCCAGTATGAGGAGTGTTTGCGTGTCCTTGGGGAATTGCTTATGCCAAAACTTCAAATGGCTGGATAACTCATTAGGGTCTAAGATATCCACAAAGAAGTCGTCATCTTTCACTCCTATGCCCGTCCAGGTGCGGTTATTCACGTAGGTGGGGCAAAGCAGTACGATGTAGTCGAAACGGTATCTAAAGGGTCCTAATAGCTGCTCCACGACGAACTGCGTTTTGCCGCAGCCGGTGGGTCCTACTATCAGAGCATTGCAGGGAATATGGTTCGGATCCATTATATATACGATGGACCCAGTGGAAGCAGTAAGAAGGATTGCCACCGACGCAAAAGATAAAAGAGACACCATAGAAATGCAAAGGGAGGAGATAGACCGCCTCCGGGAGCGCGTGCAGGAATTGTATGATGAAATGTGCAGTTTGAAGCGCGCAGAAAGGTTTGGCGCGCTGTTGACGATGGCCGGTTGGGCAAAAGAAAGCGTGCAGGACTTCATGCGGTATCCCTTATAAGGCTTTAATATCACCTAGTTATAATGGAGTGTAAGCAATGCAAAAAGGAGTTTAGCAGCAAGCAGCGACTGCAATATCACGTCGAAAGACGGGTATGCAGCAAGGAAGTAAAGAACATTACCGCCTGTGAAGACTGCGGCAAGCAGTTTAGCAGCGCGCAGGCTTTACAATACCACCATGATAAAAGGGTTTGTCTAAAGAATATCTGCGTGCGCTGCGGGGAAGATAAAAATGATGCATGGCACCGACATCGATGTCGTGGTAATTATGACCTGCTGTCCGTAGCATGTGAGGAGCATGGTGACGTTGCCGCCCGATGTTGTCCCGAGGAAACCGTAAGGAAGTTAACTCTCCGTAAAAAAGAGTTAGATGAGACATTTGCGGAGTTTGATATCATAGAGGGTACAAAGTGGGAAGATAGGGGTCATTGGGAGGCGACGTGCGATCAATGCGGCTGTCAAAGAGACGGTCAACATATTTGGCAGTGCCTTCATGACGGCCAAGGCGGTTTCAAAGAGTACTTAGATCGCTTCGAGGCTTGGCATGCTCAAAATGAGATGGTGAGGAAGGTCCGTAGGGATTAGAAAGGGAAGTTCTGGGGGTAGTAAGATAGGGTTTGCGCAAAGAGTCTCAAATCCTGATCTTATTTTTATTGTTGTTTTGTTTATTAATAACAACATTTAACAAATCAACAATAAATATTAGGGGTCCCCTTAAATAATATCATCAATATTTAACAAATCAACAAGAAATATCAGACCCCCTTTTAAAGGGAGGTTGCACAACCTTAGGACCCTAGGTTTGCGCAAAGAGTCTCAAATTCCATCCTTATTTTTATTGTTGATTTGTTAGGTATCATTAACAAATTAACAAGAAATATCAGACCCCCTTTTAAAGGGAGGTTGCAACATTTAACAAATCAACAAGAATAATGAAGACCCCTTTTAAAGGGGGGTTGCGTTCTAATCGCCCTTTCAATATATGGATTGTCTAACCTGCGAAGCATCCAATGACTGCCTACCGCCCGCAGAGGTCATCCGAGAAGTTATCCAAGAGCGCGCAGACCAACCGCGGAAAATCATTAAAAAAAAGTCGTCCTCTTCGCAGAGGAACCCTACGAATGTCTCTACTGCCGCCGCACCTACTTAGGCCGCGACTTTACGGACCATTGGTGCCGCGCCGATCCTAAAGCGCTTAGAACCGTTGCCGACGCGTTGTTTAGTCGCAAAGCGGATTGACCTCCTCATTACGTTCAACGTCGAACTTCCAGCGCCCGCCTACCTTGCCATAGCTGCGTAAGTGGGTGAATTCCTCGCCCTGGAGGACATACCGCACACAATCGGGCGCCCAAAGGGAATACTCGGCGCACTTGTCGTCTTTTAAGACTAACCGTAAACGGTCTTTATCTTCGAAGACGACGTAATTTTTTATTTCGTATGCTTTACCATGGACGAGATCACGCCAATGTATTAAGTTGAGCTTCATTATACCTATGGAATATCTTCAAGTGCGTTTTCAAAGTGGCGTAGGATTTGAACCGCTTTACACAACCCTTACAGGGGACCCGAATGCCATCCGCGTAATCTGACAGGGCACGGCAGATAATGTCGTAATCGTTGCTAACCATCGTTAGGTAACCATTTACGTCAAGCTGCGAGATTTTCTTAGATTGCTTCGCGGATAAGACGCCGTTTCCTTTTGGGGTTTTCAACTCAATACACAACCCGCGGTATTTCTTATGCGCATTTAGGATTAAAAGGTCGGGTTGACCGGCTTGGTAGCCTTTTCGCCAGCAGGTTATTCGCTTGCTGTCTGAATCTTGAAGCTCGCCAAGACCCGGCGCTATGATGAAATCGGGGTAGAATCGGCGTATGTAGTCGACGACCTTCGCGTGTAGGTCGGCTTCGTTTTCGATCTTAAATACGAGTTTATTTGGGGTGTCAAAGCGCTTATCCATCGCATATTTACCAGTCTTCCTCAATGTGGGTAGGACTTCTTCGAAGACCCAATCCTGGAATTCCACGGCCTTTGGCAGCCTGGAGCTAAATATCAACTGATACAAGCCGGGCTCGGATATGAACACGGAATGTGGGTGGATAGTAGAAGGGGAACGATTTGGGACCCCTTGCATATCGGCCCATCTTTTCTGGTATTTGTCAGAAACGTGGTCTCTGATGGCCTTCTTGGTGTTTTCATAATCCAACGCGAAAGCCACTTCCCTTGCTTTGAAGTACAAAGTTTCGCCTTGCATTATGCATTGCAGTTTGGTGTCGTTGTTTTCAAATACGCGAAGCATTGTATATTTAAGAAATATTTTAACATCGATGACTTCGTTCCTCAGTCATCCTAGTACGCAACGCTTTTTAGCTGATTCATTTCTACGCTCAGTTGCGCGTCAGACACGACGAAGACGTAGCAGTTTATCTTATCGCCGTCGCCCGCACTGGCGTTTTTGGTGCGTTTGATCTCCAATGTTATGCCGTCCTGCGTATTTACTAGACGTAAACCCTGACCATGTAGGTCTTCGTCGTTAATGGTGCGCATGTCAATCCATAACGCATATTTGTCCTTAAAGAATTCCTCGGGGCTAATTTGGTCGCCAAACTTGCGCATTGCCTCCCTGTACACGTCTGCGGGCTTTATCCCCTGGGAGTAGACCTTGTTTGGAACGCCGTTTATGTTGACCCCTACGTTAGTAATGTTGGGGTTGTGAAAGGCTTCGGAGTCGCGCTTACCGGCCTCGTAGGGTTTGGCAAACACCAACATTAACCCCGTGAGACTTCTTCGGGGGAGGTTAATGCTTTGGTTGATAACCTCATCCGTCTTATCCAAGAAGCTAAATGTCTTATACATCACCACGTGGTCGTAAAGGAATGCCTTTCCGGAGCTGTATTCCATGCCGGCGCTACGTGCTAAATCTTCGCTGTACACCGTTTCGTATTGTAATTCCAAGTTAGTTATCTTGTAGGGATCCACGGCTCCGCTGATTGCGCTGTCCATGCCTCCTATGACGTTCGTAGTGTCCGCCAAGGTTACTTCAAACTGTAACTCGGATAACTGTCTTGGGTAATACACGCCATGGTTCGTAATCACTTCAAAGTCTAATGGTATGACATACTTGCTACCATAGGCGGTTTTTACCCTTGTTGCGTCTGCTACTGCGGTTGCTCCACTGGAGTCCGTAGGCGCCGGGTCGGTGTCGCTGCGAAGCTTACGAAGAATAACGCTTCCAATTCCCTGCTCTATTTTTTGTGCACGGTCAAAGGCTGTTAGCCACAGATCCTTATACGTGGTGTACAGGTCGTACCTATTTAAGTCCAAGAGGGATTCCCCTGCAAACTTGATTCTCATCTTAGAGACGAGGTTCCTACCCACGTTATTGACGGTATAGCGCTTATCGGCAGTGGAGGGTTGCACGGCTAGATCGAACCTTAACGCCAACGTACCGGGCACCAATAGTAAATTGTCCGTTAGGCGGGGCACGCCCACATACAACGTCTCTCCAGGCTTGGCGCTAGAAGGTGTAAAGGTAACGCGGTGAAAGGTGCGTTCTGCCTTCAGCCCGCCAACCTGCTTAGGTAATGCGTTGGGATTTAACTTTGAGCTTATCATATATAATGGAAGTAGAAGGAACGGATTTTGACCCCCTTACCGAGGAAGGCCGAGTTGATATCAACGACGAAGAATACGAGTCTTTACTTCCTAATGACAACGTAGACGGACGAAGTCTCTTTGAGAAATTACGTAGCAAGTATGGCAGGAGGGCCCGCGATGCTCTACGTTCCTTAAGAAACAAATTCAGGTCTAAGAATCCACAGAGACCCATCCCCGTGTACTTGCAAATGGAAGACTTAGGTCCAGTTCCCGAAGCCCCCAGCGCTTCATGGCTTGAACAGATCCAGGAACAAATGGATTCATCCATGGACGAAGAACCCGACGACTTTGAAAGGATTAAAGAAGAATTCCCAAACTGGGACCCAGACAAAGTCCACGTAATGTTCAACGATGATAATGAATGGGGCAAGGAAGTCATAGTAGCGAGGTTAAATAGGGTTAACGCTAAGCCATACGTTATCAAAGACGTCAACGGTAAATACTACCCAGATAACAACGTTCCTCCAACCCTTAGGAAGGCATTAGGAGAACCCAACTTAACCATACAAGAAGTCGCGGCAAAGGAGGAAACGCGACGCGATTTCAATAAACTCTTTGAGGCGGCAAGAAGACTACCGGTCGCTGCAGGTGGTTATGGAACGCACGAAGAGTTAAGGGCGAAAATAAAGACTCTAAGCGATTCACTTCAGGCTAAGACGGATGAAGTTGCTGCGTTGAACGCTAGGAAGAATGAATTACAGGCTAGAATACAATCGCTACCAGTACGTCTTGCCGAGACATCCCTTAAAACACACGATCTAGCAGAGGCGCACATAGAATTGCTTGAGGTCGAAAAACAAAAGGAGGCAGCCGAGGAAGACATACGGCGAATCACCAAAGAGCGTGCGGACCTCTTGAGAGCACGTGAGGATTTCGTGAGAGCACGTGACGACTTAACGGCCCTCAGGGAGGCTTATAGGGACCTCGAACTGGACAATGAAGACCTTAAGAAAAGAATCGAGGAGATCAACAACGAATTCATAGACCAACATATGCTCCTCGTTAAGGACCAAAAGGCCATTGAAGCAGACTACAGAGAGCGCATAAGCAAGCTATTAGGCGATAAGACTACCGCCAGGAAGGAGATCGAAGAGATAGAAAGAGAACACTCAGAAAACAACATACGACTTGCCGAACGCCAACAAGCCATCGAAACACGCTACAAAGAACGAATAAACAAGTTATCAGAAGAAAAGAAGGATGTTACGTATAGATTAAGGGTTGCTTTGAGCAAAATAGACAGAGGTGATGCGGAGATGAAGAGCTTAAGGGATAACTTGCAGGAAAGCATCGCAACCCAAAGGAGAATAATGGTTGAAATGACCGAAAAGGACATGCAAATAGCACAATTCCAACAGGCCATCGAAGACTTGGAGGGACAAATCGACAGGCAACGGGAAATAATCAATGACCAGGCTCGTCCCGAAGAAGCAGCTCAAAAGGAATTAGAAACCCTTCAGGAAAGAGTCGCGGAATTACAAGCGCAAAAGGACAACCTGGAGAGAGAATTGGGGCTTACCACCAAGGAAAAGATAAAAAAGGCTTTGATGAAGTATGGTATTCCGCTGGCATTTGCGGTTGCTATTTCGAGCGTAGTAGGAGTCATCCTTAGCTCCCTTAAGGCTACAGGCGCGGGCGTAAAGAAATTAGGCAGTGGGCTGACGGACTTGGGAAAAAAGATGGCAGCCGGTCTTCCTGGGCTGCTTGGTAGCGTTTTAAGCCTGGTATTAAGAACCGGCGGAGAACTGTTGAAGTTCGTGGGGAATAACATTTGGATATTAGTCGTAGCTATTGGGGTGGTATTCCTGAAGAAGATGAAGGGTTAATCTTATCCTTGTATATTATGTCGGGCTTATCGTCGTCAGGCGCACGAGGTGTTCTCGACTGGGGATAAGTAAAGATAGTATTCACACCACCCTGATAATGCGGAACTAGCGGCAGCACACTCATGGTGCTAATGGGCTTATGATTCCAAATAGCATCAGTCGGAGGATTTTTTGATGGGGCGGCATTTATCTGAACGCGACCCAGCTTACCGGCATCGGCACCCGACGTCATCTTATCACTGGGGCGAATCTGTAACTTCGCATATTGGCAATTGGCTATCATGTGAAAAGTTACCGGCGTTAAGTCTTCTGCGCTTGTTGGATAGGGTTCAAATGAGAAATGAACTGGGTTCCTATTGTTATCTTTTTTTCTGTAAGGCTGTAATGGTCGGTTACTCTCATCAACGATCCTAAACCCAACATTACATGACCACCCCGTTGAAATACTAATAGTACACATGATTAATCCCAGACCTCCAACCTTTACCCACAATTCGGTGTCAAACCATTCATCATTTACGTAGTCCTTCTCCTCCAAGTAATGAAGGAACCAATCTTCTTTTACATGTGGGTTATTCATATATTTAAAGGCTAACCACCGTAAGAGTGCTAATGCTCTTGTGATTATAAACGTAGTCTCTTTGATCCTCTATGCTATTTACCGTAACCTTTCCCGTATCGTCTACTCTTATCTGCAGCTTTACCTTCCCGTGGCAATCGGCAACCATGTGAAAAGTCCAAACGGAATGATTTTCAAGGCTATTCGCTGGCGGCTCTACGGAAAAATGCGCAGGCTCCCTGTTGTTCGTTTTCGTACGCATAGGCTGCAGTATGCCGTTGTCGTCGCAGAAACGAAATCCTACGTTTGCATGACTACTCGCGCCAATGCAAATACTACAAAGGATTAACTTTTTCCCTGAGTAATTCAAATTCACGGACATGCCCGTGACATCAACCCAAGATGCCTGGGTGTATTTTTTCTCGCCTGTGTAAGTCGTATAGACACAATCTACTCCAGCTACGTAGGGGTTATTCATCGCCATATATAATAGCTCAGACCAATGCTTGCAGCTGCTAAGCCGGCTTTTAGTAAGTTGTGGTCATATTCCTCTTCTTTTTTAGGCGGTTGGCGTGATTCTTTCTTAGGTGGTTGCGTATGGTGCGCTTCCTTAGGTGGTTGCGTATGGTGCACTTTTTTAGGCTGTTCAACTAAGTGCCTTCTAAGAGTGTCAGAGTTCACGTCATTCACCCCAAACTTCATGTCCTTAGTAGCTCGTTGAAGTTTGTTGTTGTATCCTACTACAGAACCAGTATTTATAGATAAATTACTGGGCATTAACCAACAACCCGGGGCTACTGCGTAGTCCAACCTTGCCTTAGAATTTTGTATAGCTAGTTGGTAACGCTGTACGCCCTTGCTAATGTCGCCCTCCAAGATCGAACTTTCGAATAAGATCAAGGCTTCGGCTCGCGTCTCTTCTGCGGCGCCGGTATTCCCCACTATGCTTGATCGGGTGTTTACTTGGGCTCCCAGGATAGAATACACGTAAGCTTCTATACTGCGGTTCAAACGGGCAAGGCCTACCTTCGTCAGCCCTTTACCTTCTGGGGGTATGAAGTTGAGATATTGCTCCGTCTGCTCGTCGTTGTAAATCTTTATAATCAACGGGTTAGCCCCGCGATACTTACCACCCTCGTCTTTAAACAACGGCCCATCGCGTACTTCTTTCGTGGTCTTGGCATTTGGTTCAAAGAAAGTACTATTATTGTGGACTTCTTTGTGATACCCAGTGTTCCATCGTAGATTCAACGCATGAACTTCTTTATCGCTTAGCACATGTCCACCAATCCCCCAATAAGCCCAAATATGCCCTAGACCATTGTTAGCGCCCGCGGTGCATCGGAAATCCTTCCCTACAACACCAAACTCCTTACAAAGCCGGTCGTAAGCTGGAACGTCGTATTTGTTATCTCTTGGATAGAACGCAGCATCACCCGGCAATGCAACCACGCCCATTTCATGTAGTATTCTTCTAACCGTGAAGTGGAAGTGAAACATGAATATCGAATTCTTCATCAAGTTTGCACTTACACCACAGCCGCTAGTGGCACACCAAACCGCAAAGTTCAACTGCTGCGGCCAATAACGCATGTTAGGGCCACTTAACCATTCATGAGATTCCTTAGCGGTGGTATGATTAATGGGCACGTTTTTGAAGATATCTCGCACCTTTAACGGAAAGGAATGGTTGTTAGAGATCCGCATGTTCAATGTCAAATCCAAACTTGGATGTTTATCAAATGAAACCGCGGGTATCGGATAAGTACTGGTACCCAGCAATAATTCCTTTGACCAACCGGGTTCAACATGCGTTGGCGCTGGTTCAGGATGCTTCAGCTGAGAGTCTATCTGATTAACCAGCGTTGGCTTCAAATCCTCGTTGCTGTACATCCTAGAGCCGTTGAAGTAAATCCCATCAGGCCTCCTTTCGAACTTACTAGCATCCGCGTGCGGAAACATCTTCCTGAAGGCCCTCCAGTTCCAGTAATCCCGGTTGTCATGATGTGGCTGCTCCTCTACGTTATTCCCAAAAGCGTCGTACATTAGTATATAATGGATGTTATACCATCAGCACCTCAGTTGTACCCAGATGTTCCCAATTATCACGCTACCACTAAGGATACAGGTCCTAACGAATTAAACGCGGAAAACTTTAGGCTTAATAAAGCGAACTTAATCCTGGCTTACTTGGAAGGGCAGACAAAACACTACGAAAAAGTCCGAAAAAAGTACGTCAGAGCCCGGAGTACGCTACATAAGATTGCGATAACTTCAGGATCCATTTCTGTTGTGTTAACGGGCTCCGGCGTTGCTACTTCGCTTACTGGGCCGGGAATAATCGTTGGAGTTCCTTTGGCCGGCGTTGGGGCAACCTGTGGTATTATTTCTGCTGTTGCTACGGGTATTATGAAAAAGCTATCCACGAAAATATCCAAGCATGACACGACAATAGCTCTGTCAAGGGCTAAAGTAAATACAATTACCGATCTTGTCTCAAAGGCTTTGCGTGACAGAAAGATAGACGACGTAGAATTCTCGCTTATTCTGGCCGAAGAAGACAAATACGAGAAATTAAAGACGGACATAAGGAATAAAAAAACAATGGTAAAAGATCTTTCCGAGGAATCTCGCAAAAAGATCTACCAAGAAGCAAAAAAGGAGCTTCAAAGAAAACTCGCTTAGACATCAGTTTTGAAAAGAGCGTGACGGGATTCTATTTACATATCGAACGTCAGTCTGGAAATTACGCGTAAGATTTATGCTAATTTCACTATCTTCTTGGAATCCATCCTAACAGGGGGTGGTTGGGGTCTATTTTGTAAAATATTTCGTAAATTACGTCAGGGTAATAAGGAATATCCTTATCCAGACGACAAAACATCCACTCGGCTTTTGTCATATCAGAAACCTCAGGAATAGACTTACCGGTAATTTCAGACAAAAGATAGGGAATAGCTTTGTAATATTTCCCTAGTTTTAATTTTTTCAGCGTTTTCCGTAGACTTTGCGGGGTTGGCTCTTCTAAATGGTCTATGATTTTCTTCTTTACTTCGTCGCTTAAATATATCGGATGTAAACCTTGGATATGACTCATCCAGTCCCTGAAGTATTTTATTCTCTTATATGGCGTTTTCTTACGACCTCCATTGGCGTAATACTGCTCTCTGGTAGCATTTGGTACGGCATTACGAATATTCTTACCACACTCGTAACACTGTGCTGACGTGTCATCTTCTATTTGCATTTTTTTACCACAACACCAGAAACCCTTCGGCTTGGGTATGTTAACTTTGAATCTTAGGCAAATCACACAGAAGTCATTGGTGCATTCATGCATCGTATATCCGACAAATATCTTAACCTCCGTTTGCGGTACCCAACAGAGCAGCAGTAAGGACTTATCGCGATGCCACCCGATCGCGCAAGACCCCCTGTAGGGCCTCGTCACTGCTCCAAAAACCCCACCCCCCCCCCCCCTGGTGTTTTTCGATTTGTGATTTTTGGCAATGCCGGCGCTTCGCGAGTCCCCCTTACTGCTGCTGCGATACACAGTAATAATCAATTATAAGAAAAAACATAGATTTTAAGAACCCGTTAGGCTAAGATTTTCTATTTAGACCCTCTTTAAACAAGAACCTGCTTTAAGCAGGTTCTTATTTCATCAAATAGAGTCAAAACTCAAAAAAATATAAATGAAAGAAAATAAGCTCTAGAAAAATTTCATGAAGCATTTCGAGAAGCTTTATATACATCTAATTCAAAAAACGTTGTCATAGGCGATAGGCGAAAAGCGATAGGATATATGTCATTCCAAGATCCAAGAATAGCTGGAATGACTTGTTTTTCTTCTCTGTATTCTCGTCACGAGTGGACCTTAGCGCTGAGATTGATTCGATGTTCTTTGTATTCAACGAAACCATTTCCATGTCGGAATGACCTATCACCTATCGCCTTTGGCGATGACAACGTTTTTGGAATTAGGCGTATAATTTATATCAATAAAAGATTACACCTATCAAGAAAATAAGAACCTGTTTAAGAACCTAAATAATGTGTATTCGCTATGCTAAAATACTCATGTAGAATCACTAAATACCATATTAAAAATGATATGTATATTTGCTGTGCATTTTCGCAAAAACTTTGTTCACTGCATGTGCAAGCTTTTGCGTTTCTAACTTTCCCCGGGGGGGGGGGGGGGGGGGGGGGGGGTACTCCCCTATATTTGCTATACGGGTATGTGCCGCCCTATAGGGTATGGTTTTTCGGCTTTTGGGTCTGGGGTAGGGTATCATTTTTTGGCATTTTGTCTGGGATAGGGTATCATTTTGGTCTGGGATAGGGTTAGCGATTTGGTCGTTTTTGTCTGGCGAATAGGCTACGCTTTCTGCCGACCAAAAACAATAAAAATGTTAGTAAATATTGATTGCAATCGATTGTAAAACCGTATTTTCCGTCTTTTAGTCTGGGATAGGGTATATAATTCTTAGTTTTAGTCTGGTGTAGGGTATGTAAAATCAAAATTTTAGGTACACCCCTATCCGAGTTGGGGTGGTAGTACCCCCCTCCCTCCCCCCCCCCCCTCCCTCCCCCTCCCTCCCCCTCCCTCCCCCTCCCCCCGGCCCGGGCTAACTTATATTGAACTCAATTTAACTCTACTATTTCAATATCAATTAATTTGGATTGTCTTCTCCAAACTATAACTAAGAAAAGGGTGTGATAACAAACACAATAGAACGGTTCGATAATCGATTGATTTTTTTCAATCGAACCAAACTCGTTTCTTAATCATCTTCGATTTGTAATAGACGAAAGTTGGCCGCATCTGAAAAGGTCCGAGAAAGGTTCAGAGTGTAATGCTGTTTTTTAAGATTCAGGGAAGTTGGATTTTGTAGGTAGTAATGAACGGAAAGATCTTTCTGCTAGATGTTTTGTCTTTCAGTTAAAAAAAAAAAAACAAAAAAAAAAAACAAACAAAACGTTAGAGTGAACTTCCCGCAATGTGACACATCTGGAAGAATTTGTTGAACGATATCTTTAAGGCCCCTTCCACTCTTGCCCGGAAATTTTTGTATCCGTGTCCGGAAATTTTCGAATACGGTCTCCAGAGTGGAAATTTTCGAATACGCTCCAAATACGGATACGTGTGGACGGTCGTATCCGCAAATTTTCGAATACGATGACGTAAACACGATTTTGCGCATGCCCAATAAGAAAAACTATCCGTCAAAGGGAACGGATCATGAAATTTCCGGATACGTGTGGACAGTGAAAACGATTCGAAAACGGTTCAAACACGCTGCGTGTGGACGCAAAAAAAATTTGCGGATACAAGAATTTGCGGATACGTGAGGATGGGGCCTAAGAAGACTCCTTAACAGAGCTAGGGACTATCAGGAGGGGATTCTAAAAAACGGGGAGAGGGCCAAAGTACAAAGTAATGCAACCAATGAGGGTTTAGATTCTTTGACCCTGAGAGCATCACCAATTTTGCAGCTTGTATATACAGGTTGTAATGTTGTTCCGATGTTGTTTAGTTGTTATAACTTGAAACATTTATTTTGTTATGTTCAAACAAAAAACAAAAACAAAAACAAAAGAAAAAAAATTGAAAAATGAAAAAAAGCTTCGAATCCTATTTTTCGTCAATAAGTAAACCCTCAATTATTTTCTAAATAGTGAAAAAAAGCCAGCTATTCTAAGGTGGCATTTGTCATGTCAACACAATAAACAACCAGGAGAAAGAACAATCGGCAACCAGAACCAGCTCACTACAGCGCTGCTATTGGTTTTTTCATTGAAGGAGCAAGGACAACTGCTGGGAAGTGCCTGGCTGATGAGGATATCCTCTAAAAGTTATTCATTTTCTAAACTTAGTTTAGTTTAGTCCATTGAATTAGATTTTAAAACAAGCACCATTGAGAACTTCTTGATCAGATACACCAACAGATCAGAGGTGAGTATCAAGCTATTTTTCATTTATTCATCTCAAGTCTGATGTTTCTGATTCAATGCAGCTATTTGATAGCTATTCTACCCTTACTAAAAACCGAAATTTAACGTCTGCTTTATTTCAGTCTTTTAATCACTTAGTTTTAAGCAGTTGAATTCGGTCCAAGGTAAGAAATGAGTAAGTACTGTGTAACTATCATCAAATATAAAGCTAAAGAGATTATAAAAAGGTAGAAACCGAAGATATAGATAAACTAAGTGGAGAATGTGAGAGTAAAGACGCTTGTAGTTAAAGGAGTGAGTATCTATAGGTGAAAGGCTTATTCAAAAGAAAATAGCGAAGCCAGATATTGCATAGTGCATGAATTACTTCATTGTTGTTCTTTTCTGACTTTTTTTTTTTTTGTTTTTGTTTTTGTTTTTTTTTTTTTGTTTGTTTGTTTGTTTGTTCGTTTTTCGTTTTGTTTTTGTTTTTGTTTTTTGTCTTTCTTTTTTTTTATTTTTTTATTTTTTTAAATGTTTTTATAATATAGCTTTAAAAATAAAAATAAAAATAAAAATAATAATGATAATAATAATGATAATAATAATGATAATAATAATGATGATGATTATTATTATTATTATGATGATGATGATGAACGAATGAAGCTATGATGATACCGCAGTTATTTTTTCAAGGGAAAATTATTTTGAACATACATGGATACATGGTCTCAAGTATATAATGTAATGATATTTTGGGTGAAGACAACTGTCCTTGTTATTATCAGTCTCCCAATAATCTTTCAGTAATAATCAAGTCTATATCAATAAAGTATAAAATGAATAGATCTTTATTTATTGATTAACAGGAAGGATGACATACATTTTGAAGCTTTGTGCTTTCGCAAGTTTTCTCTCAATAGCACTAGGAGAGGAAATACCATATGAAATACCCAGGGAAGAGTTTTATAAAGGTATCAACGTACAAACAAAAAAAGAAAATAATACATCTTAATAAGTGACAAGAATAAATGAGTGGACGAAAAGGAGAAAGTGGTCATGGTTCCCGGGGGGGTTACTCCCCTGCTATATTTGCTATACGGGTACGTTCCGCCAAACAGGGTATGGTTTTCAGCGATTCTACTCTGGAACAGGGTATATAAAATCGCGCTCGCTCTGGGACAGGGTATATGAAATCAAGCTCTCTCCTCTCTGGAACAGGGTATCCATTTTGGCACTACCGAAAAAGGGTATGAATTTCAGCGATCTTGCTCTGGAACAGAGTATGAAAATCAGCGATTTTACTCTGGAACAGGGTCAGGGTTCAGAGGGCTCAGGGGCACATCCCTACCCTAAACGGTCAGGAGTACCCCCTCCCCTGGTAATGGTTACAACGTTTTCGCTCGAAACTTTTGGTCAATGTCCCCTATTTGTCTGTTCTTTCTATCTTCACAGACATATTTTTGATAATGCAATCATATCGCATATTGAAGTTTTACAATGATATAACTGCGTATAATGACCATGAGGCACCTTTTTTTAACTTTTATAGAAACGCCTGAAAAAGAATTGAATTTCAACCAGTTTCTGGAGAAGCTTCACAAACAAATCAATGTCGACATCAAAGAAAAACTAACCGAGCAGTTCAAAATCCACGAAGATATGCTTAATATTTTTAAAAAAGTTAGAAAGTTGGACGCTTGTTTTGGATTCAATCTGGATCTAAAGGGTTCTAGCATCGAAAACGTAAAAATTGGCTTTCCTGACGAATTTGACTTCGGCTTAGTAAACCAAAGATGGACAGGCAAGATCGTGTTGTTGGAGAACGATAAGACACCTCCTGGTTTTGGTTATGCAGTTGACAAAGACGAAAAGACCTGCTTGAAAAACTACCTTGCAGAACACACCAAGTACGTCGACCCTGCTAAAGTCCGGGGACGACTTCGAGAACTGGTCGCCAGGGCGATGACTGACCTTCAAATGGATGGAAGAATCCAGGATATAAGAGAGGGAGGGCCAGCGGTCACGTTTGAAGAAATTACGCCAAACGACAGAAGGTATCCTTTGATTTCTATTGATTTGGCTATCGCTATTGACCTGAGGAAATGGCCCAGAGATGCCAGGATACTTCCTCCTCATATAATGAATGCTAACGCCCAGTTGGTTCCTAAGGTACTGAGCGAACCGCACACGAAGGTTTGGCAAATCTCATTCTCTAAGGTGGAGAAAAAAATCATGCAAGATATTGACAATGATGGTGGGTGTAGGAAAAAAGTACTACAACTTGCTAAACATTTAAAAACCAGAGCTATAGGCCAAGGATTCTTCCTGGCTTCCTACCACTTGAAAATGACGTTATTGCACCTAAACAATAAGAAGAAACAGACAGAAGACTGGAAACAAAATAAACTCGCAGATCGATTCGTGGATCTAATAAATTGGCTTCTGCACTATCTGAGAAAAGGAAGCTTGCCAAGTTTCTTTATAAAGGGTTATGACCTCTTTAAGAACAAGCCAGATCTTAGATCAGCTATTGAAAGTATCAAACAAGTAATAGAAAAGATGCACAACGATCCAAGCTTTTTGTTACCTGAAAATGATAGACTACAGCCTAGACACAAAACTCACCATAAGAAATCCAAGAAAAGATACTATGTACTGAATATCTAATAAAAGAGTTAATATCCAGTGCTTCATATAAGTTTTTCATTGTTTTGTTTTTTTATTTTTTGCTTTTCTGTTTTTTTTGTTTTTTTTTTGTTTTGTTTTTTGTTTTGTTTTGTTTTTTGTTTTTGTTTTTGTTTTTGTTTTTTTGTTCTTTTTGTTTTTGTTTGTTTGTTTGATTGATTGTTTTTTTTTTTTTGTTATTGTTTTTTGTTGTTGTTGTTGTTGTTTTTTTGTATTCATGTTTTAAAGCTGTCTCTGAAGCTTTATTGAATGTAAACTTTATTTTTCGTAAACTACGGTGTTGTTCGTACAAGCAAACATGACGGTAAAGTAAATCGATTCTTTCTTTCCATATTTCTGTAGGCACATATTACATATTTTAGTCAAACTTTGAATAAAATAAAAAAGGCGCAAAAATTGAGTTACAATGGCCTGGGAATGAGGGCCGGCGGCAAAACAGCTAAATGCGCTGTAATTTGCTGAAACAAAATTCACTGCTAATCTGGATGGGTTTCTGCAGATTTCTCCACACAAAAACAGCTAGATTAACGAACGCCATGAAACTTGATTACTCAATGGCAATACCCATTCCCTGTTCTATCGAGTCTCCTTTAAACGATATATATTTTTATTGAGGTTTTATTTAGTTTTAAACGAAACATAGCCTTGAAGGGGTCCAATAACCTTAATTCACAAACGATGTGAAACGAGAAAGGTCAGAAAAGGAAATGATCACATGCTGAGAGGGAGTTCTGGTACTGCAGCCAAGACCTCACGTAGTCTTGATTTTTATTCTGTGATTTCAATCAACTCTTCTCGAATAAACTTCTGAGACTCCTAGGTCTGGTTCGTACTTATGAAAGGGCCAGAGCTTGGTCAGGCCGAGTCTTGTTATATGCTGAAATTCTTCATTTTATTCAGTATTGAGTGGTGTTTGGTAGAAAAGTATCCTCATGTTTGACACGTGTGCGGTAATTTGATCCTTTCAAGATAAAGTTCCTTGCATTCCAGCTGTGGACCTCGAATTTTCCACCTAAAGGTATTCGAGGTCTTCCTAAACAACTATACGCAAAAACACACTAAAATCAAAAGACTTAAAAATAACGAAGAGAAAGCCTTGAATATAACAATGTCGTTAATTGCTGGTGTTGTCACGCTAGTGTTTGTCATTCAGACAGGTAAGAAAAGACTTATTTATTCAATTTATGGCATTCAAGTTGAGATTACTAGTTTATCAGGCGTTCAATTTTGAATCACTATTTACTAAGCTTTCGTTCAAAAATAACCAAATGATTTGTATTTCATAAGATATTTGACAACCAGTGAAGGTCCTTCTTGGATAGGGTATTTGGACAGGAAAAGTTTTCAGTAATATTTGTTCGTAATTTCTTTAAAGTTAGGCTACGCGTTTTCTCGACGATAAGCGATTTCTGCCTGCCCTTCTAAGTCAGGCATAATTCAAAAATCGAGCTGGTTTGAAATTCAGTTGGAAAGTGCGTCAGCAAAATATATTTTTAGAAATAGTGCTTAGCTTTTAAGCACTATTTTAAACAAATATCATATCAATATTAAATTTGTCATTAGCAAAGGAGACGTCTGGAATTAAAAGAGTAATACTAACAATAATTATACTCCGTTCACACCAGACCTTTAAAGTGCTACTATGATGAAAATCGCTCAAACTTGGATTCAGCTGAAACTTCCTAAGAATACTCTTTAAAGGTCCAATAATCACTGTATGAAGTGTTTTCTCGATATTCAGTACGAAAGTATGATATTTTTACGATTATTTTTTGGAGTCTGTGGCGTCATAAACTCAACATCAAACATTGCTACATATATTTCTTTGTATATAAATCCTTAATTTATTTTATTCCTATGAAGCCCAAAGGGTGGCTAATGTGCTTATTTCACATTACTTGTGACTATAATTTATATTTTGGGGTGTTTGGGTATTTCTTTCTCCTTTTACTACTGATATTTTGATTATAAACTACAAAGAAATGTATGGAGCGATGTTCGATGTTGAGTGTATGACGTCACAGACTCCAAAAAATAATCGTAAAAATATCATACTTTCGTCCTGAATATCGAGAAAACACTTCATACAGTGATTATTGGACCTTTAAAGAGTATTCTTAGGAAGTTTCAGCTAAATCCAAGTTTGAGCGATTTTCGTCGTAGTAGCACTTTAAAAATGTTTAAAAGTAGTTTAGTTTTCTCAGTAGTGACAGTTCACACCGTGCGCAAAGGCTTAACTGAACCAGTTCAAACCTGTAGTAAACCTTGTTTAACTAAACTACCTAGGGGAGGTATAGCTTTAGTCCTGTTTAAAGATGGCGGCCAAATAGAAGGACGTGCCGGAGAAATTAATAACTAAATGAGGTTAGTTGGTGTGAAAGGGGTTTTAGTATGGTGCAAATGTGAGCTCTGCATTCAAAACGTTTTCTTCGAAGCGAAAAACATTCGACGTCGATCTTCAGGACAATTTTCTAAGAAACGACAATCATATACACCTACTTCAATAAACGTTGTCATCGCCAAAGGCGATAGGCAATAGTTCATTTGGACATGGAAATGGCTTCGTCGACTACAAAGAACATTGAATCAGTCTCAACACTAAGGTCTATGGTATTGACGAGAATAAGAAGCAGAAACATAAGTCATTACAGCTATTTTTTGATCTCCTATCGCTTTTCGCCTATATATCGACTATCACCTATCGTCTTTGGCGACGACAACGTTTATTAAAATATGTATATACAGGGTCTGGTAATACAATGCATGTCCCACGAGCGCTTCAGTTGAATCCGATTTTAAAAAATACTGAAAGTTAAAAGTTTAGTAGTAGTTGTTGCCAGATTTATCATAAGTAACACCGGGGTAACGACATAAAATCAATTCAAGCCCACTTACATGCATGCACTTAGAATCAATACTTCATATAAACTGAAGGTTCTATGGGTTACATCTTGATTTGATTTTGATTACGAGACTCGTCGACTCGTCGACTTTAAGTTTGATGCCTGTGAATATTGCAAAATGAATGGCGCTTCGAGTTAGAGTTGATAAATCATGACCAATAGTTAAATGATGTCAACAGAATAAGCGTAGTACATTTACAAGCTCGTGTTAAGTTATAACAGCATTCTTGTAGAAGCTAACACATGGGTAAATCATCATATTTTCGCTATTTCAGCCAAACTTGTGCATCACAAATCCATTCTCTTACTATATCAACTTTTACTCATTAGTGAATGCATTGCTAATGCATTGTTATCATGCATGTAGAAGTATTCGATGTACAGAAAGAAGATTTTTTAATCGAATTAGTTACTAGCCATCCACTTATTAAAAAATAAATTTTCAGAAAGGCTTTTCGTGTATTTTATAAATCGTGTAACTAATATGATAAATGAATATGCCGATATTTTATGATATTCGGAGAGAGAAGTAGTAAAAATACTGAATCATTTTCACCTGGATGCTTTTCAAAAACATCTTCAAACAGTTTCTTTTTTGGGCGGAAAAAATCCAAATAATTTCCGTACGTTAATGAAAGCGGTGGACCTCTAATCTCGGATCAGATAAACCATGTGGGCCTTTTCAATTCAAGGGCCAGCTTGAGGCTCAATGGGAAATTATTTTTAAACGACCCACTGATACTAACTGCATAATAGTATCATTTGTGGTTTTTATGCCGCCAGCGAGTTCGAGAGTTCATTAGTCCCTCCGTTTTGAATTCTCGTAAAAACTAGAATACCTGCACGGAACGACGCCTCTTGCAACAACAGAAAAAAATTGATTTTGAAGTTTTCTCAAAATATATTATAAATTGGAAAGGTTGTGCGTAGAGGGCGAATCATTAAAATCACTCTTTACTATAAATAAAATGATTTACGTTTTTTGGTGTTCAATAGACCTGAGTTTTGAGATCTAAATTACCGCTGTGTTCCTTGATTGCAGACTCATTTACTCAGGCTTAGCCTTGAATCAGTGTCTAAATATTCACAAATACCAACGGTAAAGTAAAGAATGCACAATTCCACCAACACAAACACTTAAAATTCCATTGACCTTCAATGGGACACATTTGTTCTGCACGGCCAACCGTGAGCAACACCTCGAAACTGGAATATTTATATATTACGATGATGGAATTGACCCATTTATTCTAGATTGGACCGTAAAAAAATGCTTTTTCTTTTAAAGTACCCTCTTAAACTTCATTTTCTTTGTTTCAGTTTCGAATTCGAATTACATTGAATAATAGAATGGCAAGAAATTTGAAATGGGAAAAATACCGCCTAAATGGTCCTAGCTTGATTTAAGCATATATTGATGATATCTTATAATGCAAATAACATGTTGGGTGTACGATTAATATCAATAAATACAGATGGATATCGCGAGGACCATTTCATAGCAGGAAATATACTTGTTTCCTTTGGGGGGAATGTCTTTGCACGCACAAACATGCAAGGTCAACTATTTTCCAGCCGATTTACATGGATGCCATGAAAAGGCTCTGTTCATATTACCCCTTTGAAATATAACTTCTTTGATTTAGTTTCCAGTCTCCATTGTTATCAGTGCACTAACACAAACTCATGGGAAGAGTGCGGGAATATTACAACAGATGCAACATGCAGCGAAGAGACAACAAGAGGACAATGTATGTTGCTGACGTTAAAGATACCACAGGGAGATCAATATATTATGAAATACAGTCGTGGATGCGCCAAAATATGTGAAAATATAAATAATCCAAATTGTGGAAAGGAAGAGATGACGTGCAAAGTTGAATGTTGCCATGGAGATTACTGTAACCGGCTTGACTCTGACACAACAGCAAGACCTCTGGAGCCTCAAACGGAAGCCTTTTCTGGTTCGCATAATCACATGCAATTTCTTACGTATAAACTATTTTTTATCGTTCTTTTTTTCGTCATCGAGTTACTATAATTTTTCCCTGATAATAGTTTCGAGTTTTAGCTTTCTCTGAATGTTATCCATATTGCGTATATAAGGTAAAGTAGTGCGTAATTCCCTCCTCACGGCCTGACGCAAGCCCAATGATATGGAACATATAATTTTTCCTAATTAGCCTCGCATTCAAGGGTTTCAGGATAAATAAATGCGACTTTAAACAAACGCTGTTTTTTAAAAGTGGGATTAAAGCTGACTGCCGCGTCAGCGCAAATAGCACAGATAGACTTTTACGAGTAGCTAACTTCTTTATTTTGATTTTAAAACAGTCGTCTAATCTTAAAATAACGTTTGCTCTTGTAATTGCTAGGAATTGCTACTATGAAGTCAATAGTTCAGTAAAACCGCGGAATCTACAACATGCAATATGCTTTTTGCGTTTTTTTCTTTTTTTTCTTTTAATGTTTTATCTTTTGCCTTTTCACAGGTTATGCAGCCTTATTTTTCCAAGTTTTTATTTTCTGTTGATTTGTTCATGGTTTTAAACCTTACTATGTACGAGTTTAAGATACAGTTCGTAAGTAAAGTAGAATTTACATTACTCATGGTCTATCACAATTCCTTTGTTTTGACTGGCTGATCTATCGGACTCTATTAGTGATAAACCACTAGTAGCTACACTGAGTGCCGGTTTTGAAAACCAAAACAATGGCGGCTAGCTCGTATGTTTCAACCTAATTTCAAAATTAGTTGAATTAAGTATTAACGATAAGTTGGTTTTGACCATTCAGATTCAATTCTAATTGTAAATACTCCTGTTTGGAATTCTCTGTTGTACAAGTTTCGTCTCAATTTCTTATGGAACTACTTTAAATAATCATGCATTCTAGTGAAAGTCCTTCGCCGGAATTTCAAAGTTTTGTATTGCTGAAGTTTGTAAAAATGATAATGAAAATGAGGCTCAGGTCAAGTGTCGACCATTGAATAACAAGGTGGTCTTCTCTGTTGTCATTAGGTTGGACTCATTTTGAGTACACCTATTTCAATAAACCTTGTCATAGTCACCAAAGGCGATAGGCGATAGGTCCTTACGACATGGAAATGGTATCGTTGAATACAATAACATTGAATCACCTCAACACTAAGATCCAACTATTCTTGGATCTCGGAATGACTTATCTTCTACTGCCGATTGCTTTTCGCCTATCGCCTATTACCTACTGCCATTGGCGATGGCAACGTTTTTTGAAATAGGTGCAAATGAGTCTGTGATTTAAAAAAACATCAGTATTATTCAGCTAATTCAAAAACGGTCTATTAAAACAAGTCTCCTTCAAAAACCTGTCCATAGCCAAGCAAAATCAGTATAACATATGTTACTTATTATGGTAGATTTATTTTTAAGTTATAGTGCGACCCGAAATCTTCAAGGCTGCGCCCGCGGGGCATCCAGGTTTCCTTAAAGATTACATTTAATGACTCAACTCAAAGGCCTTTTTGATTTTCGTATGTATGAAGGACGGAAGCCAAACGGGAAAAAGAGCTTATCGTGAGTGGGACAAAAAATGGCGCTGCTGTAGGTTTCGATAACAGAAAAACAGAATTTGTACGAATATTCATGAAAAACAACGACGGGGCTGTTTTCGCGAGTGGCTCCAAATTTTTGTGCCTCAAAAGTGTGGGGTCTTTGTTTTAAGTGTGGGGTCTTTGTTTTAAGTGTGGGGTCTTTGTTTTAAGTGTGGGGTCTTTGTGTTAAGTGTGGGGTCTTTGTTTTAAGTGTGGGGTCTTTGTTTTAAGTGTGGGGTCTTTGTTTTAAGTGTGAGGTCTTTGTTTTAAGTGTGGGGTCTTTGTTTTAAGTGTGGGGTCTTTGTTTTAAGTGTGGGGTCTTTGTTTTAAGTGTGGGGTCTTTGTTTTAAGTGTGGGGTCTTTGTTTAAGTGTGAGGTCTTTGTTTTAAGTGTGGGGTCTTTGTTTTAAGTGTGAGGTCTTTGTTTTAAGTGTGAGGTCTTTGTTTTAAGTGTGAGGTCTTTGTTTTAAGTGTGGGGTCTTTGTTTTAAGTGTGAGGTCTTTGTTTTAAGTGTGGGGTCTTTGTTTTAAGTGCGGGTTCTTTGTTTTAAGTGTGGGGTCTTTGTTTAAGTGTGGGGTCTTTGTGTTATGTGTGGGGTCTTTGTTTTAAGTGTGGAGTCTTGGGAGATTACTGTTGGTGTCCCTAGCTACTTTCAGAGGCAAGACATGAAAATAATAAAATTAAGGCCATCGCGTGACTGGTAATCTACAAAAAATCCTCTAGACAGATAAAGTTGCTACGCATGATACTCGTGAATATTAAATAAGCCCCTTCTTTTGTAGCTGATCATTTGATCCCTTCCTAGGTTTCTTTGCTACACTGATTTTGCAAGCAGTAAGTTCAAATATTCCCTTCTCAACCATTACACACGTCAAAGGGAAGGCAATGGTCAGAGTATAGCTCAACATCAAGGGCAACACGCCAAATATAATCACGTGCAGGGGTAAGTAATTATAGGCCCATTCCATGTCAAATATCACCACAACCTCCATGGCAAATAACAGATCATAAGCAACACGGACAACTTGGAGTTCAGGTCACGTGACTTAGTCTTGCAAAAGTCATCAATACCTATATGACAGATATGGGTACAAATGTGAGCAAGTTCTCTAAAGGTAAAAATATTATGTATCTCTGCACAGTCACGAGAGCAGGGGGATCTATGCAATCTTTATAACGTACAAAGCCTAAGAGGGAGGGTCACTGAGAAGAAGAAGAAGAAGAAGAAGAAGAAGAAGAAAGAAAGAAAGAAAGAAAGAAAGAAAAAGAGAAAGAAAGAAAGAGAGAAAGAAAGAAAGAAAGAAAGAGAAAGAGAAAGAAAGAAAGAAAGAGAAAGAGAAAGAGAAAGAGAAAGAGAAAGGGAAAGAGAAGCATTAAGGGAATTAAGCGTAAGGGAATAACACTTGAAATTAAAAGTGATAATGTTGCGGCCTTTGGTTATCATACTGTGAATAGCAGCACCAGCTAAACATGGAAAGCACCGGTACCTTAATAATGCATGCATAATAACGTGTAATAAGTCGATAGCACTTGACTTTATTTTTACAAACACATTGCAATAACCTACCAGCTACTGTATTTGCGGTGATCTCATTATCTTGAAATTGGTTTTTGCTCTTGTAATAGATCATGCTCAACACAGGAAAACCAGCAATGTAGAACATTTCTAAAGCAATACACACTGGCATGGCAAACACACTCTTTTCGGCTGGGATGCAGCGTATTGCACCAGTGGTACTATCAACCTTTAAGGTAGTGAAATACAGAAGGAGAAAAGGGATAACTCCTGGAAAAAATGTAGAAAAGATTTAAAAAAGGGTTGCCTTAAAAAACGGTAAGAAAACCCTAGAAAAACTGATATTTTGAATGACATCTTCAAAGCTATTTATACATCGATATCTCTTATTTCGATCCACCAATATTTATGAGATATGCTACTTTTCTAAAAAAGTCATGAATAATTATTGAGCCTTTGGGCCAATTGGAGCGAGTATACACATCACGTGCATTGACCTTTAAACCCCATAAAGTCAACTTCATTAGTATTATTTACGTATAAAGAATTCTAATGATAATGATATTTTTAGAAATTCTCATTCTTATTAGTATTTTTTGTATAAAGAATACTAAAGAGGACGACTTTATCAGAGATAAAGGTGCATCCAAGTTTAGATGAGGACTTAGAGCCTCATAAAGGTCGGTCTCATGTATAATCACCGACGACCGACAAAATATCGCTTCTAGTGCCCCTCACTGCGCATGACGTTGATGTACAAACGTCTATCAAAGTACGACAGTCCATGTTCGTTACGGGTATCGTACATCTAAGTCAACCAAAGCTTTGAGATGAATTATGCTTAAGTTTTTGAAGCAGTGCAGTAAATTCGCAGATCGTGTTTTTTAAAACACTGCTGCTCGTTTATTAAAGAGTACATATAATCTTTTTCAGTCTCTCAGTTGGTCAGACAAACAGACATACTGTCATTCATTCAGAAAGATAGACAGAAAAACAGGCAATTCTAAGTCAATCTCTGATTCAGTTTTTCCTGCGCAGTCAAGTTCGTTTCTCAGTCAGGTTGTCAGTCGCTTTGTCAGTCAGCTTGTCAGTCAGTTTGTCAGTCAGTTTGTCAGTCAGTTTGTCAGTCAGCTTGCCAGTCAGCTTGTCAGTCAGTTTGTCAGTCAGTTTGTCAGTCAGCTCGGCATTGGCAGCCAGTCCTAGCCGCTGTGGTTCTCTAACTGCCTATCCATCTGTTTGTCTTGTAATGCAATCATTCTTACCTATCATCCAGCTCGTGCCCAATCCAAACCTTCCTTTTGGAAAACCAAAGGGTTGGAACGAGTCTTTGGTGTACTGAACAAGGATGGATGCGATCGTGAAGAACATAGAGCGAGTGATTATGTGGTAAATGCTAAAAAAATGTAGATACATAATACGGCGTTAGCTTCATTTCGATTAGGGACAGTACGAACAGACACAAGGGATCGATAAATCGATGGATAATTTATTTATTTATTTATTTATTTATTTATTTATAAAGCGCCATGTTCAAAGACCTTACCAAATAGTGTTCTACAAAAAGAAATGGACCAATGGATGGATGCGGTCTTCTTGCATTAATTAATCTGTATTGCTTTATTCAAATCATTTTGTAGTCGTCCTTTGTTTATCGTTCGGTGCCAGAGCCGATCAATAATCAGCCGATGAATTTATTTACTGAATAAATGGTCAGCCTGAAAAGCTCGAAAGGTCATGATAAACGTTTTTTGAATGTGTCTGAGTCTGAGTTTGAAGTATCCACTCATTGATTTTCATTTTGTATTAAATTTCAAATGTTTTTGATATATAGATATGGTGAAATAAAAAAAGAAATCGAAAATAATGAATACAGAATACCGAAAGAAAATATCTGCTGTCCTATTCAAACTGAAGGTCGTCCTCATTAAAAAAAATCAAAAGAAATTTAAAGAGAAAGCATCAAAAATAATAAAAATTGAAATAAGATAACATGAAAAATATAAGTTGTTCACTTACCTACACCACTCTTTGTTGAAAACCCATGATCCATAGATTAGGTTTCCTGAATCCAGTGGCAAAGCCACCAACAGAATGAGATTAGCAATGGCAATGCTTTGCAGAAATGCATTGCCACGGTTACAGCCCTTAGAACTGGCGCGATATCTCGACCACCATAAGTACAAGATGTTCAAACTAACTCCTACTAAAAGAGTTAAGCCGAACAGACCGAAGGAAAAGTAAGATGTAAAATCCCATCCAGAGCTTTCAAGGAGATTCCTTGAGAAAGATTGAACACTCGAATGAATTTCCACTGCACTGTAAGGCATTTTTAGCATGCTCAAATAGTTCAAATCAAAAACAAGGCTAGAAAACTATCAACTTTCCTTGGGAGATTCGGAGGATATATCTGACCAGATGGCTGAAGACAGCCTAACCTTTAATTAACTTTTTTATAAAGTTTATGAATATAAATGAAACTGCAGTAATTCATCGATGCAGGTGTTAATGTTATAAATATGTTTTGAACCAATCACGTGGGGAGTAATTGTTTGGTCTCCCTAGCCATAGGCTCATTACTAGATTACATTTCACATTTCACATTTCACATTTCACATTTCACATTTCACATTTCACATTTCACATTTCACATTTCACATTTCACATTTCACATTTCACATTTCACATTTCACATTTCACATTTCACATTTCACATTTCACATTTCACATTTCACATTTCACATTTCACATTTCACATTTCACATTTCACATTTCACATTTCACATTTCACATTTCACATTTCACATTTCACATTTCACATTTCACATTTCACATTTCACATTTCACATAGAATATTTCATCGGAAAAAAACAACATATAAACGAAAACAGAAATAATTTAGCTCCGCCCCCCGATAGCCAATACTCCCCTTGAGTGAAATTCAAACGCAAATTAATTTCATAACATAACTAAGATATAACGCGCGCTCTGATTGGTTCACCACCTATGAAGAAAAATGTATGGAGCACTCGTATGGAGCACGCTGGTGACGTCAATTTGGTGAAAATTCGGTGAAAATTGCAAGCATTCAGATAAAACTAAAAAGACTACTAACTGGTCTACCTTTCGGCATTTAAAGATCAAATATAGCTATTGATTTCCTTTCAATAAAAGTTTATAGCGTATTTGTTTGAGCTCAAGTTTGGCTCACTAAAAAACTCCCCTTCCACCGGCCAGCTCACTCACAGCGAAATCAAGAAGTCTTGCAGTTGAGAAGTCAATTAGTTAAGTTTTTCTTGCTCAATCCGCCGTACAAGTCACCACAGTAGTCCAGAAAAACACCACGATAGTTACTGGAGTCCAAGTAAGGCCACTGATGCATTCTTTTGACTCAGTTTTCGAAAAAGGTTATGGTTCAAAATGTTCAGATAATTTGTGATGCAGCCAAGCGCCAACGAAGATCGCTAAATAGACTTCTCCTCAGTCAAATAAACTTTAAAACTTTCTTATGAATGAAAACGTTTAAGAATACAATTAGGAACTGCTTCCCTTGCATGAATTTTTCGGAAAAAGTTTTAAAAATGAAGTCAAAATACAAATTGAGCTGTTTTTGTTCCGAACATGCACTAGACTTGACTGATTTCAAATTTAGCTCGTAAAGTATCGTGCTCGCACCTTAGGAGAATCTGTGATTTGATCAGGGCGAAATAAACAGTTTGTATCGTGTAAAGTTGATCGGCTCCGCCTCGTGCAACTCTAACGCTATTATCGTGCTCTCCCAACTATCCGCGTGCAATGCGAGCTAAATTAAGCTCCACAACTCTCGCTTCCACCAGCTTACTCATCTTCTGAACACTCTAGTCTTATACTCATCCTCAAGGGATTTTGATTGGGTTATAATCACACAGCTTATAACTGAAATAAGGTGACACAGACACAGACAAGGGCTGGTTTGGGGATAATAACTATTCGCTTTTATATTTATTACTTATATTTATTTCTTAGCAATATGCGTATATACTGGGGTTGGTTGAGGGTTGTTTTTGGGATAATATTAAATCTCCTAGCTATTTTATAAGTATTATATTATTATCTTAGCTTTTATATTATATTTCATATCTTTAGGAAGGCACTTTGTAAGCCAGTCCATGAATGAAAGATTAGCCATTAGATTACTCATTAAATAAAGCTTTTATTATCATTATTATTATTATTGTTATTATCATCATCATCATCATTATTATTATTATTATTATTATTATTATCATTATTATTATCATTATTATTATTATTATTATTATTATTATTGTTGTTGTTGTTGTTGTTGTTGTTGTTGTTGTTATTATTATTATTATTATTATTATTATTATTATTTGCGTTACCAGACATGTGGTATTTCAGTTTCGAACTCAGATCATATAATTTTCAATGTTTTTCCTGTTTGGAGTATATCGTCTGTAAATAACGAATATCATAATATTGCATTTGTTTTCCTTATTACACGACTTGATCATTAATTAAAAACCTGGTCCGCTCTATTCTAAACAAAATTAAATATTCATATAACACAATAATATTTAACCAAAAAGCCTCAGCTGTATTCTAAAAAGGGTTAAATAAGCGAGATAAATGAGATTAGATTGTTTTTCTTCATAAAGTTTTGACTCTTTAACTACTTGAATGATAGTCCTGTATAACTAAACAGTTTTTTATCTAATCAGTTCCTCATTATAGGTGTACGGATATAATACTTTTTTGACTTTTTAATAATATATATTTAGAGATACTGATAAAACAAAGCGATGGGCACAGTGATTACAAAACACACGAATAAAGAACTATCGATCTTTGATGGGTCCATATTTGGGAGATTTCCGATACACATATCGCTATGACAACAGGTGACATGACAGCTGTCCAGTGGGAACGCGGATGCTTTACTAATCATCTCACAAAATTTTGGACATTTCGAAGTAAAAGTGCAGCTTTCCTCGATGGCAAAGACTGTCATATTTTTTGCAAAAGTCGTTGCGTAAGTTACCCTGTAGCAAGTGTCGGCGTTTATCTTACTGCAGTCCACCAATGACAGGTTTGATTTGTCGCATGAAGATTGCGTGACAGAAGTACCGTATGAGAAACAGGCTTTGCACTTGATTGACTTCCCTATTGAATGTAGGAAAAAAAACATCAAATATCTTCATTAATAAATTTTGATCATAGATATAGTTTTTCTATATATTATTATTTATTTTTAGTAAAAATACGCAGATGATAATAGAAAATATCTCGCGCTGATTGGTCAAGAAACTCCCATTATAACACGATAATCACCTCGAGCGATAATCCAAAATGGCGGCAAGCCGCTTCGTTGCTGTTAAGGGGGAAAATGTCTTTTATCTTCTTTTTTTTTCTTTCTTTTTTTGAAAGAATCACCTGTGTATTTATGCTAAAACAATTATTTGCCTCAGGCTCAGTGATTATTGGGCAATATTTACCTCGCAGCTCAAAGACTCGGTAAATATTCCCCGATAATCACTTCGCCTTCTGCGAATAATTGTTAAATATTATTTATTTATATAAAACAACATCCATTCATCCATCGATCTACCTACCTCTAATGCAAAAAATTAAAAAAGCGTCCGGCAAAACCACACTGTATTCTCAGAAGTAAAACATGAAATTAACACAACACAGGTACCCCACAATTCCTTGCGATGTATGAATTAGCACTTCTCCTTCCTATGTACATATTCCTCTGAAATCATTTTTCAAATGTTGGTTATCTGAGCGACACGAGTGAAAAACGTCTGCGCATGCTGTAGTTATTTATTATGGAAATTAGTAAAGCTATTTGTAAAATATGTAAGTATGTAAATCTTCACCTGTACTTGCATATTAACAGCATAGCACGTAAATTGGGGGAAATGAGCGCCCGGATTTGTTATCGCCTGCGTGAAGACCGAATTTAACTTTCGCTAAGACGGCCTGCGAATACTCCTTTTTACAGTCCCATTCAGTAACCACGAATAATAGTTCCTCGATGCTGGAGTTTTTGCGCATAGCAAAACTACAGTTAATCATGAAGGGTAACTCCAGCCTCGGCTAGGAACTATTATTCGTGGACACTGAATGAAACTGTAAAAAGGAGTATTATTGCAGGATATAAATTTCGTGTTTTGACCCCAAGCCGATTTGCATGATTATATATGTAACAGTCTATGTTTGGCTGCTTTGCCAGCTCATCCTTACATGCGTTCTGATTGGCTCGCACCAGTATTACTCGTCATGAGAAACCTTTCTTAAAATTTCTTAACTATGAGGGTCACGGCGACCAGTGAAAATCTTTGACTCCAAGTCTTGCGGAAGCTTTCTAGTTGCATCTTTAGAAGGCTATTGTACATCACTGTAGGATTAGTTTTATTTTCAAGCGGTACATATTGAATTTTGCAGTCGAGGGTGCTTATGTTGCTTATGATTGACGAGAATGGCAATAAGCCTGAAGCGAGAGGACGTTTTACCCCCGTCTCTAGACCATAATCCTTTTCACACTGCTTTTGTCCTTTATTTATGACTATTGTTCCTGTATTCTCTAAGGAATCAAAATTTTTAATTTGAAAGAATTTTAAAAACTATTATGGTATAGAGTCGGGGGTAAAACGTCATCTCGCTTCAGGCTTATTGAGGAATTCGAGTTCAAATTCTATTTATCTCTGCAAGCAACACACAACGAAAAACGAGCGTGCGCGTGCGCGCTTTATTCGCGTGTAGATGAATATAACAGAATAAGAGGTAAAATGTGATGAATGAGCGCGCCGGATTTATCATATTCACTTGTGTAAAAATACTAACTAACATACAGATATTTCACTGTACAATATCAAGTTTAGTATTTACCTTGGATGTCTTTCATTTAAATCCATATTTTGGAGATTTCAAATTTTTTATTCAACACGAAAGAGCACTATAAAACAGACATGACAATATTGAGCAAAACACAAACTTACTCAGTTTTACTTTTTGTTCGTAACGAAGTTTCGTTATGAAACGTGCGTCTTTTTACGAGCCGTATTTTTTACCGCAATGAAACAAAACAAAAATACATTTTTAGTAGCACCAGAAAGAAAATTAGCTGGAAATAATTAACTTACTAAACAAGTAAAATGGACTACTTCGAAGGCGGCCAACTTGCCAGGGGACAAAACAACGATAACGGAAAATGCATAGAGTTTCTTTTGTGTTCGCCTACTTTTATAAATACATGATAAGATGTTAATATAATATCAGATGTCGTCATTACTGTAACAAAACTTAATTTGGCCCCTGAACTAACGCCCCATATTGTCTTGCAATTCAAGATTGGATGGATGGATGGATGGATGGATGGATGGATGGATGGATGGATGGATGGATGGATGGATGGATGGATGGATGGATGGATGGATGGATGGATGGATGGATGGATGGATGCATGCATGGAAAGAGAGTTCTATTCTTCTTACCTTGATGACACAAAAGATGGATTAAGAGGGCAATCAAGAGTGGCGAACAACGACGAGACATTTTCATCGATCTGGATTGATTCTTGTGAACTGAAATGTTATCACACAATGACAAGTTCAAACTGACAATAATTAGAGTGTCACGCGTAACTCAACATTGTTTGATTAGTGGGAAAATCACCCTTCCTATCCAAGAAAGCAGGGTCTGCAATTATTTTACTATTCAACAGTGCTTTTATGGCTTTGAGAAGTTAAGAACCCCAATAAAACACAAAGCAACATGTTATTGATCTAGCTTCTCAATCTCATTTTAATTTGTAACACATTTTTTGTTTGTAGTCTTCATTCCAGTATTATTCATATCGTATAAAAGTCGCTTAAAAATTGCGCATAAAATTTTTAAAGTGCTAGTCTTACGAAAATATTAATGACGCAAAAAATCCCCTATTTTCTATATGCTAAAATAGGTTATAATGTTCACCAATAAACAAAAATTGATTCGAAAAAGAAACTGAATTCTACTTCTGAAAATTGTTAAAATCTCGTCAGCCATTTCTATGAGCAGCAATTTTGTGGTTGCATTTTAATTTATGTGTGACGTCATATGCGCAACTGGCATCCTTTTTATCCACACTGACTCTACAGCATTCTCTGTAAAAAGGCATGACTTGGTTTAAGGCTTGATTTTAAATCAAAAATAGTCGAAATTTGGTTGCAATTACACATTGTGAAAATTTGAATTTTGAAGGGTGGCGCGTATGACGTCACTTCCTTCGAATCACTAAAAGTTGCCAGGAACGCAATCGCTTAATGACGGAATCAAACGGCCAAAATTTACTGGCTTAATACAACATCTTCCCAGTCTCGTATCGAAAAAGAATTTGGACAGTAAGCTATATTACATATCTAGTTTATATGGTAAATTTCCAGGGACGGTGCCATTTTCGTAAGACTAGCGTTTTAAAACTTCGTTCTCGCTCAAAGAATTGAGTCGTAGCGTAATGGTAAAGAAGGTGAGAAAATGCTATAGTCGGTGAGGGTCCCTTGTCCTGGGGGGAGGGGGTTTGGTTTGGGGGGTTGCGAAAACTAAACTTTCTTTTTAAGCTTTTTTTTTCATATTCACTATATTAAATACATGAAACGTCGCGAGTCTCTATATATGGTTGTGACTAGTCAATTGCCAGTGAATAAATTCACTTTTTTGAATTCTGAGAAATACGCTAACAGTTGACAGAAAGAAAATAAATAATTGTCATTACAATCGGCGTGCGCGTGAACTTTGAGCTTTGAACTTTTTTTTTGTGTACACTCTGTCATGACTTCAAGGTGAAGCGTAAAATCATTGTGATTTATGTGCAGACTATATATATAATTGCTAATTTGGCTTAAAGCTTAAAAAATACATGTACATATGAAAAAAATTTATAAGTTTGTTGATTCTGTATGTTTGGATTTTTCAGGTTAGGGTAAACAAATGTCAAATTTGTTAAGAAACGCACTCATTGGCTAGAATTTGACAGAAAGTGACAGCAGTTGACGGTTTGACACTTGAAGGGATTGCCGCAAGTCATTTCAAGTCGCTCGGTAGTCTGACGTTTGCCATGTGCGCCCCATGTAAGGGAATCCGGAATCCGGAATCCACAAAATTTTAGGCTTCGGAATCCGGAATCCAGGCATTGGAATCCGGAATCCCGTTCATAATGGAATTAATTCCAAGGGCTTTCGCCCGGAATAACCTCGTTCGCAAGCACTATAACTTGTCTATATTTCTATATCTTCATGTATTTCATTAGTCCCATGCGGTCCACATATTCTCATCTTTGTAATATATATAGTACTATGATTGAAACACTGCGGGAAACTGCAGTGTAAGGTCTAGGTGTAGCCTAGTATTCAATTTTCATTCTCGAGTGCTCTATAACTTCCAAAGTGTTTATATCACATTATATAGACACAAGCGGAATTCATTTTTTATATTGCTTTTATAAAAATAAACAAAACATTTGGGCTGAACATGTTTACTGTCTTCTAGTGTTACCTTGGTTTTTAAGCGCTTCCACCTAATCAGAGCGCCAGAGTTTCGAAATAGTTAGAAACATGACTCCTTACCTTTTAGGATCAATTGTTTAGTTTATATCATGAAAAAAACATGAAAAAAACGAAGAAAGATGTTGTCTAGTCACAGACAAAACGCTATCAGCACAATCACGTTTTATCGTATATGGTCGTAAGTGCCTTTTAGGGGTTGAAATCAGCATGGCTTTAACAGGTACATTAATTTTTTGCGTACCTTTGAGAGGTCATTTTCAAAAGTGACCGAGATATATCGAGGTGCCCACAGGGCTAGAGGTAACTAGTATTATTTAGAGTCCGTATAGCTTTAACATTATTTTGTTAAAGTTAATTAAACATTATCAATTGAGGATCACAAATGTATTAGTTTCGTAGTTATTTCGTGTAGCTCTAAGCGTTAAATAAAGTCATCTATGTATCTACCCTGTAATTGTCACATTCTAAAGCCATTTTCTTCTTCTTCTAAATACAAAAAAGGGTTTGAGGGTTCTTAATTAAAAGTTTTGATACTGTAATAGCTACCTCATTCAATGCAACTTATTTTTATGAAAAACAATAATAATGATTAAAATAAGTGTGAATATGAAGCTGGAAAAAAGGATATTTTAAAAAAATGCAAAAACTAATAAAACCAAGCTCACCTAAAAAGGTTCCAATTTACACACTTTTGCGCATACTTTTCAGTCGAAGGACAACGCTCCAGTTTTCATCAAAAGCATAGATTTTTAGGAAAACGTTTTCCAATTAAATTCAATAATTCAGAAAAGATAAAGATATAAAACGAAAACAATGCATTCACTACCAATGAATATGTTACGTTAGTCTATACTAATCCAAAAAGAAAAAAAAGATTTGAAAGAAGATTTGAATTACCTTTTTGAATTTTTGGTTGATTTTTAAGTTACCAAATGACTGCGATGCGATCAAATTATTCGTGGATTGTTGTTCACGATAACTGAGGCTTCTCGTCCCAGAAAAAGATAGATTGAATTTTGTCATTTGGTTGTCAAGGAAGTATTTTTAATGCTTAGCTTCATCCGTTGAACTAACATTTACGTCATATTCTGAACAGGTTTTTAATAAGATAAGATATGGCATTTGTTAGAGTGAAGACAAATATTTTATTAAGAACTACTAAAGAAAATAATTTTTTTCAAATTTCTTTGTGCTATTGAGCAAGGTTGCATATCAACATTATCTTGATGGTACCTGCTCTGAAATAAAAATGATCTTTTGTTCCTTTCTGTCATTCATTGCAGAAGGGAGAGTTTTGTTTCCACGCGTGACGTCACATAGCAACGATGGAGTGATTCGATTGGGAATCTTGTTCTTGTTGATATAACTTGAAAACGCAATAGCAGAAATTGATCCCAAGAAAGACCAAGTTGCAAATAGAAACGCTTTTAAATGTTAAATGATCCGCCCTCTATGTAGTTATTTTATAGCCTTATGCGATCTACTATTTTTTTAGTCGCGTAGATAGGAAGTAATCCTGGGTCGCGAGTCTGAATTTTGTCTTTTATCTAAGCAATATTTTTCGATAGAAAGGGAGAGAATTGTTAATTCAAGCATATAAACTCTAGGAGGTTTGATTTAATGATAATATGCCGACTTTTAGAATCTGTCAGTTTTAATGTTTCTTTGTTTTCTCAAACTTCAAATGAATTCTTCCTCCATATTGAATCAGAGTTATGCTCTATAACTTCTCAATAAATGGTAAATAAAATGTTCTCTAAAGGTAGAATAATATTCACTTTTCATAGTCTTTGCCATGCGTTTAATTCTGACCAATATAATAAATTCACAGCTGCCGGGATTTCTTCACTTGTTTGAGTTCATTCTTGGTTCCGTAAATGTTTTTCTTTTCTTTTTGGTAAAGTGACATTGTTTTCTTGTTCAGAAATAAACTTTGTACTACATTTTCCTGCTATACACATGAATATATATGAAATATGGAGTAAGCCGAAAAAAATGTCTGCTGATACACCCATCCACATCATGCCTAGGGTTGGGCGGACGAAAAAGAGAACGGTTTACCTAGCATGCTTTGCTCAACTCGACCAACCATGCTATCAGACTGAGGAGTCACGTGATCTACTCACTTTTGCTTTGCTGTCATGCAGAAAAATCGACGCTATAATGAAAATTATAAAGGGAAACCGTAGGCCTCTTCTACTGTATGGTCCACAAAAAGGATAGATTAGACTGAATTTGCTGGTAGTACATGTTTTAAACTTGTGACAGTTATCATCCGTCAGACCTTTTTGTAGAAAGAAGCAGACATTGCATTATTTTCGAACATGACAATCTCGATTTTCCGAGGAGAGAGAATAGCTAGTGATTGGAGTTTTATCTAGCAGCTGTTTCGAGGTAATATACGAAACCCGTTCTATAAATTTTGTTGTCGTTTATCTACATATTAGGAAAATGTATATTCTACTTTCTTCGTTCGAGTATTTTCTTCGATTGTTTACCCTTGGTATTTGAGTTTGAAGAAATTTTTTTAGAAAATTCCACTGTGGAATGGGCATTCTCTTAATAACATATAGAACAAACCGGCGATCGATCATGTTCGATTAGTTGAGTTGGGTGTCTGACTACGCTGGGATATTTTATATCATAGACATAGACATAAGAGCAATTAATGGTAGTTCAAAAGAGTTCCAGTTTCACTGATTTTCAGGAAAACACATAAGCCCTTCAGTGATGACTAATATATTCATTGGTTTCTTCTTCACTTCCCAGGCGTGTCAAACCACGTCATATACTCCCTAGTGATTTCCTCCTTTTCTCCTTGGGCATGTTAAGGCCGGTTTAGACGATACGATTTTCGCCTACAACTATCGTATAGAACACGCTCGCGCCATCCTACAACTCGAGTCGTAGCGTGTAAATCAAGCCTATAACTCGCCTACGACAAACGCGAGCGTGTTGTATACGATAGTTGTAGGCGAAAATCGTACCGTCTAAACCGGCCTTTAAGGTACATGAATATGGATAAAACTCAAACAAAGAATCTTATAATTCTCAAGCGAATACTACTGCGCGCACACTAGTCAATCTTCCCCTCCCCCGTTGATATCATCTAGCTGACTCAGTTATCCTCCTTCAGCAAAATTAACCAAATCAAACACAAAACAATATGAGGGAACTACAGGAATGCTCGCAGTCTATCAAGAGAATGAAACGTGATCTCACTTCAAAAGTAAAGACTTTTGCATTGGGACAGTAATTTTCACAGTGAAGAGCCGATCCCGAAGTAAGGCATTAAGACCTCGTCCTGTTAACGGGCTTACATTAATAATGTTGATTAGCTTTGTTTAAAAAAATGCACGTATCAGTACACGGGATAGGCGTGTGTGACTGTTTATTTTTGGGCGATGATAAACAAGACAAGGCCGTCTCATCCCACACAGGAAGTGAGGTCAATAATCGCAATGAAAGTATTCAGCTACAATTACAATTTATAGCACTATTTTGTGGTTCGTCCTAAGTCATTTCTTCATTCGACATTACATCAAGAAGTCGAGAGTTCTTGAAGGCTGTATATTACTTCCAAGTAAATTTAATTCTCAATTTTGTTTAATACTTTGGATTCAAGATGCTTTCCGTGATCAAAATGTGTATGTTCCTCTGCTGTCTAATATTCATTCCAGAAGGTAAGACTAACGATTACCAAACACTATATCTATTACTATAGCACGGATTACAGAAATGCTGTAATATTTAGTATCTATACCTTATTTACACTCGTCTTAAATAAGCCGTGTCGGCCTTGTGAGTGTTTCATTGCATGATGATTTTCTTTGTTGTTGTTGTTGATCACGATTCTCAATCAGTCTTGTTACATAAGGCAACGTTAGGTAATATCTAGGTTTTAATAATTATTCACTATTGGGAAAAAGAACCGTGCGTTGAACGATCAGCATAACCGTTTAAAACCCTACCAGTGTTGCAATAGAGAAACATGTTTTGCTGTACACAATTTTGCTCGCGAACATTTAAATAATTGCTTATACCAGTGAATTTTCTTTATGTTTAAAACAGTGTTAGTCCATTCATTTTAAGTAATGTTTAATAAACGAGCAGGAGTGTTTTATCGGGTATAAAACACGAGGCGCAGCCGAGTGGTTTTAGACCCGATAAAACACGATCTGCGAGATTATTGAACGGCTTAGAAAACTTATGATGTTTGTTCTCATTGTGTACCGATTTTTTTACGAAATGAACCAAGTTTGATAGAGAAAATCCAAGTTAAAGTTTATGCAAATGAAGACGAATCTTTATCCGATATAAAATCACCTTCATGGTCATGATTTCTATTGTGTTTCTTCATGAATTATTAATGAGTTTTCTAATACTAGTTAGAGTTTGCTTCAGAGCATTGTATGGAGTTTATTGTCATCTATCCAAATATCGGAACATTACTATAGATCTTGAAGATGAATAATGATTCAGTTCCTGTGACAGCATTTCCTTTGACATTTGTCAATATCTCGCTGCTATAGAGTGCATCTTTAAATTTAAACGTGAATGATTTCCTCACTAGCCATAGGAAGAAGACAAGCCTACTAGCGCTTCATCACTATTTATTAGTGTCGTCCGCAGCAGTCGTTAGTTTCTTTTTTTGATATCCACGTAACGTTGCCGTGACAGACCCTAAGAACGTCTGCGTAGGAGATACCAGCAAGAGCAAGCACCTCAACTACACAAAAATATCGCACAGGCTGTCCTTTCATTAAAGAAAAATTAAGCAAACACACAAAATGAAAGCATGGATTGTTACCAGAAAAAAATTTTTATCATAAATTCCTGTAACCCTTCCCCCAAATATTTAATGGTCCATAATCTTAAATTGTTCTACTCCTATTACTAAAAGTGTTATGTTAAAACCGCGTTGAAAGACGTGCCTCGGATTTATTTCGTGACATGACCTCACTAGTGCGAGGAATATAATTTAGTTCACGTACAACACTTATCTTTTATTTTTTATCTTATGAGAGTGTCTTACTTAACCTTTGTTAATGTGTAATAGTCGACGTGACAACAAATAAGATCTAATTTTCCTCTTTTAGAGGTGGTACTCACTAACTATTTTACGCGGGGAAAAGTAAGACTACTTTAAAGCTATCGTAATGAGGAGATGCCTAGCTAGAAAAAGAAGACAAGGAAAAAAGGAGCGAGAGGGAAATAAAAAGATCGGAGTCGGAAGTAGAGTACCTTTTGATAAAGTGAAAACCTCATTCTCGGAATCGAAATCGAAGGGGGTCAAAACCGTATAATCTGTGTTTACGAAGAGCTTGGCTCGTGCTTTAATATAGGAAGAGTAGTTTCCACTTGCAAACAGATCAGTCGTGCTTGAACAATTTGCGACTGACACGCGTACAAGTGAAAACCAGGCTGAAGATAGAATAATATATGATTAACTAGCATGACCAATGCATAATTAAGCAGCAAAAATGTTTCCGTTCTTCTCAACTTCCTCTTACTTAATGATCGCTTCCTTTAGGATTAGGATTCCATTTAGAATCCCCTTTGTAAAGCGACTAAGCTAATTACAAATGATGTAACTGCCTTTTCTCCCTTTGATTCAACAGTGTGTTCTCTTAAGTGTTACATCTGTGCTAAACCTTCGCTTGCTGAATGCGAACAAAACCAGATTGTAGGTGATTGTCCTTCGTCGTCTTTGTGCGCCACAGTGGGCTATAACATATCTTACGCTGGAATCCGTTCAATGTTATTGTACACCAAAACCTGCGCTGGCTCTTCGTCAAATTGTTCAAGTCTATTTAATGAGACCGGAATTTTGAAAGTCCAGAACTGCACATATCTGAAGCCGACGTGTTCTTCCGACTACTGTAATGGTGTCCCTCCCACTACAGCAATTCCTATGACCAGCAGCAATACTACGAAATCTATTGATGTTAGTTCTCACGCAAATGAAATGAGTACAAAGAGATCGATCAACAGTGGATCAAGACTTGTAAATGTCTTTAATGTTGGTGTTGCTGGACTATTAACATTTGGACTTATGGTGTTTGTTTTTCTGTAATCATCGATCATGATTAACTGATTGGAATAACAAGTTTGAGGGCATTGTTTACAGGAAGTATTTATATTATCCCTTAAACTTTGACTTAGCGATATATATACATATATGTTTGGATGCTATTTTTGTAGAGAAATAAATAGTAAACATAGCCATCCAATGGAGAACTCGTGGATATAAAAGTGTATTTATTCTGAGATATGGCTATTTTATAGAAATTATTATATGAGGATATTTGTAATTGAGTGATCGGTTTTAGACTTTCATCTTGAATTCTTGCAATTAAGTGGATTTTTTTATTATTCATGTTTAATCAATATTGTATTGATATTATACATATATAAAAATCGCATGCAAACATGGTGATATTGGATAGATCATTTTTTTGGGAAAAATATTTTTAAAAATTATCTTTATTATATATGTAGGTAGTCTCCCGGCGCGGGGTGGGGGTAGACTCCCATACATAGAAGGGTGGGACCATACATATTCTTATCAGAGCCTTTGTCTGGTGGCAACTTTTAGGGATTAATTTTCGTTGTGGTAGTGTGTTTAAATAAAAAGTTAATAAAATTCCTGTAAAACTTAGTCATTTTTGGTACGAATTAGGTGTGAAACTTGGCAGTGATATGAGTTCAAGTAAGGAATTCTTGGTACCTTTTAGAGGTTATTTTTGAAATTTCCAACAAGCATTGGTGTTTGTATATAAAGGTAGTCATTGGTACCTAAACTCTCTGACAGAGTAATTGTGAGTAATATTATGAGGGGTATTCTTATTGTTTTGTACACTTGTTTTTGTTAATTTCTAGTGTCCATACTGCACCCTCAAGGCTGAGAGAAAAAGTGATTTGGATAGACAGTGTATTAGGTACATAGTATATATGGAAGTTTTCCTCCAACCTCCCTTTGATGGGTTGTAAACCACTAAAATAAACAAATCATCACTTCTATATTGAACTCAACTTTTATTGAAGTAGAATAATAGAAAATCAGAAAATCATCCTTGGCTAAATATAACAGTAAATGTTATAATGTAAATGTTATGTTGTAATTGTTTTTAATTTCTAGTGTCCATGCTGGCACTCTTTATAAGTCTTAAAAAAATCATTTGGGTAGATAGTGTAGTAGGCATAATGTATATAATGGGAGTTTTGTTGTCCTTAAATCTTCCTTTGATGGGCTAATATAAACTACTGATATTGAACTCAATTTTCTCAACTCAACTTTTGTTGAATTAGAATGATAGGGAATCAGAGCATGAAAAATATTTTTGACTTTATGAATATGTTACGGTATCAGAAATTGTAAATAATCTTGATTTTCTATGCCAAAAAAGTGTTTAGTTAAGCTTTTGTATTTGTAGATTCAAAGAAAATTAGTATAGCTTATTTAATTGATATGTAATTTTGTGCATAACACAATTTTAGACTGTAACCAAAATGTTTGGAAATGTGGGGCAATAAATGATTAAACGTTTATATTTGTAAGTGTACTATGTGACTGTTTGAAATTATACATACTGATTTAGTTTCATTTGCTTGTCACAATTCAACAGAACAATATAACGATAGGAAAATACAACGGTATAATAAAATGAATGGCTTTAATATAGGGCTTATTGTACCTTTGCAGAATGAAATAAAATATTTTTAAAATTTATGTTGAAGTGTAGTATACTTTTAGTTTCCCTTTAAAAGTAATATTTACTTTTATTTTATTAAAATAAGAGGCTATTTCCCAGTGTTTTTATAATAGATTTTCTTCTGTATTTCAACTCTAAGTGCTTAAACTTTGTGATTGTTTTTGCTAAATCTCTTGAACAAGAGGAATAAGTTGACATTGATTAATTAAGGTATAATTTCCTTGGGTCCAAGCAATTTATCATGCAACACAACAGTCCTTAACATGATATTGGACTCCCGGTAATGATCTTGGATAAATCAGAAAGATGATTTTTTGAAATGTGACAAAAATAATACCAAAAGTTTATGTTGGGTTCAATTCCGTTTGTTCTGCATGAGCTTATTGCTGGGGTCCCTGTGGTATTTAAAATGGCAGTGCCGATAGCCCAAGGAAAAAGTTTGATTCATCAAGTTATTGTTTTTGTTTAAGATATATAGCAAAAAGGCATGCAAAGTTAGCACTTAGAAAAGGACTGCAGAAGAAAATCCGCTGTAAAAAGTGTTTTATGTGCCTGGAAAGTTCGTTGGGAAGCTATGTGTGTAAAGACTGGGAAAGTGCCTTTTATTTACGTATGAAGAACGTAAATATTCCTGTCGAGTCGTATTATAGAGTCAAACAAAGTGAAGGTGTTATACTTAAAGGTAAATGTAAAGAAAAAAGTTATTTGGTTTCGTTTCGTTCGTTAAAGTATAATAAGCCCTATATTTCGTTTTGTTTACGTAGTACAAAGAACGGATAAGACTGCCGGTAATGGATAGTAAATTTGAACGTGAAAAATGATGATGGCTTTGCAAATATAAAGTAATAGCTTAGTTAATTTTTTTTTCATTTTGTAGATCCGATGAAAAATATAAACGAAATAGCAAATTTAGTCGATATGTAACATTGTATATAAATAAGATAAGTTAAGGAGACTCCAACGTAATTGGGAGGAAATTTAGAAATGTTTTGTAACTTGCTTGTATCGCTTCAAATATACTCGGATACCTCTGAGTTTAGGACAAGTTTTAGCGTAAACATATTTACGACATTTTATCTTGGAGTCGTGTTTCCTGTTTCTGGCTGATTTTCTAATAAATCGATAAGTTTTCATTGAAAATTAGATTCTTAGGAAATGGATGGCCGTCATTTTGTCTGTCGAGTTGAAAGAAAAGTTACCGGTATGAAGTGGAATTTAAAAACGTCTAGTGTAGTGGCAAATAGTCGTGCGGTGGCAAAATACGGCTCCGAAAAAATAGCATTACAATATAATAAAAAATCACTTTTTTCGTGATTTACTCTTAAAAAAACTACAGTTAGAAAACTGGATCGTAACGGGAAATGCTACTTAAAAAGAATATTTCCAATTTATCATTATTAGAATACTGTAAAAGCGGACTGAAGTGTTTGAGGTAGTACATGTTGCTAACCTAATTTATAAATATCCGAGTATGTTTGAAGTGAGCTGAAAAAAATCATTGAATTCGGTCGTAATTAAGTTGGAGTCAACTTAAAATATGGCAATGGTTGAAAATGTGGGGTAATATGAAAGGTGATTAAATACTGATATGTGTGACTATCATACGCTTGACGTTATACTTCATACTGACATTTTTCAGGTTCATCAGCGCTTTACTCAGCATTTCCTCGTCACAAACCACAGAGTTTGGAAAGCATGTTTGTAAAACATTCTCAAATATGGTTAACTGCACATCATTCTCTTCTTCTTTTACAACAATTCTGACCATCATAAGACTTTTACAAGACTCACTTCTATAACACGGTGCAAACAATAGTCACATGTGAGTAAAGTACCTGAGTTTGGCTGAACGATTTTCTTTTGGCAATTGCTGCATTCTTGGATTAAATGGCACTCTTTAATGGACTCAATCTGGGAAAAAGCTACAGTTTTGTAAAGGAATTCGTGGAGAATGTTATCATCTTGAATACGATTGAGGGCGTCGTTGGTGTTGATTTTTACAGTAGTTTCTTTGGTCGTGCCTAAATATTTGCCTTCGTCATCTTGTCTCACTCTTAGTTGTTCAAAGCTATATGCTTGTCCTTTTTTTACAATGTCAATGTTATTTTGCCAAAGGAGTAATCTGAGTGTTGCGGTGCCATCGCTAATGAAACTTTCGGCCATGCGTAGTTTTTTGACCTTTGTTAATTCGACTTCTCCGATGTACAAGATTTTTGCTGAAACATTGACAAGATGCATATCTTCTGCTTCCTGTTTTACGTCAAGGAGGCTCAAATCTTTTTTCTTCTCTGGTTCTTGGTATTGGAATGAGTACTGTTCTGCCGGGGCGTCTGAAATTTGTGTCATGTCATTTATGTATACTGTTGAGGAATCCTTGGAATAACTGAAATTTGTTATCTTGATTGCAGTTTTATTCTTTTCCCTTTCAAGCAATAGTGGTCGTTTGATTTTGGAAAAACATACAGCTGGCTGCTTTTCTGAATTTTCAAGCTGAAGTGTCAGATTGGAGTAGTTTTTCTTGTCACTTTTGTCTCTTTTACTTGGCGAAAGATACTCAACATAGCCTATCATTTCAGATTTTCGCTTCAATTTTCCTGGTACTGACTTTGATGGAGAGGGGGAGTGGTGTTTCTCCTCTACGAGTTCAGCTGAACTTTTCGACGAGGTGGCACTTTCCTTTCTTGTAGTGTCAAGACTTGCTTGTACTATTTCTCTTTTTTGGGTGACCTTAGTTCTTTCTTGCTGATTCATTTTGTCTTCTTCTTGTTGATTCAGCCAACCCTGAGCTTGCTTCTCATTTCCTTTACCGTCTTTATCTTTTGGGTGAATTTTTTTTCGATCTTTAGAACTCATAGCTTTTGATTTAGGAAAGAAACCCACTTCCTTCTTGTGAAAGGTCGTACTAAATATGTGAGGTCTTACTTTGACTGCAGGGTATTAAGGGACAATTTGTAGTCAGTGGATTATGATTAGCGTGAGAATGAGTTTCTGTGATTGGTTAATAACCATACTTTCTCATGACCTGTCAAAGTATAATTAGTGCACGTGAGTTTTGAGAGAAGATGGCAGTATTTTGGCGGCATCTTTAAAAGAATTTTGTTTCATTTTGTCAGTGTTAGAGTGTACGGAGAGTGTACGCCATATGTGTGTGTTTCCGCTTCTTTTCTGAACTAAAGAAACATAACTGCTTGTAACAGCACAGTATGGCATTGGCCAACATACTATGGTTTATTCACGTCTTGGAAGTGAAAATCATTACTACTCTTCAAATTGCTACGCGCTTTTCGAGACAACAGTGGCGACAGGGAAAATCGGGCAATAAATTTCCGTCAATGTAATAAGTTGGTCGGTACTTTTGTAATTGTCTCGATTAGCGCGTCAAGGGCGGATCCAGGCATAATTTTAGGGGGGGCTAATTGAGTTTAGGGGGCTAATTGAGTTTCTTCCGTCAACACAACGGAAAGCAATACAAAAATGCATCGTTTTTTCCGTTGAAGGGGGGCTTCAGCCCCTCTTTGCCCCCCCCCCCCCTCCCCTGGATCCGCCCTTGCGCGTAGCAGTGAAAAGAGTGGTAATTTACTTATTAATTTGTTTGAAGTTTTCTCTAGTAAGTAAATGTCTTTGTGTTAGACATTAACCGAACGTAAAGGGCTTGCGATTTGAAGACAGCTTTGCTCATCATTTTCAACATTTATTCTTCATTTTCTTAAGTCTTAGGGACCGTTCATTATTTAACTGGGGGAGGAGGCTGGGTGAGAAATTGGAAAAAACGCCCGTTTTTTTAGGGACACCCCAACAAAGAAAGTGATCTTTTTCAAGGCCCCCCCCCCCCCCCCCCCCTTTCACTATCTTTAGACCTTCACCTGAAATTTCAAATCCCCTCCTTGAAATCCATAAAAAAATTCCAGGACCCCTCCTTTTGTACATGAGCAATTTTCGAGGCTCCTCCTTTTCTCACCTAGCCTCAACCATACTGCAACTATGGCGGATTTCGGAAAGAAAAGACACCTTTCTTGACAAGCACTCTATTAATTAGGTGTCCTAGACGAACCGTGAAATGAGTCCTTAAATCCATATATGGCAAGATGCTTGTTGACATTCGAAGGTTTCAGAGTACTTTGCCTGATTTTATATTTAAATACTCAATTTAGCTGTTGAGATGATTAGTCGTCCTTTTATTTTCCTTTTATACCTATTTCGTTTAGTTCTTTGTTATTTTGTTGAGTGTGAAAGCGAATTCTAGCTGTCTCTGATATATAGTAATGGACAAAACAAAATTATCAAGCTATGATTCCTATGCTAGAAGGATGAGTTATCAGAATTTGAGTGATCATGACTTATTTTTAAATAATGATGAGAGACAGGTTTGTAACATGCCATACCATGATCTTTATTTATAAAAAATGGTTGAAAACACCCTAAGGGTTACAGAAAGAATACAAAAAGTGAAAATATTGGAGATACTAATAGATAACATTAACAACATTCATGACCTGCCTATAAATGCTGCTTTTTCTTATATATGAATATCATTTGAAATCCTACTATAACAGTATAAGGAATATTGGAAAGAATAAAATAGGCTGAGAAAATCTATAGCAGTAAGCCAGTAACAGTAAGGCACTACTATTTAAAAAAAGACATATTTAGTAATATATACTGGAGATCATCATAGCTTTTGTTATCATAAGTGATATCATGATAAACATTCAGTCTTTCAGCTTTTTGGTATTTTGCAAATTTTTAATGATATGCCAATGTCAAATGTCAATGTTAGCTTGGAGCGGTGCAGTCTTTTTTTTTGTAATATTGCAACGTAATAGTTTCCTCAAAGTGTCTTGAGCTTTAAGGTATGGAGTTGATTAGTGACATTAGTTAAAGCATCCACTTATCTTCAAGTTTGATGCTCCTAAATATTTATAATTTGTAAGATTTAGCTTTCCAGTGTCTTGAGGTCCAAGGTATGGACTTGATTGATGACATGATTATAGCATACACTCATTTGCAAGGTTGATGCTCCTAATTATTAAATTGTACCATGTAATATGTTATAGTTTCCCAGTGACTGGAGCTGAAAGGCATGAGCTTGATTGGTGACGTAGTTATAGCATTCACTCATCTACAGTTTGATGGTCCTATAGCATTTGAACTCATTGTTTTATGTCTGTTGTTGAAATATTGTCTGCGAAGGCATTTAGTGACTTGTTGGCATTGGAAGTTGTCGTTTGAGGTACTTGGTGAAGAGATTTTAGTCACTTTTTGGATTGATATCATTATTAGATCTGAAAATATAAGGAAGGGAAATTAGTTAAATTTAATTGTTGAAAGCGATATGTTTAAAACATTTAATAAAATTATAAGTATATAGGGGCGGATCCAGCCAAAAATTGAGGGGGGGCTTGACCTCAAGCATATATGACTGAAGTGGGGGGGGGGGGTAGCTACAGCCCTCTGGCCCTCTCTGGATCTGCCCCTGGATCTGTCCCTAGTAGTGCACTAGATATAGCATATTCTTACCTTAAAGTGGATAACAATCCACCAAGAAATACTGGGGGAAACCCCCAGTATTGATGCTTTGCTTTACTTTTGTTTGTATTATCTGTGCAAGTGTAATCTTATGTCTGTGTACAATATTATTTATTCATAACATTAGAATGAATATTACAACATTTTCATTATAATAGACCAGTTTCGAGTTCCAAATTACCGCTGTGTTCCTTTATTACAGACTCATTTGCACAGGGTTAGCCTCGTGTCAGTGTTTAAATATTCACAAATACCAACGGTAAAGTAAAGAATGCACAACTTCAACAATACGAACAATTTGAAACTTGACGGACCTTGACTGGAACACGTGAATATTCTGCACAAACTCGAGGCTAACCCTGTGCAAGTGAGTCTGTAATCAAGAAACACAGCGGTAATTTGGAATTCGAAACGGGTCTATTGTAACTTCAATTATTTTATGGTTTTTAAATGATTGTTTATTAAGATAACTGTTGTATAATTGAGATTTGTAATTAATATAAAGTTCCGTTAATAGAATACAGCAATTTTTTAATTAAAAATTAATTTTTTAAACAAACAAATATTGGATTGTGATCACTATAATAAGACTCTAGAACACCTGCTGTTTGTACATGATTTGGTATATTGGTATAAATATGGTCAATTTGTGTACGATAGTCTGTAGTATACTGACTTATTAGTTGATTGTAGCTCCTTTGCTCTAAGAAACATTTAGTTAATGCTTTTTGTTCCGAAGAATTTTCCATTAAATTCACATTAAAGTCACCAAGTATGACAGTAGGAGTGTTTGCATCAGGAATGACTGTATCAAGCACATGATTAATTGTTTCAATTAAGTTTTGAAGGTTAACTTTGCTTTTTGATCGGTAAATGCCTATTATATACAAATTTGGAATTGGATCATTTAGTACGCAAACAGTTATTTCTAAACCATTGAAGTTAGATCTGAATGGTGTAGTGACACACTCTACATTATTTTTAATATACATAACAGTTCCATAACTATTTCTTACATTGCTTTGTGGGTTCAAGTCATTTCTAAAAAGTGTGAAGTCAGTCATTTGATAGCTTGCATTGTGATCAGAGGAGCACAAACGTGTTTCAACAAAGATATTTACATCAGCTGCTTGAACATTGTAGTCACATGCTACATCATCAAAATGAAGATGAAGAGATCTTACATTATGAAACAGTATTTTTTTACTGGATTGGTAAATAGTATTGTATAAACATGGGACACAAGTGACGAAAGATTGTGTTCTGAGTCTGTTCATTTCTTCTTGAACCTTTTGGCTTACACAGATTTTCTTTTCATTTAAGTTAAGTATGTGTAATGTTGAACTATTTCTTACTCTACTCAAAGCAACATAATGCATGTGCTCTCTGCTAGATGATGGTAAATCAACTACTGCTTCACTAAGTGTATCACCCTGGCAACGATGAATAGTTTTAGCTGCAGCTGGTCGTAAAGGATATTGTCTTCGAAGTACCTGACATTGGTTTCTTTTAGAAATCTTAAATTGCCTGGTTATCTCTAAAACTGGTGTCCAAGTTTTATCAACATTATTGGTAAATAAATGAGCTAATTCTTTGCGGTGGTTAAGGCCAACGTCAGTTTGTGGAAAAGACACTCAGATTATACTTGGTCTATTGGAATCTCTAACTCTATAATCTATTTTTTTTATGATACATTCAGCACCATTTGTCATACCATCGTTTACATTGACATTTGTAGTCAAATCATATTTCGCTCCAACAGCAACTGAAACAATATTATATAAGCCCATAGTTTTAGTGGGATCATCTGGAATTTTCTCTTTCATTTTCTTTTTCAGGTCATCAGACATATCTCCAACAATAATGTCAATACATTTAATTTCAGCCTTCTCAGTCTGTGTAGCTTGATATACGGTAGTGTTGTGTTGATTTACTAATATATTTGTTGAGAAGAGATGAGTTTTATTAATGGGATAATTCTGTTCACCAGGTTTTAATTTATTGATTCTTTTTTTAAGCTGTTCAATGTCATTTTGGGTATGGCTTCCTTCTCTTAGTCTGTTTAATAGTTGTGCAAATTGCTTATCATCTTTTTGTCTCATGATTTCAGTGAGTTCAAACAAGGTAAAATATTCCTTCCACATGTTGGTTGCTAAATCTTATAAGAGCATTTTGCTGAATTAGCAAGGACTCCCCCAAGAAAATCCTTCATTTCTCAGCCGGTACACTAGCTGCAGCCCCCAAATCAAAAAAAGCAACGACTTTGGAGCTCGGGCTACAAGACTATGTAGTTTGGTGGGTGCTAGCGTGAATGATGGAAGAGTTTAAAGGCACAATGTAATGTGGAGTATAGAACATCCACAGCCATTGTTTGCGACACAGAGCCAGCGCTGGGGGGAGGGCCCGGGGGAGGTGAAAACTACTAGAAAGACGTATTTTAGCTGGAAATTTGCTGTTGAACATGATTCCCCTATCGAAAACGGTCAAGAAAATTCGGTTTTCCAAACGAAATGACGTTGCCAAAGGAATTGCCGAAGTTCCTGTTGTGTTCACATACATTTGCTTATAAGAGCATTTTGCTGAATTAGCAAGGACTCCCCCAAGAAAATCCTTCATTTCTCAGCCGGTACACTAGCTGCAGCCCCCAAATAAAATAAAGCAACGACTTTGGAGCTCGGGCTACAAGACTATGTAGTTTGGTGGGTGCTAACGTGAATGATGGAAGAGTTTAAAGGCACAATGTAATGTGGAGTATAGAACATCCACAGCCATTGTTTGGGACACAGAGCCAGCGCTGGGGGGAGGGCCCGGGGGAGGTGAAGACTACTAGAAAGACGTATTTTAGCTGGATATTTGCTGTTGAACATGATTCCCCTATCGAAAACGGTCAAGAAAATTCGGTTTTCCAAACGAAATGACGTTGCCAAAGGAATTGCCGAAGTTCCTGTTGTGTTCACATACATTTGCTTATAAGAGCATTTTGCTGAACTAGCAAGGACTCCCCCAAGAAAATCCTTAATTTCTCAGCCGGTACACTAGCTGCAGCCCCCAAATCAAAAAAAGCAACGACTTTGGAGCTCGGGCTACAAGACTATGTAGTTTGGTGGGTGCTAGCGTGAATGATGGAAGAGTTTAAAGGCACAATGTAATGTGGAGTATAGAACATCCACAGCCATTGTTTGGGACACAGAGCCAGCGCTGGGGGTAGGGCCCGGGGGAGGTGAAAACTACTAGAAAGACGTATTTTAGCTGGAAATTTGCTGTTGAACATGATTCCCCTATCGAAAACGGTCAAGAAAATTCGGTTTTCCAAACGAAATGACGTTGCCCAAGGAATTGCCGAAGTTCCTGTTGTGGTCACATACATTTGCTTATAAGAGCATTTTGCTGAATTAGCAAGGACTCCCCCAAGAAAATCCTTCATTTCTCAGCCGGTACACTAGCTGCAGCCCCCAAATCAAAAAAAGCAACGACTTTGGAGCTCGGGCTACAAGACTATGTAGTTTGGTGGGTGCTAGCGTGAATGATGGAAGAGTTTAAAGGCACAATGTAATGTGGAGTATAGAACATCCACAGCCATTGTTTGGGACACAGAGCCAGAGCTGGGGGGAGGGCCCGGGGGAGGTGAAAACTACTAGAAAGACGTATTTTAGCTGGAAATTTGCTGTTGAACATGATTCCCCTATCGAAAACGGTCAAGAAAATTCGGTTTTCCAAATGAAATGACGTTGCCAAAGGAATTGCCGAAGTTCCTGTTGTGTTCACATACATTTGCTTATAAGATCATTTTGATGAATTAGCAAGGACTCCCCCAAGAAAATCCTTAATTTCTCAGCCGGTACACTAGCTGCAGCCCCCAAATCAAAAAAAGTAACGACGTTGGAGCTCGGGCTACAAGACTATGTAGTTTGGTGGGTGCTAGCGTGAATGATGGAAGAGTTTAAAGGCACAATGTAATGTGGAGTATAGAACATCCACAGCCATTGTTTGGGACACAGAGCCAGCGCTGGGGGTAGGGCCCGGGGGAGGTGAAAACTACTAGAAAGACGTATTTTAGCTGGAAATTTGCTGTTGAACATGATTCCCCTATCGAAAACGGTCAAGAAAATTCGGTTTTCCAAACGAAATGACGTTGCCCAAGGAATTGTCGAAGTTCCTGTTGTGGTCACATACATTTGCTTATAAGAGCATTTTGCTGAATTAGCAAGGACTCCCCCAAGAAAATCCTTCATTTCTCAGCCGGTACACTAGCTGCAGCCCCCAAATCAAAAAAAGCAACGACTTTGGAGCTCGGGCTACAAGACTATGTAGTTTGGTGGGTGCTAGCGTGAATGATGGAAGAGTTTAAAGGCACAATGTAATGTGGAGTATAGAACATCCACAGCCATTGTTTGGGACACAGAGCCAGAGCTGGGGGGAGGGCCCGGGGGAGGTGAAAACTACTAGAAAGACGTATTTTAGCTGGAAATTTGCTGTTGAACATGATTCCCCTATCGAAAACGGTCAAGAAAATTCGGTTTTCCAAACGAAATGACGTTGCCAAAGGAATTGCCGAAGTTCCTGTTGTGTTCACATACATTTGCTTATAAGATCATTTTGCTGAATTAGCAAGGACTCCCCCAAGAAAATCCTTAATTTCTCAGCCGGTACACTAGCTGCAGCCCCCAAATCAAAAAAAGTAACGACGTTGGAGCTCGGGCTACAAGACTATGTAGTTTGGTGGGTGCTAGCGTGAATGATGGAAGAGTTTAAAGGCACAATGTAATGTGGAGTATAGAACATCCACAGCCATTGTTTGCGACACAGAGCCAGCGCTGGGGGGAGGGCCCGGGGGAGGTGAAAACTACTAGAAAGACGTATTTTAGCTGGAAATTTGCTGTTGAACATGATTCCCCTATCGAAAACGGTCAAGAAAATTCGGTTTTCCAAACGAAATGACGTTGCCAAAGGAATTGCCGAAGTTCCTGTTGTGTTCACATACATTTGCTTATAAGAGCATTTTGCTGAATTAGCAAGGACTCCCCCAAGAAAATCCTTAATTTCTCAGCCGGTACACTAGCTGCAGCCCCCAAATCAAAAAAAGCAACGATTTTGGAGCTCGGGCTACAAGACTATGTAGTTTGGTGGGTGCTAGCGTGAATGATGGAAGAGTTTAAAGGCACAATGTAATGTGGAGTATGGAACATCCACAGCCATTGTTTGAGCAGCAGTAAGGGGGACTCGCGGTCAATGTCGAAGATTTACGGGTTTTACAGGCGGTTTAAGGAAGGGGTCGGCAGCGGGAATAACCCGTGTTCCATTGTACGTTGCTGCTATGTTGGGAATATTTGTCTTATATATGCATGAATGTAAAAAGTTCACCAATGACTTCTGTATAATTTGCCTAAGATCCAAAGTTAACATACCCAAGCCCAAGGGTTTCTGGTGTTGTGGTAAGAAAATGCAAATAGAAGATGACACGTCAGCACAGTGTTACGAATGTGGTAAGAATATTCGTAATGCTGTACCAAATGCTACCAGAGAGCGGTATTACGCCAATGGAGGTCGTAAGAAAACACTTTATAAGAGAATAAAATACTTTAGAAACTGGATGAGTCATATCCAAGGTTATCGACCGGTATATTTAGACAACGAAGTAAAGAAGAAAATCATAGACCACTTAGAAGAGCCAACCCCACGAAGCTTAAGGAAGACATTGAAAAAATTAAAGCTAGGGAAATATTACAAAGCTATTCCCTATCTTTTGTCTGAAATTACCGGTAAGTCTATTCCCGAGGTTTCTGATATGAGCAGAGCCGAGTGGATGTTTTGTCGGCTGGATAAGGATATTCCTTATTACCCTGACGTAATTTACGAAATATTTTACAAAATAGACCCCAACCACCCCCTGTTAGAATGGATTCCGAGAAAATAAAAATGCAAAACTGGCGTTTATTTTGCCAGAAACCCCACTGGGGAATGCATCGCGCAGAACACCAAGCTATCCCCAGTGGGGTTTTTTGCATTTTGGGCTTACGGGGCTTATTTCATCCCGCGCCAGAGGCCCTCTAGTACATACACATATATCTTTCTTACGACCCACCAGAGGGTGAACTCCGGACAGCGTCCCGAGACACCCCCTGACTTTTCCAATCGCGAAACCCCCCATCGCGGGGTTGAATCGCACTTTCTACCCCTCCCCCCACGGTTGCTGTGAGTGGGGGAGGCTTTTTTTTCACTCACAGCAACCGGTCCAAATGCATCTACAGCGAGGCTCGAACTCGGGACTTTAGGCCTTCCCAGCTCCAAAGTCCACGATCACAAGCGAACGCCAGACACATCTGGACGCTTATGTATGTGAAAATTATTATATTTATGTCTTACACTCTAATTTGCATATGAACCAGACAGCCGGCGTTCGATATGTAAATAGAATCCCGTCACGCTCTTTTCGAAGCAGATGTTTACTGAGCAAGCTTTCTTTGAAGCTCTTCTTTTGCTTCTTGGTAGATCTTTTTGCGAGATTCCTCGGAAAGATTTTTACGACTGTTTTTTTATTCCTTATGTCCGACTTTAATTTCTCGTATTTGTCTTCTTCGGCCAGAATAAGCGAAAATTCTACGTCGTCTATCTTTCTGTCACGCAAAGCCTTTGAGACAAGATCGGTAATTGTATTTACTTTAGCCCTAGACAGAGCTATTGTCGTGTCATGCTTGGATATTTTGCTTGACAACTGTTTCATAATACCCGTAGCAACAGCAGAAATAATACCACAGGCTGCCCCAACGCCGGCCAAAGGAACTCCAACGATTATTCCCGGTCCGGTAAGCGAAGTAGCAACGCCGGAGCCCGTTAACACGACAGATATGGATCCTGAAGTTATCGCAATCTTATGTAGCGTACTCCGGGCTCTGACGTACTTTTTTCGGACTTTTTCGTAGTGTTTTGTCTGCCCTTCCAAGTAAGCCAGGATTAAATTTGCTTTATTCAGACGAAAGTTTTCAGCGTTTAATTCGTTAGGTTCCTTAGGAAGTTCAGGATAAAGTGGAGGCGCTGATGGTATAACATCCATTATATATACTAATGTACGACGCTTTTGGGAATGATATTGAGGAGCAGCCACATCATGACAACAGGGACTACTGGAATTGGAGGGCCTTTAGGAAGATGTTTCCGCATGCAGACCCTAGTAAGTTCGAAAGAAGGCCCGATGGTATTTACTATAACGGCTCTAGGATGTACAGCAATGAGGATTTGAAGCCTACGCTGGTTGATCAGATAGACTCTCAGCTGAAGCATCCTAAGCCTAAACCCGTGCAAGGTTGGTCAAAGGAATTATTGCTGGGTACCAGTACTTATCCGATACCCGCAGTTTCATTTGATAAACACCCAAGCTTGGACCTAACGCTGAACATGCGGATCTCTAACAAGCATTCCTTTCCGTTAAAGGTGCGAGATATCTTCAAAGACGTACCCATTAATCATACCACGGCGAAAGAAGCCCACGAATGGTTAAGTGGTCCTAACATGCGTTATTGGCCGCAGCAGTTGAACTTTGCAGTTTGGTGCGCCACCAGTGGCTGTGGGGTAAGCGCGAACTTGATGAAGAATTCAATATTCATGTTTCACTTCCACTTCACGGTTAGAAGAATACTACATGAAATGGGTGTTATTGCGCTGCCGGGAGATGCCACGTTTTATCCAAGAGATAATAAATACAACGTTCCTGCTTACGACCGACTTTGTAAGGAGTTTGGTGTTGTAGGGAAGGATTTCAGGTGTACCGCGGGTGCTAACAATGGTTTGGGGCACATTTGGGCTTATTGGGGGATTGGCGGGCATGTGCTAAGTGATAAGGAAGTCCAGGCGTTGAATTTACAATGGACCATGGCTTCCCACCCAGAAACCCATTATCATTTGAAGAATGAGTGGTGGTGGTTGGAGGGTCCAGTTAAGGATACCAAGCAAGTCCGCGATGGACCTTTGTTCAAAGACGAGGGTGTTAAGTATGCCGGGGCTAACCCGCTGATTATCAAGATTACCAACGACGAGCAAACGAAGCAATACTTTAATTTCATACCCCCAGAAGGTAAAGGACTAGCCAAAGCCGGCCTTGCCCGTTTGAACCGCAGCATAGAACCTTACGTGTATTCTATCCTTGGAGCCCAAGTAAATACCCGATCAAGCATAGTGGGGAATACGGGCGCCGCAGAAGAGACGCGAGCCGAAGCCTTGATCTTATTCGAAAGTTCGATCTTGGAGGGTGACATTAGCAAGGGCGTACAGCGTTACCAACTAGCTATACAAAATTCTAAGGCAAGGTTGGACTATGCAGTAGCCCCGGGTTGTTGGTTAATGCCTAGTAATTTATCTATAAATACTGGCTCTGTAGTAGGATACAACAACAAACTTCAACGAGCTACTAAGGATATGAAGTTTGGGGTGAATGACGTGAACTCTGATACTACCAAGGGCATTCCTCACTTTGTAGAGGAGCCAAAAAAGTCACACGAAGCAAAGCTGCCCGTAGTTAAGAAACCATCAAAGAAGGTTTTGCCTACGATACGTGAGGAATATGACCATGACTTATTAAAAGCCGGCTTAGCAGCTGCGAGCATTGGTCTGAGTTATTATATATGGCGATGAACAACCCCTACGTAGCTGGAGTAGATTGTGTCTATACGACTTACACAGGCGAGAAAAAATACAACCAGACATATTGGGTTGATGTCACGGGCATGTCCGTGAATTTGAACTACTCGGGAAAGAAGTTAATCCTTTGTAGTATTTGCATTGGCACGAGTAGTCACGCCAACGTGGGCTTTAGGTTCCTGGATGACAATGGCATACTGCAGCCTATGAGAAATAAGACAAACAACAGGGAGCCTGCGCATTTCTCCGTAGAGCCCAACCCAGCCAGCGCCGAAAATCTATCGGTTTGGACTTTCCACATGGTCGCCGATTGCCATGGGAAGGTAAAGTTGCAAATGCGCGTAGATGACACCGGGAGCGTTTGCATAAATAGTATAGAAAATCAGAGAGATACGGTTTATAATCACAAGACCATTAGCACTCTTACGGCGGTGAGCCTTTAAGTATATGGACAACCCACACGTGAAGGAAGATTGGTTTTGTCATTGCTTGGAGGAGAAGGAATACTCAGGTGATAACTGGTACGACACCAACTTACAGGTGAACGTTAGAGGGCTAGGGCTGATCATGTGTACTATTAGCATTAACGGGTGGTATAGCTGTAATGCCGGGTTTAGGATCGTCGATGAAAATGACTGCCCATTATTACCTTACAGGAAAGAAGATAATACCAGAGCCTCAACTCATTTCTCGTTTGAGCCTCCGACGAGAAGCGCGGAGAACCTAACGTCGGTAACTTTTCATATAATAGCTAATTGCCAATACGCGAAGCTTCAAGTACGCCCTAGTGATACCGGCGGCGGGCAGGATAGCATTATTGGGATTAATGCTGTCGATCGTTCCGGCCCGGTGAATGCTGCCTGGAACCATAAGACCATTAGCACTATGACTGCCATACCCCTAGTTCCGCGCTATCAAGGCGGTGCGAATACTATCTTTACTTATCCCAAGTCGAGAACACCCCGGATGCCTGACGACGATAAGCCCCCAGTAACGTACCCAGATAAGATTAACCCTTCATCTTCTTCAGGAGTACCACCCCAATAGCGACGACCAAGATCCAAATGTTATTCCCCACGAACTTTAACAGTTCTCCGCCGGCCCTAAGTGCCAAGGAAACAACCGAACCCAGCAGCCCAGGAAGACTGGCTGCCATTTTTTTCCCCAAGTCCGTCAAACCATTGCCTAGCTTCTTTACTCCCTTACCTGCAGTATTAAGTGTGCTAAGGATTACGCCTACCACGCTGGAAATAGCAACCGCAAATGCCAGCGGCACGCCATACTTCAAAAGGCCCCTTAATACCTTTTCCTTGGTAGTAAGCCCCAGCTCCTTTTCCAGCTTTTCCTTTTGCGCCTTTAATTCCGCTACCTTTTCCTCGAGGGCTTCTACCTCCTTCTGGGCTGCCTCCCTTTCCTCTTCGGGGCGGGTTTGGTCCGCTATTATTTCCTGCTTTTCGGATATGTTCTTTTCCAGGTCTTCAATAGCCTGAGTTCTTTGTTGGATTTGCTCTTCTTTAATCTTAATTTCGGCAACCAACTGCCGCCGTTCCACCAAGGAACCCTCTATGGTGGTTTGTAGGTTTCTAACTTCTTCCTGAGTCACGTTAAGGTCTCGCAGGGCAAGCTCAAAGGCCTGTCGGGCTCGGTCTCTTTCATCTAAGGCCTTTTCAGCTTCTCGCCTGATTGTTAATATGCTTTCGTTTTTACCCTCGACTTCCCTCTTTTGTCTTTAGTAATTTGCTTTTATTTCCTCCTTTTCCCTTTGGGTTCGGTCCCTATCGCGCAGGGCCTTATCCATTTGATTTCTCATTTCTATCATTCTTTTGTTTTGATGGTCGAGCTTTTTCTCAGAATCGGTTAGCTGTTGCATTTGTCTTTCGTATTCTGCTTCCCTTTCCTTAAGCGTTTTTTGCAGTTCCTCGGCGCGTCTTTCTAATGCGACTCTCTCATTCAGGGTTTCCAACCTTTCTAACGCACTTCGGGCAGCCACTTGGAAGCCCCTTAATCTTGCCACGTTAACCTTAACTGAGCCATTTTCATCAAAAAGGGTCTGTGGTTTCGTCCAGCGGTCTTTGTCGGGATATCTCATGTCTTGGACGCTTATGAGGACTTTGTTTCCTTTCTCCGTGAGCCTTATCGCGTCGGTGTCAAGGTGGGGATAACGCTGCGCTAGCTCTTGCGTTGCCCACTCCACGGTTTCCCGTGCGGCTGCTTCCGGCTCGCCCATGTCTTGAAGTTCTAAGTACTCAGGAACAACCTTGCCTGGGTTCTTTAATTGCCACTTACGATTTAAGGCTGCCTTGAATCTTTTCCACCTGCTACCACATTCGTTTTCTAGGGCTGCGTCGTAGACTAGGGGGTCGGTATCCGCGCCCTGAGTCCATTCGTCGTATTCATCGTCGTTAATGTCAGCCTGGCCTTCTTCGGTAAGGGGGTCAAAATCCGTTCCTTCTACTTCCATTATATATGATAAGCTCAAAGTTAAATCCCAACGCATTACCTAAGCAGGTTGGCGGACTAAAGGCAGAACGCACCTTTCACCGGGTCACCTTTACGCCTTCTAGCGCTAAACCTGGAGAAACGCTGTACGTAGGCGTGCCCCGCCTAACAGATAACCTAGTGTTGGTTCCTGGCACCCTGGCGCTAAGGTTTGACCTAGCAATACAACCAAACACTGCGGACGTGCGTTACGTCGTCAATAACGTGGGTAGAAACCTCGTTTCCAAAATACGCGTAAAGTTCGCCGGGGAATCCTTGCTGGACTTAAACAGGTATGATTTGTATACCACGTACAAAGACTTATGGTTGACTGCATTTGACCGCGCGCAAAGGATAGAGCAGGGAATCGCCAGTGATGCCATACAGCAGCAGTAAGGGGGACTCGCGGTCAATGTCAAAGATTTACGGGTTTTACAGGCGGTTTAAGGAAGGCGCCGGCAGCGGGAATAAGCCGCGCGATAAGTCCTTACTGCTGCTAGTTGTCGAACCGCAAACGGAGGTTAAAATATCCTTTACATATAGATGGACACCATCACGAGCATTCGTAACAAAACTGTGCGCCGACTGCGAACTCAGGTGTTGGATCGCCTGGATGCGGACTTTGCCTTCACAACATTTATGGAGGGAGATACGGACGAGACGATGACAGAAGAAAGGGCTGAAAGAATAATTAACTTAATACCCGAAGGTAACTACCGGTTGGAGCTAACGTTCATAAAGTATTTAGACGGCGAGTGGATGATAGAAAAGGGGCGCAATCCTATCAGGGCCTCTGGTAAGAAGGACCTGTTTGTCTTAAACGAAAACACACGCCCGGGAGCATTGGTAGGAATAGACATGCTGTTCTACGAGGTTCCTTACCCGGTTACCGTAGTCATTTACGGTGCGTACGAGATAAAGACGCCAGACGTTAAGAAGTTGAAACCGATGCGACATCCCGGTAACTGCGTAGGGAAGTTAGTAAGAGAGTTCTTTGAAGACTCCTCTCGGGGCGGTAAACTGACTTTAAAGAGAAGAGAAGCCATCAGGAAATGGGAAAAAGATACTAATAGGACCGGAGGGTCGATAGACAACATCAAGAAGTTAGAAACGGCGCTGGAGAGGCGAATCCATGTGAAAGATATTACCGACGGCTTCATTTACTCCGGGACGCATAAGTACGGCGGCCGTGGTGCGCCTATCGTAATTTACCAACACAACGGGCATGCGTGGCGAGAACTTAGATTCCCACGAAAAAAAGAAACCAAGGTCTACAAGGAGTCGCCACTTGCAGATTTAATCCACGAGAACTCCGTTTGGCTAATGGATTCAGAAGGAAGTCAGTTTATGACGCAAGACGGTACTCTTTACCGCCCCGAAGTTGAACACCAGCGCATCCAAAGCGCGTGCGAGACCTTAGGAGAAGACTTCTCAGACGAAGTGCTTAGCTCCCGTAGTTTGGACTTTCTGGCTGCCAAGAAAAGAAACGGCTGGAAACCCACGCCGGCAGAGTTCAAAGACGTAGCCAAAGCATGCGTAGAACACGGCCACGGAGGCCTATGGAACATGGAGTACGACGAAGACGAATACGTGTCGCTGGATATGAAACATTGCTATCCTGCCAGTTTCAAAGGCCTCGGCGATTGTAAGGAATATTACGACCGTTACGGACATCCAGACTCCCAATTCTTTCGTGTTGCGTTGGATGGTCACTACGACGCCCCAGCAACGGGGTTCGTACGGTTAACCAGCTGGAAATTTACAAAAGACTTACATCCAATAATTTACGCGTGGTACGGGAAGCACCTGCAGGAGAAAGAATGGATACCCATACCCCTATTGAAGTTCTTTGAAGAGCGCAAACTTTTAAAATACACAGCGCATGAAGCCATACTTTGTCACAGCGCCTTTACGCAGTGGTTACCGGAGCATAACCCCACAGCGCGTGTGGTTATAGGTAAATTCACGCAGGGCGCAAAAGAAGGTGAAAAACATATGCAGGGACGCCTGATAACAGACGAAGGCGAACTAAGTTTCCTCATAAAACGTGCACATGATGAAGGAACAATGGTATCCGTGGAGAAATGGGATTACCTTGTAGATGATAAACTACACGAATGGAATGCGCTGTGTTATTACCAGGACCATCGACCGCAGTATTACCATCTGCGTGCCAGCATGCTCGCATATGCGCACATTAACCTACTTGCGATGTTACTGCGGTTTGACAAAGAGGACATCCCGCGCGTAGCTACGGATTCCTTGTACGTAAAGCCCGAAGTGTTAGAGAAGATGAAGGAATTCTACACCGAAGATGAGTTGGCGGAAAGTGGTCAATGGCGCGTTAAAGATGAGGAGATAAAAGCATGGAGGGCACGTGTAGAATATCACGGAGAAAATACTTGGGGCGTCGTAATGCCCACAATGAGGCCCATGCCAACCGTAAAGGACCCCATTTCCTACCAACGCTTCTCTTACCTTTACGGTACGGGAGGCAGCGGTAAGACTACGCGCGTCTTGGAACTCTTTCCGGCCTTAAAAGTGCTAACGCCAACGCATCGTTTGGAAAGAGAACTCTGCGGTATGGGTTACGACGCACAAACGTACCACAGCTTCTTTCGTTGGAATGGCCAAAAGTGGGTACCAGAAGCCATCCACGACATACCTCCGGTGATACTTTGGGATGAGATTTGCACCGTGCCTTTGGAAATCCTGCAGGAGTTCGTAGACTTCCTCCGCGGGAAATGTCAAGTAATATTCGCCGGAGATCCATGCCAGCCTCCTCCAATAGCCGGAGAGATGCCCCACGAATGGCTGAAAGATTTCGTAGACCATGCGGAGGAAATTAACACCGACTACCGCAGCAAGGATCAAGTAAGAAACCTGAAAGCGGAATTAAGGGGCCTTAGTGACGCCGAGCAATGCAAGACGCTGCGCAAACGCGTACGAGCGAAGAAATACGAAGACTTCCTTTACACGTGGCATCCAAAGGATCTGGTGCTGAGCAGCAAACGCGCAGCACAGTCTCGCATACAAAAGGATTTGCTAAATATACACCGAGAGCGCTTCCCTACGCATCCCGTAGCTGTTTGCTACAAACCCCACGACACCCGCATGCAAAAAAGAGACGTCTGGGTACCTGGTACCGATATCCAACTGCAGAACGCAGTAACGCATGATAAAGCCTGGGTACCCATAGAAAAGGTGGAAAGAATTACCTCCCATCCAGACTGGCGCTTGGGTTATTGCATGACAGTCCATAGTGCGCAGGGGCTTACCATAAAAGAAACCTTATGGATCATAGACCAGCGGCTGTGTTGGAGCAACCTTATCTACACCGCCGTAAGCCGTGTGGAGTATGCCAAACAGTTAAAAAGAGCCTGGGGTCCGCAATTGCGCTACGATAAGACCCCAGAAGACGTAGCCAAAGAGAACATTGCTAAGAAACTCCTTCGCTACAAGCGGCATGACGAAGAAAAGAGTACGGATCCCCGCTATGCGGGGGTCAAATTCGACCTATGCGTGGACGACGTCTATAAGAAAGGCGCCCGCTGCGCAAAGTGTAACATACCTCTACTATAGAGGTTTGACCCAAATGACGATCAGCAGTTCTCCGTGGATCGCATCAACAACAAGCGCGGGCATTGCAGAGGCAACGTAAGGCTGACATGCCTAGAGTGTAATCGGGCGCGTGGAGCAGCACTACTTTGAGCCTTTGGGGACTATGAGCAGCTCTTCCATGACAAATCCACGACTTGGGCCATTTAGGTAATACAACACGGGTTGCCCTTCCTTGGTGACGGACTTTGAAATCTCATACGTTTCCAAAGACCAGTTAGGATCCGTGGCTCTCTTACTGCCACCTTCGAGTTCCCCCGGCTGATAGAGGTATCTGACCACTATGTCGCGGGGTAGCTTTTTTTCCTTCAGTCCGACCGCCCTCGAACTTCTGACGTAGGACTTGTGTTCCACGTGTTTCTTTTTTATGGCATCCTTGGGTTTCATTCCTGTAGCCCTGGCCGCCTCGTTGTTCAAAGCCGCGACGACCTGGGGGAGCCTCTGAGTCCATTCCCTGTTGCGTTTGGAGGGATCTTCCAGCTCTTTCCAATACTGGTACCCAAAGAGGCGCTCGGCCAAGGTCTTGTTGAATCTTTCGACGATGCTCTGACCCCTGTGGTACTCTGCTTCGGCTCTTCTAATCTTAGTGTCGTGGTCTTTCAGGGTCTTAGTAACGACGCCCATGAACTCCGTCCCCGCATCCACTTGCAGCAGCTTAGGCCATTTCAAGACGCGCTTATAAATCCTACCTAGGGCTTCTGCGACTTCTCCAGAATCCTTGCTGGTTATGGGTTCGGCGTCCTTGTATCTGCTTGCGATATCAACTACGGTCAAAGCGTACCTATAGGTCTTTTTTCTCACCTTATCGTGCGGCAAGAAAAGCAAGTCCGCCTGATGAACTTCATTAGGGGTATTTACGGTAAAGCTGGGCCTGGGAATGTACTTCGGCACGGGAAGATAAACCTGCCAGATGGTTTGTTTTCTTAGCCAGTTCTTAGCCGTTTCTTCTGATACCCTGGCCGCGGTCGCGAGTTTCTTGATAGCTGACGCTCCTTTCCAATAACCTTCAGGTCCGTAGTAAATCCTTTTGAGTTTGTCCTCTACGCGGCCCATTATATGAATTCCAAAACGAGATTGATCTTACGTCATAGCTCAAAGAAATGGGGGTGTATTCTACCAGGTCAAATGGATTACCTTTGGGCAGAAACTTGGACATAAGAGAAGACTTTTCTCCATCGTTGTAACTATGGACCAAGTCGCAATAGACTTCGTAAGAGGATGCGACTTTCCATTTCACAGGTATGGCTGTGTCGGTAATTGTCTTGCCCGAGGCACATAATAATGACCCCAGTGGGTCAGACTTTCCAAAAGTTACTGAATAGTTTGGCATATTATGTTTGAGGGTCATTTCGTGCGGCAATCCTGTGGTGAGCGTATAACCGTGTTTTGCTAATTCCTTAGCAAGGGTGATTGGCGTGTAATGTCCATCGGGTAGCATTACGCCTTGATAATTGCCGCCGCCTTTATGCTCAGTGATCAAGGCATTGACTAAATTATACCAAGAATTGTACAAAGAGCAACTAACCAGCCTAACCTTATGGGCTTTGATGGGAGGATTCAAGTAAGTGGTAAAGTTATTTTTATCGCTTTCCAAAAAGACGATCATATATTTCAGGAAACACAGTTCCCCTTCGTTAGAGCAGATACGCCAAAGCTACGCCTCCTGCCAGCCCTGCGACTCCTACAAAGACCAATTCATTGTCTTTTTGTTTCTTAGAAGGCTGGTAGTAATTCTTGAACTGAGGCTTTCTTAACCCCGTTAATGCCGCGGGGTGCGCTTGCGCATAAAGTTTAAAGGCGTAGTCGGTGTTTTCGAAGTTCTTATCCGCCTGCATTTCGTCTTGGTAATTCTTGTCCAACCAATCCCTGTAAGCTTGTCTTTTTTCATTCCAAGCCGCCACGTCTCGCTGATATTTCTCCAGCGCTAAGTCGTGCCTCTTCCTTTCGGCGGCTAAATCTCCGCTGCGATCGCCTCTAACTAATCTATCCAAATACTGACCACCATAATTAGCTCCAGTGAATGCTAAAGCTGCAATAACTCCACCTGCGACCACGCTAGCCATTATATATTAGAAAATCACAGGGATTTTCACGAGTTATGTTGTCGGTAGGTACTTTTCTTTCCGTAGGTAATCCTTTACCATGATAGCCCCGCCTACGGCAGCGGTCATCTTAGCAAAATTAGCGAAGCTCTTGCTTGGGTCTTCAGTAAAGTCTTCTTTGAGCACTTTCTTACCTACCCAACCAATACCCGCAACAATATAAGTAATAATAGCTGCCTCTTCAACAGTTTTCAATAACGCGGTTGACATTATATTACAGAGCGAGAAGGAAAATCTAGGTCGCCACGGCACGTGGTGATAAATTTACTCCATTTCAGGGATCTTACTTTTTCTAACAGCCGGTTCCACGGGTGCGTGCACGGGCGCGTGATATGTTGGCGGTTCTACTTTTGGCTTCGTAGCCCGCCATTGTAAGTAAAGGCTGCCTGCTGCTATAGCAACTCCTAACGCGCCGATGACGTACCCAGGATTAATAAAGGATTCCTCTTCTTTCTCTTCCACCTTTTCCTCTTTCTTTGCTTTGTTCTTCCTGTTCATCTCCGCGAGCTTCTTTCCGGCAGCGACTCTGCCTGGGGATTTAGCCTTGGTGATCTTCTGCTCCTCTTGGGGCTGCTCTACCTTCGACTCTGGTTCACTCATTTATATCTAAGGACTTGAAGGACTTGATAAGTACTTGAGAATGACTTAAGTAAGTACTTAAGGACGACTTGACTAAGTACTTGAGGCGACCTGGGCAATTCCCGCGAATGACTTGACTAAGTACTTGAGGCGACTTGATCAGGTACCTCAGCAAGTGCCGCCTGGAAGACCTTTTCGACTTCTCTGTCCTTCTTGAAGTCTTTCCAAGAGGCACCAAAGGTGCCCGCAAGTTCCTTCAAGTCGACGTGCTGAGCTACGTGAAGTGCCGCAGAGGCGACTGCCATTAACTTACCGCACTTCAAAGACAACCACCCGCAGGTTATCTTAAGTTCTTGGGCGATGACATAGTCCTCGCTTATGTCCTTCCGCAGTTGCTCCACGTCGTCTATGGGCAGCGCAAGTCCAAGCAATTTAGTCGCAAGTCGGATAGCGGAGTCTGCTACGGCGTCCGTGGTCTTACTTGCAAGGGCAGCCTCGTACCTCTTATGGAACTTCTTAACTTCCTCTTCCGACAACTTATTAACCTGCTCATGGGTAAGTTCCTTGCCTATCATTTCTTTGCACTTCCCAAATGACACAAGGATGTTGAGTTGTTCCTTAAGGTTACTTTCGTCTAACTGCGCGGGGACTTCATCTAAGAGCTGCTCAATGTCCATATATGTTAATGGAATACGGAAACCTCAAAGAGAAAATCATCTTGGAATGTTGGTGCGTCTTTAAATGCCGCATGTATTCGTGTAACTGTTCCTTGGATATCTCACCGCCGTAGTCGCTTAAGATGGTTTCCAGATCACTACGGCTCGGAGTATAAAATACGACAAGTGAGCCTATGTTTTCCCTAAAAGGCTTAGAGACGCTGGTAAGCTGCTGGGAAAGCAACCAAACGCTGATATTGTCATGTCTGCCGCTAAAGGCAAGCTTCACCAACTCCGAAGTGCGTCTTTTTACGTCGTCCCCACAGGCAATGTCGTCCAATATGAGGAGTGTCTGTGTATCTTTAGGGAATTGCTTGTGCCAAAACTTCAAATGGCTGGATAACTCATTAGGATCTAAGATATCTACGAAGAAGTCGTCATCTTTCACTCCTATGCCCGTCCAGGTGCGGTTGTTCACGTAGGTGGGGCATAATAACACGATATAGTCGAAACGGTATCTAAAGGGTCCTAATAGCTGCTCCACTACGAACTGGGTCTTTCCGCAGCCGGTGGGTCCTACTATCAGAGCGTTACAAGGAATATGGTTCGGATCCATTATATATACGATGGACCCAGTGGACGCAGTAAGAAGGATTGCCGGCGACGCAAAAGATAAAAGAGACACCATAGAAATGCAAAGGGAGGAGATAGACCGGCTGAAAGAGCGCGTGCAGGAATTGTACGATGAGATGTGCGGCCTGAAGCGCGCGGAAAGGTTTGGTGCGCTGATAACGATGGCGGGCTGGGCGAAAGAAAGCGTGCAGGACTTCATGCGATATCCCCTGTAGAATGTTAACAATAAGGTTAAATCTTTGTTAAGTATATGTGGAAACTATTTAAAAAGTGTCTCAGAATGTTGACAATAAGGTTAAATCTTTGTTAAGGATGCCTGGAAACTATTTAAAAAGTGTCTTAGCTTTACTATTTTGAATCCCGCAAGCGCCCTTAAAAGGGGTCTTTATTTTTATTTATTATTATTCATTATCCTTAATAATAATAAATAAAAATAAGAATGGGATTTGAGACTCTTTGCACAAACCCTACTTTACTATCTTAAGCCGCCTACTAATCCTTACGGGCTTTCCAGGCATCCTTAACAAAGATTTAACCTCATTGTTAACATTCTGAGACACTCTTTGGAATAGTTTCCAGGTATCCTTAACAAAGATTTAACCTAAACGTCAACATTCTGAGACACTTTTTGAAATAGTTTCTGGCCGTTAAGGACTTTATGCGGTATCCCTTATAGTGGTTATTAAATCCTTATTATATATGGAGTGCGTGCACTGCAACAAGGAGTTCAGCTCGAAGCAAATGTTAAAATACCACCTGGAAAAGAAGGTATGCGCTAAGAAGGCACGCGAAAGGCGTTGTAAGGAGTGTAATCGCCTCTTTAGCAGCGCGCAAATGTTGGATTACCACGTAGAAAACCGCGTTTGTCTAAAGAACGTATGTGAGCGATGCGAGGAGGACAAGAACGACGAATGGCATCGACATCGGTGCCGCGGCAATTACGACCTGCTAAGCGTGGCTTGCGAGGAGCACGGCGACGTTGCTGCACGATGTTGTCCGCAGGAAACCCAAAGGAAGTTAACGCGCCGGAAGAAGGAAATTGACCAGCGCTTTGCGGAGTTTGACTGCGTCGAAGGCGTAAGGTGGGAGGATAGAGAATATTGGGAGGCAACTTGTGAGCGCTGCGGCTGTCAAAGAAGTGACCAACATATTTGGCAGTGCCTCTACGACTGTCAAGGCGGCTTTAAAGAGTACTTAGATTGCTTCGAAGCTTGGCATGCCGGCAATGAGGCCGCAAGGAAAGCCCGTAATGATTAGTAGGCGGCTTAAGATAGTAAGGTAGGTTTGCGCAAAGAGTCTCAAATCCCATCCTTATTTTTATTTATTATTATTAAGGATAATGAATAATAATAAATAAAAATAAAGACCCCTTTTAAGGGCGCTTGCATAATCTAATAATAATAAATAAAAATAAGGACCCCTTTTAAAGGTATATGCTAGCCTACGCAGCAGCCTTCTTAGGAGGATTCCTAATCGCCCTTTCAATATATGGACTGTATTACTTGCGAACTACCTGCCGACTGCATTACCCCTAGCAGCAGTAAGGGGGACTCGCGGTCACCATTCGGAATCGCCCGGGGATTACCTGCCCCCACGTAACGGCGCCGGCCGCGGGAATTATTCGAGCCAACTCTACGGACGTTTAGGCAAATATCCGATTTGTCCACTTTACCCGTACCAAACCCGTAGGCAGTAAGGGGGACTCGCGGTCAATGTCAAAGATTTACGGGTTTTACAGGCGGTTTAAGGAAGGCGCCGGCAGCGGGAATAAGCCGCGCGATAAGTCCTTACTGCTGCTGTGTTGGGAATCAAAGATAAGTGTTTATAAAAATGTACGATATATATACGATGCATGAATGTAAAAAGTTCACCAATGACTTCTGTATAATTTGCCTAAGATCCAAAGTTAACATACCTAAGCCCAAGGGTTTCTGGTGTTGTGGTAAGAAAATGCAAATAGAAGACGACACGTCAGCACAGTGTTACGAGTGTGGTAAGAATATTCGTAATGCCGTACCAAATGCTACCAGAGAGCAGTATTACGCCAATGGAGGTCGTAAGAAAACGCCATATAAGAGAATAAAATACTTCAGGGACTGGATTAGTCATATCCAAGGTTATCGACCGGTATATTTAGACGATGAAGTAAAGAAGAAAATCATAGACCATTTAGAAGAGCCAACCCCACAATGTCTACGGAAGACATTGAAAAAATTAAAGCTAGGGAAATATTACAAAGACATCTCTTACATTTTGTCTGAAATTACCGGTAAGTCTATTCCTGAGGTTTCTGATATGACAAAAGCCGAGTGGATGTTTTGTCGGCTGGATAAGGATATTCCTTATTACCCTGACGTAATTTACGAAATATTTTACAAAATTGACCCCAACCACCCCCTGTTAGGATGGATTCCGAGGCGACAATAACATATTACGCGTAATTCATACGATGAATTTATAATAATTTGCCAAATAAGGTTATGCAAATAATTCATATTACGCGTAATAATTCGCCAAATAATTCATATTACGCGTAATAATTCGCAAAATAATTCATATTACGCGTAATAATTCACTGAATTTATATTACGCGTAATAATTCACTGAATTTATATTACGCGTAATTTCTAGACTGACGTTCGATATGTAAATAGAATCCCGTCACGATATTTACTGAGCAAGCTTTCTTTGAAGCTCTTCTTTTGCCTCCTGGTAGATCTTTTTGCGAGATTCCTCGGAAAGATCTTTTACGACTGTTTTTTATTCCTTATGTCCGTCTTTAATTTCTCGTATTTGTCTTCTTCGGCCAGAATAAGCGAGAATTCGACGTCGTCTATCTTTCTGTCACGCAAAGCCTTTGAGACAAGATCGGTAATTGTATTTACTTTAGCCCTTGACAGAGCTATTGTCGTGTCATGCTTGGATATTTTGCTTGACAACTGTTTCATAATACCCGTAGCAACAGCAGAAATAATACCACAGGCTGCCCCAACGCCGGCCAAAGGAACTCCAACGATTATTCCCGGTCCGGTAAGCGAAGTAGCAACGCCGGAGCCCGTTAACACAACAGATATGGATCCTGAAGTTATCGCAATCTTATGTAGCGTACTCCGGGCTCTGACGTACTTTTTTCGGACTTTTTCGTAGTGTTTTGTCTGCCCTTCCAAGTAAGCCAAGATTAAGTTCGCTTTATTCAGACGAAAGTTTTCAGCGTTTAGTTCGTTAGGTGTAGTATAGGGAACATCTGGGTACAACTTAGGTGCTGATGGTATAACATCCATTATATATACTAATGTACGACGCTTTTGGGAATGATATTGAGGAGCAGCCACATCACGACAACCGGGATTACTGGAACTGGAGGGCCTTTAGGAAGATGTTTCCGCATGCAGACCCCAGTAAGTTCGAAAGAAGACCCGATGGGATTTACTATAACGGCTCTAGGATGTACAGCAATGAGGATTTGAAACCTACGCTGGTCGATCAGATAGACAATCAACTGAAGAATCCTGGTTACGTTAAACCAAAACCCACGCCGACACATGTTGAACCCGGTTGGTCAAAGGAATTATTGCTGGGTACCAGTACTTATCCAATACCCGCGGTTTCATTTGATGAACATCCAAGTTTAGATTTGACATTGAACATGCGGATCTCTAACAACCATTCCTTTCCGTTAAAGGTGCGAGATATCTTCAAAAACGTTCCTATTAATCATACCACCGCTAAGGAATCTCATGAATGGTTAAGTGGTCCTAACATGCGTTATTGGCCGCAGCAGTTGAACTTTGCAGTTTGGTGCGCCACCGGTGGCTGTGGGGTAAGCGCAAACTTGATGAAGAATTCAATATTCATGTTTCACTTCCACTTCACGGTTAGAAGAATACTACATGAAATGGGGGTTGTTGCGCTGCCGGGAGATGCCACGTTTTATCCAAGAGATAACAAATACAGCGTGCCGGCTTATGATAGACTTTGTAAGGAGTTTGGTGTTGTAGGGAAGGATTTCCGATGCACTACGGGCGCTAACAATGGTCTAGGACACGTTTGGGCTTATTGGGGGATTGGTGGGCACGAGCTAAGCGATAAGGAAGTTCATGCGTTGCAGTTGCGATGGGACACTGGGTATCACAAAGAAACTCACGACAGTAGCACCTTCTTTGAACCAAATGCCAAGACCACTAAGGAAGTCAGAGACGGACCTCTGTTCAAAGACGAGGGTGGTAAGTATCGTGGAGCTAACCCGCTGATTATCAAAATTACCAACGACGAGCAAACAAAGCAATATCTTAATTTCATACCCCCAGAAGGCAAAGGACTAACCAAAGCCGGCCTTGCCCGTTTGAACCGCAGCATAGAAGCTTACGTGTATTCCATCCTTGGAGCCCAAGTAAATACCCGATCCAGCATAATCGGAAATACCGGCGCCGCAGAAGAGACGCGAGCCGAAGCCCTGATCTTATTTGAAAGTTCGATCTTGGAGGGTGATATTAGCAAGGGCGTACAGCGTTACCAACTAGCTATACAAAATTCTAAGGCGAGGTTGGACTATGCAGTAGCCCCGGGTTGTTGGTTAATGCCCAGTAATTTATCTATAAATACTGGTTCTGTAGTAGGATACAACAACAAGCTGCAGCGAGCTACTAAGGATATGAAGTTTGGGGTGAATGATGTGAACTCTGACACTCTTAGAAGGCACTTTGTTGAACAGCCTAAAAAAATGCACCATACGCAACCACCTAAAAAAGAACCATACCGAGCGCCTAAGAAAGAACCACACCGAGCGCCTAAAAAAGAGGAGGAATATGACCATAACTTACTAAAGGCCGGCTTAGCAGCTGCAAGCATTGGTCTGAGCTATTATATATGGCGATGAACAACCCCTACGTAGCTGGAGTAGATTGTGTCTATACGACTTACACAGGCGAGAAAAAATACACCCAGGCATCTTGGGTTGATGTCACGGGCATGTCCGTGAATTTGAACTACTCGGGAAAGAAATTGATCCTTTGTAGTATTTGCATGGGCGCGAGTAGTCATGCCAACGTCGGCTTTAGGTTTCTAGATGACAACGGCGTACTGCAGCCTATGCGCGCGAAGACAAACAACAGGGAGCCTGCGCATTTCTCCGTAGAGCCACCAACGAATAGCGCCGAGAATTTGTCGACTTGGACTTTCCACATGGCGACCAATTGTCATGGAAAGGTAAAGCTGCAAATACGCGTAGACGATACTGGAAGCGTTTGCGTAAATAGCGTAGAGGGTCAATCAGACGTGGTTTATAATCACATGACCATTAGCACCCTTACGGTGCTTAGCCTCTAGAAGCAAACTATGTTTGCTGAAATATATGGACAACCCGTACGTAAGAAACGATAAGTTTTCTTATCATACGGCAGATGGACCAAACTATATAGACCGAAAATGGTGGGACACGGATTTGTGGGTGGAGGTTGGGGGGTTGGGGTTGATTGTTTGTACTATTAGCATTAACACGTGGAATAGCTGTAACGTTGGAATTAGAATCGTTGATGAAAATAACCAACCATTACTACCTTATAGGAAAAAAATAGATAGCAGGCTTTCAACCCATTATTCCTTTGAGCCGGAAACGACAACCCCGGAAGACCAATCGCCCGCAACTTTTCACATGATAGCCAATTGTCAATACGCAAAGCTACAAATTTACCCCAGCGATACGCGCCAGGGCTCTAAGTCTGGGGTTCGAATGAATAGCGTAGGCCTTCCCGCACTTAATGAAGTTTGGAATCATAAGACCATTAGCACTATGACTGCAATACCGCTAGTTCCGCATTATCAAGGCGGCGCGAATACTATCTTTACTTATCCCCAGTCGAGGATGCCTCGGGCGCCTGACGACGATAAGCCTGACATAATATACAAGGATAAGATTAACCCCGCATCTTCTTCAGGAGTACCACGCCAATAGCGACGACCAAGATCCAAATGTTGTTGCCCACGAACTTCAAAAGTTCGCCGCCGGCCCTAAGTGCCAGGCTAAGAACGCTACCCAGCAGCCCAGGAAGACCGGCTGCCATCTTTTTTCCCAAGTCCGTTAGTCCATTGCCTAATTTCTTTACGCCCGCGCCCGTAGCCTTAAGCGTGGATAGGATGACTCCTACTACGCTCGAAATAGCAACCGCAAATGCCAGCGGAACACCATACTTCAAAAGGGCTCTTTTATTTTTTCCTTGGTGGTAAGCCCCAGCTCTTTTTCCAGGTTTTCCTTTTGCGCCCGTAATTCCGCAAGGCGCACCTCTAGATTTTCCATTTCCTTTCGAGCAGCCTCCTTTTCTTCCTCAGGGCGTTCTTGATCTTCGATTACCCCCCGCTGTCGTTCTATTTCATACTCCAAGTCTTCGATGGCTTGATCTCTCTGTTGAATTTGATCTGTTTTTGCATTGATTTCAGACATTAACATTCGCCTTTCTACCAAGGAGTCAGACATTTCAGCCCGCAGGTTTTCGCTTTTTACGTCCAACTCTTGCAGGGTGAGGTCAAGATCCTTTTGTAATTTATTCCTTTCACGTCGAATTTCATTCCTTTGGTCTACCAGATCCCTTATGTCTTGCTCTTTAAATTCAACCTCCCTTCTATGCGCGTCGGCGAGTCGTTGGTTTTGCTTCATGTATTCCTCCTCCCTTTCTTCCAACGTTTCCCGCAGTGCTTCCACTGAGGCGCCAGAGCTTTGGGCTTCTCCTAAGTCCTCCCGTGCTTTATCCCTTTCGCGCAAAGCTTTATCCAACTGGTTTCTCATTTCTACCATTCTTTCGTTGCCGAACTTCTTTTCAGCATCGACAATTAGCTGAGTTTGCTTTGCGTATTCTTCCTCCCTTTCTTTTAACGTTTTTTGCAGTTCGATAGCGCGTTTTTCTAGCGCGACCTTTTCGTTCAGGGTCTCCAGCCGCTCTAAAGCGCTCCGGGTAGCCACTTGGAAGCCTTTTAATCTTGAGACGTCACCCCTAACGTCACCATTCTCATCAAAGAGGGGTTGTGGTTTCGTCCAGCGGTCTTTGTCAGGAAATCTCAGGTCTTGAACGCTTATGAGGACTTTGTTTCCGCGTTCTGTGAGCCTTACGTCGTCAGCATCGAAACGGGAATAACGCTGCGTTAGCTCTTGCATTGCCCACTCTACGGTTTCCCGCGCGGCTGCTTCCGGCTCGCCCATGTTTTGAAGCTCTATGTGCTCACGCGGAAACACGTACTCGCGTGCTTTGGGATGTCTTAGGACCTTTGCAATCCTATCCTTTAGGGAATCGTCGACTTGTTGGGTGGGAAGCAGCGGTTCTTCATCACCGTCGTTAATGTCAGCCTGACCTTCCTCAGTGGTGGGATCGAAGTCGGGGTCTGTTCCTTCTACTTCCATTATATATGATAAGCTCAAAGTTAAATCCCAACGTATTACCTAAGCAGGTTGGCGGGCTGAAAGCAGAACGCACCTTTCACCGGGTCACATTCACACCTTCTAGCGCTAAGCCAGGGGAAACCCTGTACGTAGGCTTGCCCCGCCTAACGGATAACCTAGTCTTAGTACCTGGTACCTTGGCTTTAAGGTTCGACCTAGCGGTGCAGTCAAGCCCCACAGATGAAAGGATTATCGTTAACAACGTGGGCCGCAACATTGTTTCTAAGATGCGCGTAAAGTTCGCCGGGGAATCGCTATTAGATTTGAATAGGTACGATCTGTATACCACCTATAAGGATCTATGGTTAACAGCATTTGACCGCGCGCAAAGGATAGAACAAGGAATTGGTAGTGTTATTCTACGTAAGGTTCGCACACCTACGAAAACGCAACCTACTGACGGCAGCGGAGAAACCGCAGTGGCAGACGCAAAGCGAATAAAGACAGCCTATGGTAGCAAGTATGTCATACCACTGGACTTTGAAGTAATCACGAATCACGGTGTGTATTACCCAAGACAGCTTGCCGAACTGCAGTTTGAAGTAACTTTAGCAGATGCTAATAACATCATTGGTGGGCTAAGCACTGCACTTACCACAACAACCCCATACTCTATCACTAACTTAGAGCTGCAGTACGAAACGGTATACAGCGAAGAGCTGGCCCGTAGCGCTGGCATGGAATACAGCTCCGGGAAGGCATTCTTATACGACCACGTAGTGATGTATAAGACGTTTAGCTTCTTGGATAAGACGGATGAGGTTATCAACCAAAGCATTAACCTCCCCCGAAGAAGTCTCACGGGGCTAATGCTGGTGTTTGCCAAACCCTACGAGGCTGGTAAGCGCGACTCCGAAGCCTTTCACAACCCCAACATTACTAACGTCGGCGTGAATATCAACGGCGTTCCAAACAAGGTCTACTCCCAGGGAATAAAGCCCGCAGACGTGTACAGGGAGGCAAAGCGCAAGTTTGGCGACCAAATTAGCCCTGAGGAATTCTTTAATGATAAGTATGCGCTGTGGATCGATATGCGCACCATTAACGACGAAGACCTACATGGCCAGGGTTTGCGGTTGGTAAATACGCAGGACGGCATAACATTGGAGATCAAACGCACCAAGAATGCCTCCGCGGGCGACGGTGATAAGATAAACTGCTACGTCTTCGTCGTGTCTGACGCGCAACTGAGCGTAGAAATGAATCAGCTAAAGAGCGTTGCCTACTAGGCTCGCGTTCCTTGAGCCAAGCGAAAGGATAAAAAATATCCCTTACGTATAATATGCTTCGCGTATTTGAAAACAACGACACCAAACTGCAATGCATAGTGCAAGGCGAAACTTTGTACTTCAAAGCAAAGGAGGTGGCTTTGGCGTTGGGCTATGAGCGCCCTAGAGATGCAATTAGAGCACACGTATCTGAGAAATACCAGAAAAAATGGGTTGATCTACAAGGGGCTGCGAATCACCGCTCCTTTACTACGCAACCAAATGCCGTGTTTATATCCGAACCTGGTTTGTACGAACTGATATTTAGCTCCAAACTACCCAAAGCTGTGGAGTTTCGTGATTGGGTCTTTGAGGAAGTCCTACCCGCGCTAAGGAAAACGGGTAAATATGCAATAGACAAGCGCTTCGACGGTCCAAACAAGTTAGTATTCAAAATTGAGAATGAATTCGACCTACATAAAAAGGTAGTGGACTACATCCGCAGGTTTTACCCCAAAATGCTCATAGCCCCTGGTCTAGGTGAACTGCAGGATTCAGACGGTAAACGCATAAAGTGCTGGCAGAAAGGATATCAGCGAGGGCAACCCGACTTAATGATCTTGAATGCGCACACACATTACCGCGGTTTCTGTATAGAGCTAAAGACCCCGAAAGGCAACGGCAGGTTATCTGAGGATCAGCAACTACTCTTACGGAGGTATGAAGAAAACGGCCATAAGGTGCTCATAAGCAGCGACTACGATGTCATTTGCAGGGAGATCGCGGAGTATGCTGAACACCTACGAATTCCCTGCAGGTGGTGCTGTAAGGTCTTTAAAACCTCGGAGACTTTGGCAACACACTTAAAGATATTTCATAGAATATATGGACAAGGATAAATTTAACGAGTTAAAGTTTATACAAACACACTGGAGGGATTTGCAGGTGGGGGAGATTTACGAGATAAAGAATTACGTGGTCTTTGAAGACTTGGACCGCCTGCGTTTGGTCTTAAAGAATAAAAAAGAACATACACCCTTTGGGCGCCCGATAGGATAAGGTACGCCATTGAAGGGCAGGATGTTACCCATGTTATGAGTCATGGTAAAAAGGATGGCAGGTGGGTATTTGACGTGGTCAAGTATGAGCCGGAGAGTCCTCTGCATTCGTAATGTCTGCTAAAGTCCGCTGCGCTTTAGGATCCGCGGAGCACCAATGCCCCACAAAGGATCCTTCCAGGAATGCACTGCCGCAATGAAGGCAGGCGTATTTTTTACGCGGCGGCTTACGAGGGGTAATGCAATCGGCAGGTAGTTCGCACGTAATACAGTCCATATATTGAAAGGGTGATTAGGAATCCTGCGGCTGCGTAGGCTAGCATATACCTTTAAAAGGGGTCCTTATATTTATTAATGTTTCTTCTTTTCTTATTGAGTTCTGCATACCTTCTCCAAAAGGGGTCCTTATATTTATTAATGTTTCTTCTTTTATTCTTAATAAACAATCAAAGAATATTAATAAATATAAGAGTGTGTTTTGAGACTCTTTGCGCAAACCCTGCTTTACTTACGGGCTTTCCTTACCTCCACGTTTTGAGCATGCCAATCATCAAAGCGATCCAAGTACTCCTTAAAACCGCGGGGATGATGTTGCGGGCACAAACACTGCCAGATATGATCATCTCCTTTCCTTAAGCCGCCACACGCGTCACAGGGCGCACTCCAATACTCTGCGTTCTCCCAGCGCGTACCTTCGGCGCGGTCGAACTCCGTAAAGCGTTGGTCTATTTCTTTCTTACGAAGAGTTAACTTCCTTATGGTTTCCGCTGGGCAACATCTCGCAGCGATATCACCATGCTCCTCGCATACGACGTCCAAATCATAATTACCACGACATCTATGTTGATGCCACGCGTCCGTGAGACCTTCATCGCAGCGCGCACACACATCCTTTAAACACACCCTATTTTCTTGGTGGTATTGCAACATTTGGGGCGTGCTAAAGAGCCGATTGCAATCAGCACAACGTCTTTCCTTAGACTTCAAACACACCCTTCCTTCCACGTGATATCGCAGCGCCTGTTTGCTGCTGAAGGACCGATTGCAAGTGCCACAGGTGGTGACGTTATCCACCTCTTTAAAACATACCTTCTTTTTTTGGTGATATTGCAAAGCCTGTTTGCTACTGAACTCCCTTTCACATTGCTTGCACTTCATTATATAATAAGAATTTATTAACCCTTATAAGGGATACCGCATGAAGTCCTGCACGCTTTCTTTCGCCCAGCCCGCCATCGTCAAAAGCGCACCAAACCTTTCCGCGCGCTTCAGACCGCACATTTCATCATACAATTCCTGCACGCGCTCTTTTAACCGGTCTATCTCCTCCCTTTGCATTTCTATGGTGTCTCTTTTATCTTTTGCGTCGGCGGCAATTCTTTGCACTGCTTCCACTGGCTCCATCGTATATATAATGGATCCGAACCATATTCCTTGTAACGCTCTGATCGTAGGACCCACCGGCTGCGGAAAGACCCAGTTCGTGGTAGAGCAGCTATTAGGACCCTTTAGATACCGCTTTGACTACATAGTGCTGCTTTGCCCCACCTACGTGAATAACCGCACCTGGACGGGTATAGGAGTGAACGATGACGACTTCTTTGTAGATATCTTAGACCCTAACGAGTTATCCAGCCATTTGAAGTTCTGGCATAAGCAATTCCCTAAAGATACGCAGACGCTCCTCATATTGGATGACATTGCCTGTGGGGACGACGTAAAAAGACGCACTTCCGAGCTCGTTAAACTCGCCTTCAGCGGTAGGCATGACAATATCAGCGTTTGGTTGCTTTCCCAGCAGCTTACCAGTGTCTCTAAACCCTTCAGGGAAAACATAGGTTCACTTGTCGTATTTTATACTCCGAGCAAGTCAGACCTGGAAACCATCTTAAGCGACTACGGCGGGGAGATAAGCAAGGAACAGTTACACGAATACATGCGGCACCTAAAAACGCACCAACATTCCAAGATGATCTTCTCTTTGAGGTTTCCGTATTCCATTAACATATATGGACATTGAGCAGCTCTTAGATGAAGTCCCCACGCAGCTAGATGAAAGTAACCTTAAGGAACAACTTAACATCCTTGTGTCTTCTGGGAAGTGCAAAGAAATGATAGGCAAGGAACTTACCCATGAGCAAGTTAATAAGTTGTCAGAAGAGGAGGTTAAGAAGTTCCATAAGAGGTATGAGGCTGCCCTTGCAAGTAAAACCACCGACGCCGTAGCAGACTCAGCCATCCGACTTGCCACCAAGCTCCTTGGACTTGCGCTGCCCATAGACGACGTGGAGCAACTGCGGAAGGACATAAGCGAGGACTATGTCATCGCCCAAGAACTTAAGATAACCTGCGGGTGGTTGTCTTGAAGTGCGGTAAGTTAATGGCAGTCGCCTCCGCGGCACTTCACGTAGCTCAGCACGTCGACTTGAAGGAGGTACTGGTGTCTTGGAAGGACTTCAAGAAGGACAGAGAAGTCGAAAAGGTCTTCCAGGCAGCACTTGCTGAGGTACCTGATCAAGTCGCCTCAAGTACTTAGTCAAGTCGTCCTTAAGTCATTCTCAAGTACTTATCAAGTCCTTCTCAAGTCCTTCTCAAGTACTTACCAGGTTACCTTAAGTTACTTATCAAGTCCTTCAAGTCCTTAGATATAAATGGAACCAGAGTCGAAGGTAGAGCAGCCCCAAGAGGAGCAAAAGATTACCAAGGTTAAATCTCCGGGCAGAGTCGCCGCGGGAAAGAAGCTCGCGGAGATGAATAGGAAGAACAAAGCCAAAAAGAAGAAAAGGTGGAGGAAAAAGAAGAGGAATCCTTTATTAATCCTGGGTACGTCATTGGCGCGTTAGGAGTTGCTATAGCAGCAGGTAGCCTTTACTTACAATGGCGGGCTACGAAGCCAAAAGTAGAACCGCCAACATATCACGCGCCCGTGCACGCACCCGTGGAACCGGCTGTTAGAAAAAGTAAGATCCCTGAAATGGAGTAAATTTATCACCACGTGCCGTGGCGACCTAGATTTCCTTCTCGCTTTGTAATATAATGTCAACCGCGTTATTGAAAACTGTTGAAGAAGCAGCTATCATTACTTCCATCGTGGCGGGTATTGGTTGGGTAGGTAAGAAAGTGCTCAAAGAAGACTTTACTGAAGACCCAAGCAAGAGCTTCGCTAATTTTGCTAAGATGACCGCTGCCGTAGGCGGGGCTATTATGGTAAAGGATTACCTACGGAAGGAAAAGTACCTGCCTACGACGTAACTCGTGAAAATCCCTGTGATTTTCTAATATATAATGGCTAGCGTGGTCGCAGGTGGAGTTATTGCAGCTTTAGCATTCACTGGAGCTAATTATGGTGGTCAATATTTGGATAGATTAGTTAGAGGTGATCGCAGCGGAGATTTAGCCGCCGAAAGGAAGAGACACGACTTAGCGCTGGAGAAATATCAGCGAGACGTGGCAGCTTGGAATGAAAAAAGACAAGCTTACAGGGATTGGTTGGACAAGAACTACCAAGACAAAATGCAGGCGGATAAGAACTTCGAAAATACAGACTACGCCTTTAAGCTCTATGCGCAAGCACACCCCGCGGCATTAACGGGGTTAAAAAGGCCTCAGTTAAGAATTACTATCAGCCTTCTAAGAAACAAAAAGACAATGAATTGGTCTTTGTAGGAGTCGCAGGACTGGCAGGGGGCGTAGCTTTGGCGTATCTGCTCTAACGAAGGAAACTGTGTTTCCTGAAATATATGATTGTCTTTTTGGAAAGCGATAAAAATAACTTTACCACTTATCTGAATCCCCCCATCAAAGCCCATAAGGTTAGGCTCATAAGTTGCTCTTTGTACAATTCTTGGTATAATTTAGTCAATGCCCTGATCACTGAGCATAAAGGCGGCGGCAATTATCAAGGCGTATTGCTGCCCGATGGACATTACACACCAATCACCCTTGCTAAGGAATTAGCAAAAACACGGTTATACTCTCACCACGGGATTGCCGCACGAAATGACCTTCAAACATAATATGCCAAACTATTCAGTAACTTTTGGAAAGTCTGACCCATTGGGGTCATTATTATGTGCCTCAGGCAAGACAATTACCGACACAGCCATACCTGTGAAATGGAAAGTCGCATCCTCTTACGAAGTCTATTGCGACTTGGTCCATAGTTACAACGATGGAGAAAAGTCTTCTCTTATGTCCAAGTTTCTGCCCAAAGGTAATCCATTTGACCTGGTAGAATACACTCCCATTTCTTTGAGCTATGACTTATCTCATTTGGTAGAAAGCATAAACATCACCATTAAAGTGGACGGAAAGACGGTGGATTTTAACGGACGTAAGATCTATCTCGTTTTGGAATTCATATAATGGGCCGCGTAGAGGACAAACTCAAGAGGATTACTATGGACCTGAAGGCTATTGGAAAGGAGCGTCAGCTATCAAGAAACTCGCGACCGCGGCCAGGGTATCAGAAGAAACGGCTAAGAACTGGTTGAAAAAACAAACCCTCTGGCAGGTCTATCTTCCCGTGCCGAAGTACATTCCCAGGCCCAGCTTCACCGTAAATACCCCTAATGAAGTTCATCAGGCGGATTTGCTTTTCTTGCCGCACGATAAGGTGAGAAAAAAGACCTATAGGTACGCTTTGACCGTAGTCGATATCGCAAGCAGATACAAGGACGCCGAACCCATAACCAGCAAGGATTCTGGGGAAGTCGCAGAAGCCCTAGGTAGGATTTATAAGCGCGTCTTGAAATGGCCTAAGCTGCTGCAAGTGGATGCGGGACAGAGTTCATGGGCGTGGTTACTAAGACCCTGAAAGACCACAGCACTAAGATTAGGAGAGCCGAAGCAGAGTACCACAGGGGTCAGAGCATTGTCGAAAGATTCAATAAGACCCTGGCCGAGCGTCTCTTTGGGTACCAGTATTGGAAAGAGCTGGAAGATCCCTCCAAACGCAACAGGGAATGGACTCAGAGGCTCCCCAGGTCGTCGCGGCTTTTGAACAACGAGGCGGCCAGGGCTACGGGAATAAAACCCAGGGATGCCATAAAAAAGAAACACGTGGAACACAAGTCCTACGTCAGAAGTTCGAGGGCGGTCTTCCCCCATGAAAAAAATTAGGTAATGTCACAGTCCGATATCTCTACGGACCGGGTGAATTAGAAGGAGGATCCAAAAGAGCTACGGATCCTAATTGGTCTTTGGAAACTTACCAGATCCGAAGCGTAATAGCTAAGAAGGGTCAGCCCATCTTGTATTATCTTCACGATGGCCCCACACGTGGGTTCGTCATGGAAGAACTGCTTATCGTGTGATGTCCGAATGCTATCGTATGCACTCCGTCATGACACATCCATCGCTTACCGTCAAATGCAGACAGTGACACCTTCTCCTGCGTGACGTTATGTATCTGATGACCATAGCTGCGCAGGCTGTTCATCTTATGCCGCTGTTCCTTGCGTGTTCGTAATACGTTGAGGTAGGACTCGTGCGTAATGTCCTTCTTAACCACGTACTTTTTTACGCCTTTAGCTTTCTTTTCTACGCCGTCTAACTTTAGCACGCTGTACATCTTTGGTTTCAGACCCACGTACTCTACTATGGGTTTTCCTAACATTTCGTCTTTCATCTTCCCAATTACCTTCTTATTCTTCGCAGAGTAAAGGAAGTGCTCCTTCGGGTAACCGCTGGTGTCGTACTCGTCTATGTCGGGGAGGCAGTCTTTGTAAACGTCTTCCGTTTGCACTTCTAGAATTAGGGAGTCGGTGTCTGTGTACAGGAGGCGACAGCGGTCTCCGTACTTTGGCTTAAGCTTATCGTAGTAGAACTCATACATAAGCAGCTCGATAGATCCAGCACCGTAAGCCTGTGTAAACGGGCTTGTTTAGTAAGAGGTTTGCCCTTTTCATGTGAATCACGTAGAAGTTCAGCATTTCTACGTATCTAACGAAGCCTGGCTGTGACACGTATGCTTCTGCTTCCTCTTTGGTGCTGACTATTTTACGCTTACGCGCTTGCGGATGTTCTCATTGTCTTTCCGAACACGCTGTTGTTCATCAGTTTGAAGAGGTTTTTCTCGAAGTCATTTTTCGCTGCGGTACGCTTTTGCTGTGTTAAAGTCAATGTAGGGGGCGCATCCAGGGTTCCTGCGTGAATTTTAGGACTCTGTGGATCTTCTCTACGCGCATTCCGTGTCGCACGTAGAACTGCAGGTTGCAGTAATGTACCACATACTTCTTCTTATCCATCAGGTTCATAGTTAGTTTCCTGTACGGTTTGTAACCAGGGCACATTTGCTTTTGCAGCGGACTTAGCTGCTTAAATGGTATCTCTATCGCTTCTGGTGCTAAGGGGAACTCATTGTGTTCGTCGTGCAGGCGCTCTGGGTACTCCAGATCCACTTCTAAGACGTAACCCTTGTCTTCCTCCTTTCCTACCTGCATGTAGAAGTCTATCGGCTTCACTGGATCCCATTCGAAGTCTCTCACAGGTAGGTACTGTGACATTGCCCAACCATAAAGGTTATTCGCATCCAGGTAGTAAATGTATGTGGTTGGTTTCTCTGGGTCGTGCTCTACTAAGGGGTTGTTTGCGCGGGCGTAACGTCGGCTGGGTCCGCATACGCCGCCACGAATACCGTCTTCCATAAACCGATACATGTCGTACTCCGTTAGGAGATCCAACTGCGCATTTGTCTTCTTTAACAAAGCACTCCAGCTGAGCCCAGGAGCCGTGTAGAAATTAGCGGGATCCAATCCGTAATATTCTATAGCCATCTTTCTGAAGCTTTGGAAAACATCTGCAAGCAGCACTACGTCAGACCTTAGGTAGATGTCGTGGTAGTCCCCCATGTTCTCACAGGAGTACTTTTCCCACACGTCTAACGCATGCTGGTACTCCTCATCCTTTATACCGGACCTCGTTTAGGGTGCTGTAGAAGCGATCTTTGGGTGGTAGGGACTCTTTGAATCGATCCCAGGAATCCATGTATTCATATGGGTAGACTCCTTTCCTTTCCGCGCCATATTGACTGGAAATGGGAAAATTGGTGTTATACTTTACGAGGTTTGCTAAGGAGTCCGCCATAAACTGCTGCGAATCTAAGAACTTTAGCTTACCCACAGTTACGGACATGTAGCGCTCTTTGTTGTTGGGTATGCATTTGACGTCGGAGCCGTCTGTTCCTTGTAGTAGCAAATGGGAGTCGTAACCGCGGAGGTTGTGAAAGAACACCGGAATCTCCATGTCTGGATTTACTTTGAAGTTTATATTGCATTTCCAATGAGCCGCTCCTCTGTATTTACCAGTGATGTGGCAGTGATCCCTAACCTTATCCACATAGAAATCCTCAACAAATGCTTTGTGGCAGTGAATGCAGTGCGTGGAGGGTTTTCCCGGCTTCTCACCTTTCTTAGCATACTTCCAGCATTTAAAATGAGCTTCTCCTAGATACTTTCCATCTTCATCCCACGCTTTCTTGGCTCGTCTTCCAAACTGAAGAAGCGTATGTTGACAAATGTGCATTTTTTTGCCTTGTTAAAAGCCTCCTGGTTCTCTTTGGTAAATTCCATCTTCTTTGGACGTCTTAATTGTTCTCTAATCTCCCCCTCCTCTTCTCGCAATGCTTCTAGAAACTCATTAGCTGCGTTCTTACCTCGGTAAATCACAGGAGGGTTTGCTTTACCGTCTGATCTGACTACTATGTAACCAAAGGAGCAGATCTCGTGTACTCTACCTTATTCGTGGCACCACGTTTCTGCTCTTCCTTAGTTATCAACGCTTCGAAGTCTGCATATATCACGTAAGGCACTTGCATCTGCTTTTGAGGTCTGCGTATGAAAGCTCTTTGTTGGTGGGTATCTGGATCCGTTGCGCCACTTCTTCGACTCCGCGGCAGATCTCATCGTGTTTCTTTAGGGCATTTAAGGATGTAAATGACAGCAAGCAGCCGTCACAGAAGTCTTTTTGCCTTTGTAGTTGTATGTTGTAGCATAGGTTGCTAATGTGTTTACCCCATGATCCAGTTTCTCGTGCGC